>JAPJBO010000294.1:0-242404 GCA_030068145.1 Diplonema papillatum
CGCTTGCCTTTGTTGCCGATTTCTGCAACAAAGGCAGTTTTGGCCCGTGAAATGGGCTACTCTCTCTTTATTGTGTGAGTGCTTTTGTCTCCAGGATTGAAATGAGGCTGACGCGGAAAATCCTACCGTCCGACATGGCACAAGTCAAGGGAAACAAATATTTTACGGGAACTAGTATGCACGGCAGCCCCGATACTACTAAGCCCCGTTGGCATACTTACACTCCATGGCTGCCTCGATGGCACCAAATCCGTAGTCGTGGTTAGACATTTTCAGGTAGGAGGATGTTACCTGGTCAGGACCGCATGCAGTTTTGTCGTATTGGGGCCGCATAGGACCCGGATGAAGTCGTTGCGAATACACACAACAGATCAACGAAGGGTAGAACTGGGGAACATGCAGATCAGACGGAAGTAGAATGTGCAAACTTATCCTTTTCTTGACTTGCCGTTCTGAAAGCTGTTGAGGGGCCCCTACGTAGGTTCTCGCATGATTCGTTCGCCTTTGTAACACTATCCGTTTGTAGTAAGCTTTGCAGTTGTGTTCTTGCAATATCTAGCCGAATGGTGGGTGGCGGATTTCCGCGCTCGTGCGCAAGACGCAGTTTTACTGCAACTGCAGTGTAAGCCGAACCCGGTTCGTGACCTTTGTCGCGGTGAAGTGGTACAAAGTCTTCAGCTTTCAGATCCGGATACTGCTCAATGCAACCAGATAGTTAGATGTCACTTGATGGATACCCGTGTGCTGCATTCGAAAAGGTTTGCGTATCTGGTGTTGAAAATTGAACAGCCTTTGCTGGGGAGGCTTTCGACCCGAAACTAGATAAAAAACGTTCGTATTTGGCTTCGTCGCGGTCGTCCACGGGACGAAGTAGGTGAACCTACTGTCAAAGTGATCAATACTTATCGGAAACAGAAAAATATTTATCGGAAACAAAAAATATTTATCGGAAACAAAAAAATATTTATCGGAAACAAAAAATATTTATCGGAAACAAAAAAATATTTATCGGAAACAAAAGAATATTTATCGGAAACAAAAAATATTTATCGGAAACAAAAAAATATTTATCGGAAACAGAAGAATATTTATCGGAAACAAAAAATATTTATCGGAAACAAAAAAATATTTATCGGAAACAGAAGAATATTTATCGGAAACAAAAAATATTTATCGGAAACAAAAAAAATATTTATCGGAAACAGTTTCCGATAAATATTTTCCCGACTTAAGTGCTTCCCTTATGGTTTTCTCCGTATTTATAATAAGTATATAGATTTATGTCTAAAATTTCGTTCGTCTTCTGAACCATGGTTCAGTGCGCAAATGGTGTCAGCCAGAATACATAGAAAGGTGGCGGAGGGAGTCAGGCAACGACACTAGATTGCAGCCTCGTATAGGTGTTGGAGCAGTTTCGCGCAGACCGGTAGGACGCGCGGGAAGGGGCTCGCGGGGGAGCGGCTGCGTCGGCAGAAGCTGGCGGACTCCGACTGAGAGCTGAAAGGCGACCACACCGGGGACGAAGGCGAAGAACGCCCCTTAGTCGAGGGCGGCGAGTCGCGCAGCGTCTCCACGTCGACGCTCAACGGCCGGATCTCTCTCCAGCTGGGTTTGGGGGCGGCAGGTGCGGCGGGCGGCCTCCTGAGGGGTTTCACAGGGAAAGGGTGGGTCTTCCTCCGGCCGGGTTTGGGAGTCGTGGGCATCTGGCGCAGGGGCTCCTCAGCGAAAGGAGCGGTCTTCCTCCGGCCGGGTATTGGAGTGGTCGGTGTCGTGGGTACCTTGCCGAAGGCTTCTTCGGTAAAATGTTGGATCTTCTTTCGACCGGGTGGAGGAGCTGTGGGTGTGGTGAGCGAGCTGAGGGGCTCGATTGCCTCCATTGTTGCAAGACGGTCCCTCCGCTTGTTCAATGCCACGAACAACATCACTCCGATACAAAATAGACACTGCAACAGCACCGCATAAGCCGCGAGCGCGAGCATCATATCAGTAGAACGGGATCCCCAATGGTTCACGGGGTCTTCTGAGAAACAAGCTATCACTGCCGTGCATAAACTAAGACCCGTCACAAAACTCACGACGAGCTCCAATCCGTTAACGAGTGGTAGGCGGTGCGGCATGAACCTGAAAAGCTGCGCAGCGTAGAGGGTGTTGGCCGCGAGAAAGGCCACTTTTTTGTACCCGCACTGCACCCACGTCTCGACTTCGACTGCTTCAATAAACGAGAAGCAGAGCGACAGCGAGAATTCGAATATAAAGAGAAAGAAGACGGTCGTCGGAAGGTACTGCTGGAAGAGGCTGCCGTACCGCTCTACCGAGCTTTCCCGCAAGGAGATCCACTCCCCCGTGCCAAGAATCCACGTCGAGCAGGTCTTATTCGGGTCGATGACGTGTTTGGCTTTGTTCTCGTCGACCACTGACCGTATCACCTTCAATCCAATAAACGGCAAGAACCCGACACTTGCCAAAGCAGCGAGCCCAAGGAGAGCTTCCTCTATATTTTCAGCACGAACGAGGAGCACAACGCCACATGAACTGAACCCTTGGTACAACAGACCGAACGCCATTAGCGACCAAGCGATAACACTGATGAACCCCGTTTTACGATCCACAGTCGGGATGCTCAAGGCGCCTCGGATGGCTTTGATTGTACACAGTGGTGTAAGTGCCAGGCGAAGTATGACGCCCGTCATTAGCAATGCAGTATTACCCACTAGACACCCCGACAACACCCCGTTTCGGCCGGGGAGCCTCAGCCTAGTTGGTGACACCAAGATAGACAAATCGTTCTCCTCTTGACGAATGAAGCACCGCCCGGATAATACCATCAGACGCGCAGCTACTGGTGATGCCCCTCCGGCAGCCGCAGCAATCAACGACCCGGCAAGCAATGCCAACTCACCTCCGTTCTTTTCCAAGTCGGCCATCGGGACTGGCTCGTCCGGCAACGGCTGCTCTGTCGCTGCCAATTCCGATGGATCTTGTGTCGATCCGTTACCAGGAGCTGGTACTGAGGTAGATGGAGCTGATGAAGGTGTTGATGTCCGTGGTAATGAAGGTGGTGCTGGTGTAGTTGATGTGGATGCAGGTGATAACGTCGGTCCTGGTGCTGATACAGGTGGCGTTATTAATGCTGAGGTGGGTGCTGTTGTTAGCGGTGCTGATGTAGTTGGTGCTGATGTAGTTGGTGCTGATGTAGCTGGTGCTGATGTTGCTGGTGCTGGTGTTGCTGGTGCTGATGTGCGTGGTGCTGATGTAGCTGGTTCTGATGACAGTGGTGCTGATGTAGCTGGTGCTGATGTTGGTGGTGCTGGTGTGGCTGGTGCTGATGTAGCCGGTGCTGATGTTGCTGGTGCTGATGTAGCTGGTGCTGATGTAGCTGGTGCTGATGTTGCTGGTGCTGATGTAGCTGGTGCTGATGTGGCTGGTGCTGATGTTGCTGGTGCTGATGTAGCTGGTGCTGATGTAGCTGGTGCTGATGTTGCTGGTGCTGATGTAGCTGGTGCTGATGTTGCTGGTGCTGATGTAGCTGGTGCTGATGTAGCTGGTGCTGATGTTGCTGGTGCTGATGTAGCTGGTGCTGATGTAGCTGGTGCTGATGTTGCTGGTGCTGATGTTGCTGGTGCTGATGTTGCTGGTGCTGATGTAGCTGGTGCTGATGTTGCTGGTGCTGATGTAGCTGGTGCTGATGTAGCTGGTGCTGATGTTGCTGGTGCTGATGTTGCTGGTGCTGATGTAGCTGGTGCTGATGTTGCTGGTGCTGATGTAGCTGGTGCTGATGTAGCTGGTGCTGATGTAGCTGGTGCTGATGTAGCTGGTGCTGATGTAGCTGGTGCTGATGTAGCTGGTGCTGATGTAGCTGGTGCTGATGTTGCTGGTGCTGATGTAGCTGGTGCTGATGTAGCTGGTGCTGATGTTGCTGGTGCTGATGTAGCTGGTGCTGATGTAGCTGGTGCTGATGTTGCTGGTGCTGATGTAGCTGGTGCTGATGTAGCTGGTGCTGATGTTGCTGGTGCTGATGTAGCTGGTGCTGATGTAGCTGGTGCTGATGTAGCTGGTGCTGATGTAGCTGGTGCTGATGTAGCTGGTGCTGATGTAGCTGGTGCTGATGTAGCTGGTGCTGATGTTGCTGGTGCTGATGTAGCTGGTGCTGATGTTGCTGGTGCTGATGTAGCTGGTGCTGATGTTGCTGGTGCTGATGTAGCTGGTGCTGATGTAGCTGGTGCTGATGTTGCTGGTGCTGATGTAGCTGGTGCTGATGTAGCTGGTGCTGATGTAGCTGGTGCTGATGTTGCTGGTGCTGATGTTGCTGGTGCTGATGTTGCTGGTGCTGATGTAGCTGGTGCTGATGTAGCTGGTGCTGATGTTGCTGGTGCTGATGTAGCTGGTGCTGATGTAGCTGGTGCTGATGTTGCTGGTGCTGATGTTGCTGGTGCTGATGTAGCTGGTGCTGATGTAGCTGGTGCTGATGTTGCTGGTGCTGATGTAGCTGGTGCTGATGTAGCTGGTGCTGATGTGGCTGGTGCTGATGTAGCTGGTGCTGATGTAGCTGGTGCTGATGTTGCTGGTGCTGATGTAGCTGGTGCTGATGTAGCTGGTGCTGATGTAGCTGGTGCTGATGTAGCTGGTGCTGATGTAGCTGGTGCTGATGTAGCTGGTGCTGATGTAGCTGGTGCTGATGTTGCTGGTGCTGATGTAGCTGGTGCTGATGTTGCTGGTGCTGATGTAGCTGGTGCTGATGTTGCTGGTGCTGATGTAGCTGGTGCTGATGTTGCTGGTGCTGATGTTGCTGGTGCTGATGTAGCTGGTGCTGATGTTGCTGGTGCTGATGTAGCTGGTGCTGATGTTGCTGGTGCTGATGTTGCTGGTGCTGATGTTGCTGGTGCTGATGTAGCTGGTGCTGATGTAGCTGGTGCTGATGTTGCTGGTGCTGATGTAGCTGGTGCTGATGTAGCTGGTGCTGATGTTGCTGGTGCTGATGTTGCTGGTGCTGATGTAGCTGGTGCTGATGTAGCTGGTGCTGATGTTGCTGGTGCTGATGTAGCTGGTGCTGATGTAGCTGGTGCTGATGTAGCTGGTGCTGATGTAGCTGGTGCTGATGTAGCTGGTGCTGATGTAGCTGGTGCTGATGTAGCTGGTGCTGATGTAGCTGGTGCTGATGTTGCTGGTGCTGATGTAGCTGGTGCTGATGTAGCTGGTGCTGATGTAGCTGGTGCTGATGTTGCTGGTGCTGATGTAGCTGGTGCTGATGTTGCTGGTGCTGATGTTGCTGGTGCTGATGTAGCTGGTGCTGATGTTGCTGGTGCTGATGTAGCTGGTGCTGATGTTGCTGGTGCTGATGTTGCTGGTGCTGATGTTGCTGGTGCTGATGTAGCTGGTGCTGATGTAGCTGGTGCTGATGTTGCTGGTGCTGATGTAGCTGGTGCTGATGTAGCTGGTGCTGTTGCTGGTGCTGATGTAGCTGGTGCTGATGTTGCTGGTGCTGATGTAGCTGGTGCTGATGTAGCTGGTGCTGATGTTGCTGGTGCTGATGTAGCTGGTGCTGATGTTGCTGGTGCTGATGTAGCTGGTGCTGATGTAGCTGGTGCTGATGTTGCTGGTGCTGATGTAGCTGGTGCTGATGTTGCTGGTGCTGATGTAGCTGGTGCTGATGTAGCTGGTGCTGATGTTGCTGGTGCTGATGTTGCTGGTGCTGATGTAGCTGGTGCTGATGTTGCTGGTGCTGATGTAGCTGGTGCTGATGTTGCTGGTGCTGATGTAGCTGGTGCTGATGTTGCTGGTGCTGATGTAGCTGGTGCTGATGTAGCTGGTGCTGATGTAGCTGGTGCTGATGTAGCTGGTGCTGATGTAGCTGGTGCTGATGTTGCTGGTGCTGATGTAGCTGGTGCTGATGTAGCTGGTGCTGATGTAGCTGGTGCTGATGTAGCTGGTGCTGATGTTGCTGGTGCTGATGTAGCTGGTGCTGATGTTGCTGGTGCTGATGTAGCTGGTGCTGATGTTGCTGGTGCTGATGTAGCTGGTGCTGATGTAGCTGGTGCTGATGTTGCTGGTGCTGATGTAGCTGGTGCTGATGTAGCTGGTGCTGATGTAGCTGGTGCTGATGTAGCTGGTGCTGATGTAGCTGGTGCTGATGTAGCTGGTGCTGATGTAGCTGGTGCTGATGTAGCTGGTGCTGATGTAGCTGGTGCTGATGTAGCTGGTGCTGATGTAGCTGGTGCTGATGTTGCTGGTGCTGATGTTGCTGGTGCTGATGTTGCTGGTGCTGATGTAGCTGGTGCTGATGTTGCTGGTGCTGATGTAGCTGGTGCTGATGTTGCTGGTGCTGATGTTGCTGGTGCTGATGTTGCTGGTGCTGATGTTGCTGGTGCTGATGTTGCTGGTGCTGATGTAGCTGGTGCTGATGTTGCTGGTGCTGATGTTGCTGGTGCTGATGTTGCTGGTGCTGATGTTGCTGGTGCTGATGTTGCTGGTGCTGATGTTGCTGGTGCTGATGTTGCTGGTGCTGATGTTGCTGGTGCTGATGTAGCTGGTGCTGATGTTGCTGGTGCTGATGTTGCTGGTGCTGATGTTGCTGGTGCTGATGTTGCTGGTGCTGATGTAGCTGGTGCTGATGTTGCTGGTGCTGATGTTGCTGGTGCTGATGTAGCTGGTGCTGATGTTGCTGGTGCTGATGTAGCTGGTGCTGATGTAGCTGGTGCTGATGTTGCTGGTGCTGATGTAGCTGGTGCTGATGTAGCTGGTGCTGATGTTGCTGGTGCTGATGTTGCTGGTGCTGATGTAGCTGGTGCTGATGTAGCTGGTGCTGATGTTGCTGGTGCTGATGTTAGCTGGTGCTGATGTTGCTGGTGCTGATGTAGCTGGTGCTGATGTAGCTGGTGCTGATGTTGCTGGTGCTGATGTAGCTGGTGCTGATGTTGCTGGTGCTGATGTAGCTGGTGCTGATGTTGCTGGTGCTGATGTAGCTGGTGCTGGATGTTGCTGGTGCTGATGTTGCTGGTGCTGATGTAGCTGGTGCTGATGTTGCTGGTGCTGATGTAGCTGGTGCTGATGTTGCTGGTGCTGATGTAGCTGGTGCTGATGTTGCTGGTGCTGATGTAGCTGGTGCTGATGTTGCTGGTGCTGATGTTGCTGGTGCTGATGTAGCTGGTGCTGATGTTGCTGGTGCTGATGTAGCTGGTGCTGATGTTGCTGGTGCTGATGTAACTGGTGCTGATGTTGCTGGTGCTGATGTTGCCGGTGCTGATGTAGCTGGTGCGGATGTTGGTGGTGCTTCAGTAGATCTGCAGCGCCCAGAAGCGTCGCAAGTGGGTAGAGGGAAACAGTCGGAATGAGACGTGCAAGGAAACTCGCACAGAAAATCGAATGACCTGTCAAGATTGAATTCAGCCCAGCCTCCCCAATGATTCATGACAAGATCTTTGCCCCACCCGTTGACAGCACTCGCAAATCTGCAGTAGCCCTGCCGACACCAACCGTCGTAAAAGACTGTGCCATCGGTATGTTTCCACACGCCGCCTTCGCCCCTGCCACCGATGAATGTATAGGTAAATACTTTCAGAGACAATAAACGAGCGTTTTCATCGGGGCTCATAGACCTAGCAAGGCGGCCAGTTTTACCGTTGTACGTCTGCTCAGAGCAAATGCGCACTGCATTCGGCTGCAGATCGATAGTGTTTGAGATACCAAACGTGATGTCCTCACCAACGTTAAGTCGGATATATTCACAGCGTCCAGTGATCGAGCAGGCAACAACTTCGTCAGCTGCCGGCGGTTCGCAGTCAGCAGTCGATGTGCAGGGTACTTCGCAAAAATACGTACTGCTCAGGATTTCCGTGTCTCTCCACCGGTTTGTGGAGGAAAGAGCCATGTAGTCCGGGCCGCCATTGCCAGGAGCGAACCTGTCACAGAACGCCTGCATGCATCTACCGTTATCCCAAAAGACCGTCCCGTCGGACCAGACCCAGGTCCCGTCCACTCTAGAGTCAGTGCCATCGAACTGGACATATGTGCCTGTCCCCGACCTCAAGGCCACAACCCGATCGTGCTCAGCCCTGGTGATGATCCGAGCCAGTCTGGCTTTCGGTGCAAGGTATCCGCACATTCGATTGGCGTCGTGCCAGTACGCGAAGGGCGATTCGACAATAAAATAATCAATTCTCCGGTCGCGGCTCCAATGGATTGTCGATCCGCAGCGGCCGGTAGTCACGTTGCAAGACCCGCTGGCACAGTCCAGGTCCTGGGTGCATGGGAACTCGCAAAGAAACGTGTGATACTCGTCTCCGCTGATGTCAGTCCAAGCACCGGTGCCAGTCATTCCCACAGACGTGTTCACACCCGGTGAGCCAGAGTCCCAATTGCAGAAGGCTTGCTGGCATGAGTCAGACGACCAGAACTCGACGCCCCCAGTCCAAGTCCACGTCCCGCCCAATGCACTTCCGTCCATTATTGCAGTGGCAGCGCCGTCCAGAGGTAAACGAGCCACCTCTCTTTCGCTAAGCATGCGAGCTAGGCGGCCGGTTCGACCGCCAACAGTTAACGACTCACATCTTGCCTTCGCTGAGTCGCGCTGCAATGGATAGTCTGACAGGGCGAATGTGATATCATCACCGGGTATGACCGTGAAGTGCTCACAACGCCCTTGGCTAGAGCACTGTGATATCTCATTGACACCCGCCGCGACACAATCCGAAGCTGCTGTGCAAGGCACCTCACAGAAATACAGCTCGGGGCCATCGGATGGTCTGAAGTCTGTCCACATGGAGCCGAAGAAATACACGTGCGCACCCTGCGTGTTAAGTGGATCAGTCTGCCAGCCGCAGAATGCCTGCTGGCATCCAACACCTTCCGTGTAAAACACAGTACCATCGGACCAGACCCAAGTACCCGGCGCAGCTTCGTCGCTGCCGTCGAACTGAAGCCTATCCCCTGAGTGCAATCCCAAGAGGCGGTTGTTTTCGGACTCGTAAAGGACGCGTGCAAGCCTGCCATTCGTTGCTATATTTCCACACTCAATCTGTGCTTGGTCCCAATTCTCTGGTGGTCCAGCGACAAAGAAGTAGTCAATCGACCGAGAGTAGTCCCACACAATATTAGTAGAACTGCAACGACCCGTCGTCACATCGCAGGCCCCGACTGTACAATCGGCATCGCCGGTGCACGGGAACTCGCAGAGGATGCGCGAAGCAACATTGGCGACAGCACTTACCCATCCACCAACGTTGTTCAAGTTGGCGTAGCTCCCAGAAGCAGGCTGGGCAGCGTCCCAGTTGCAGAAGCCTTGCTGGCAGCTGCCATCCCAAAAGACTTCGCCGTCCGACCATGTCCAAGTACCACCTGCTTCTGTCCCGTCTATCCACGCGTCAGTTGCGCCTGTCATGGAGACGAACCGCGCTGTCTCTTTTTTGTTCAGCACACGCGCCAGACGTCCAGTAATTGGTCCACCAGGCCCAGCATAAGTCAGATTCGAACAGCTGCTTTCGGCCTGTTTGCGAAGGCCCAGATTGTCAGCAACAGCAAAGGTGATGGTAGAATCGACATCGAGGGTGTAATATTCACAGCGTCCCATATTAGAACAGAATACTACCTCGTTCGGTGCTGGCGCTTCGCAATCCGCGTTCGCTGTGCATGGCACCTCGCAGTAAAAGGTATGCGGGACAGCTGTCCCGTCAATGTCATTCCACCAAGTTTGCCACATTGTTAAGTGATGTTCAACTCCGTACAAGTTGTCGGGCCACCCCCAACCGCAAAAAACCTGCAGGCAGCCATCAGCGTGTGTGTAAAACACAGTCCCGTCGGACCAACGCCAGACATCCTCCACACCCGCGTCACTGCCATCAAACTGGATGTCGTAGCCGATTACCATCGCGTGAAGCCTGTCCTCCTCAGACTGATACAGGATGCGTGCGAGCCTTCCATTGGCTACTGCGTACCCGCACCTGTCATTCGCCTCGTACCAAGTAGCTGTTGGTGATTCAACGTAGAAGAAGTCAATCGTGCGGTGGTTGCTGTTGGTGATAACAGGTGGTGTACAGGTCCCCACATCGCATTGCCCACCGCCACAAGTGGAACTGTCAACACAAGCTTCAACGCGGGTCGGAAGCAACAACAAAGGAAGAGAAGCAAACGCAATACGGCACACATGGTTTGAAAGGCCGCCCATGAAGTGTCCCTGCCTCCCTCTTTTCCTGGTGCGGTGAGCGTTGCGGCCGTTGAACAAACGCAAGTTGTTGCTGTCGAAGGAAGGGTCTGCTCCTTCTAACTCTAAAAAAATGGCCCTGGATTGTGGTGTGTGTGCCGGGTGTAGCCTCTGGCCAGACTGCTATCGAAGTAGCAACCGGCTACGATTGCAATTGCCACGAAATCACCACGAGGATAATGTGGTACTCATCAGCAAACCTAGGACTGGGGCATGCACTTGCTCAATACCGAAGGCTAGCCGGGCAGCCCCGGACAACTTGGACGCAAAATTTTGACCCAAATCATTGACCCAAAAATATTTGGAAAACTGGGGTGCAGCTGCCGCCATTCAAGCTTAACCGATTGCCGAGCCAAAATCAGCACCAGCACAGATGGCGACAATATCGGTTTCCGCCCCTTCTCGTTTTCCATCCGCACAAGGAAGCTCTACCCCGTCGGTGTCTCCGTCTTTTTCGTCTTCAAAAGGCCACTTCTGTAAGCTGTCGTTTGGATTGAGCATCTAAGCGAAGTGTGAGAGAGGACATGAGAAAAGGCCCCAGTTCCCTGGAAGAACGTTCACGCCAGGCATCTCGCGCAAGGGTTCGGAAGTGATGTCCCGAGTCGCGCAAGTGCCATTCGCAGCTCCAGATCTGTCACGTGGCACAACTGCAAATATTTGCGAACAAGCGCGTGAGCCGCGTGGAGTAGGTAACGACTGGTTACTTGGCAACCACAGTTTGTTACAAACTGGCGCTTTTACCGACACAGCAGGGCAAGCTGCAATGTGCCTCACAGGTTCCCTTGTAGCAACAACAACAGGTTTGTCACACAACCTGCATGTTAGCTCCTCTTGGGGCCAGAATCTGCTGGTTCGCACGGGTTTTAATCTCAGAATTTTTCGCAGGGAGAACAATGCCTCCCCCAGGTCAAAACTATCGGCATGCGATAATAAGCAATAAGTCTAATAAGAATAATTCAAAATGCTGTATTTGTACAGAGGATGTACCCCTGTAGGGGTGGGTTCCGGGGGAAAGCTTGTGACTTTCTCTGGGGTTTGTGGCAAGAGTGCTATGAGAACCTGTCCTTTCTGGCGACCACATCCAGATTCCGTTGCCGCCCCAATCCCGCCAGCCCAGTTGATCGTGCCAGCTGATACTACGACATGTCCAGAAGCACATGGGGGTCTTCAGAAGACAACAGGACCATGAGCCAGCTTGCACGAAGGCAGTGTCATTCTGGAAGTCGAACAGCCGAACCAAGACCAACCATGACTTGTGTACGAGGGAAGGCTGTGTTTGGCGAGCCCCAGTGAAACAGCCAGACCCAGAATAAAAGCCATGAGAGATGTCGACGCACCGGCACTAAAAAGAGGCAGGCCATCAGCATTGGTCAGCAACCGTGCAAGCTCTCTTTCATAGTCTTCATCAACGACTTCGGCGTTGCTGACACGGGAGCCTTGAAGTACAACTTTAAAAAATGACCCCATTGGGACACTTTTTGACACCACGTACTTGTCATGCGTATGACAAGTACGTTGTACTTGTCATACGACAAGTACAATGACAAGTACTATCCATGACAAGTAGGTATCCAAGCGACAGCTGACTGTTCAAGCTCTGTGGCAGAAGAAACAAAGACGGAAAGCTCTCCCAGTCCCTGCACCCAAGGTCCAAAGGGGTTTGCGCGAGATGGCTATGTTCTGCGGTGCAAAATGGAAGAAAGGAAATGGGTGCCTACAAGAAAGCTTTTAGTAAGGCCTAGTTCACCCGAGGATCCCATAAAGATAGTGGCACCACGAAACGAGGAAAGAACGGAAGATGTGTTTGTCCCGTTCCCTTCGAGAACAAAAGGTTGGAGGCACAGAGGACAGTTTTTCTCATCAGCTTCTTTGGATGCACGTACTTGTCATATGACAAGTACATGCTTGTCATAATAGGAGTGTGGGAAACAGTACCAATTGCTGTAGCCTTTCGAGGAACAGTGTCGGAGGTTCCTGTAACCTCTCCCCAGACAAAAGGACCTCTCCCCCACACAGAAGGACCTCTCCCCCCCACAGAAGGAATTCGGGTCTTCGTTCTCGTTGTGTTTCTCTCGGGGAAAACACTGTCAAAGGGAAAACGTGAAAACATCTCGTAGTAAAGCGGTAACTGACGACGCGTAGTGGAAGAAATGTGAAAACGGGTTGGGAAAGTTGACCTGACCAGGTGACCAGGTCAACCGCCTACCGCACCGCCAGTGAGGAATCGCCCGACCGCAAGTTGTAATTCACGCACACCCTTTTCGCCTATTTCGGTCAACGGAACGCGCGAAGGCATGTCCGCCGGGTTATCCTCACTTCTTACCCACCTCATAGAAACCGGGCACTCTAGCGCCCGCAAATGTTCGAGAGAGGACACCACAGCTTCATTGAGCACCGGGCTTTTCAAGCACGCGCCCTTCCGCGCGACGCCTTGCACCGTGGTGTTGTTCACGACTAGGTGAACGGATCTGCCTTTTACCCCGAAGGGCAAGGCACGATTCACTTTCATGAGAGCTAACGCCTCCCAACTCGTTTATGTGGAGGGAACGCTCTACCGGCGACCAAGAATTACCCAAGATGGACAGTTCCATGGTCCGCCCGTCTACGATGACACCTCCCCATCCTTTGGTGCTGGCATCCACGAAAGCCGTAATGGCTGGGGCGGAGGACTCCGAAAACATGGCGCGCGGCTTTATCGCGGCCTCAATCCAAGTCTTCAGGCTGCAAGACACCGATGGCGGAATCTGTACGAGGGATCCGGGGAGTCTCCGCCCCCTGTTGAGGGCGTTCGTTACACGTCGTAAAATTTTTAGGGGGAAATAAAAACTACCAGGGAAAACGCCCGCCACTGCAGAAGCGTGCAACAGGCGCCCCCCCACGGATTCCAGCTCTCCTGCCGGCATCTGGTCCAACGGGCCGTACAGTGTCGCCAGCAGTTTGGACGTGAGTTTCCGAGCGACGGACACCTTGCTGCACCGGTGGTCCCAGTGCACGCCGATAAACTCGTATTATTAGGAGCTGAAGGAAATGAGGAACAGCAGGTCGCAGGATACCGGTCTTGCGGTGAAGGAAAGTGGCACAGAGAGGCCAAGTACCGTGTTCCACAGTGAAAATAGCGTTCGTGTGGACACAGCACTTTTTCGTAGGAACAATGCTTTGTAAACACGAAAGCGAACGCTGGCAGCGTGTTTGGGAGAAGATTAGCCTAACGATCATATTCACTCACTATCAATCACTGGCAGGCTAATCCTCCCCCTGCACGTACAAACAAATTGATTTCGCGACGGACCTCGCTTCGTGGTGCCAACACTAGGGGAAAATTTGAAAGAGAAATTCGGACCGCGGGAGTCGCCTGAACCGGGGGGCTACCGGAGAAGGTGTGTATGTGCTTGGATTGATGGAGACATGGATACACCTGGTTTGATTGCGGGGTAATAAAACCTCGGGGATAAAAGACTGTCTGTTTTTCCCGTTCAACAGAAAAGCGACGGACATCAGCGCCTCGCATCTAAGGAGGAGTCTGCATGCTCAATGAACCGCTGGGAGGAAGTTCCTGGAGGTGCTAGTGATGTGGGAGTGCCCGGATGTGATAAGGAGGCACTTCGTGATGTCCGCACCACGACTGACGTTGTGCGGCCTCCTCGAGTATCTGGTTGCAAAGCAGGTGCTTGTTCAAAAAGAAAAGAATACCGAATGAGTAGTCTACACAATCCGATACGATGACGAATCTCGAAAAAGCCCGAGATCACCGCCTCGGGGGGCAGGTGGTACGTTCTTTTGAGTGGGTGCAAGGCAGCTTGTTTGAGTTTTTTTTGCATATCATCGTTTTTCTCCCTTATGGGAAACGCAGGCTTGAGTCGAAAGAGGCGTGAATATGAACGCACCCTTCAGGAGGCAAGAACTTGCTAAGCGATCCTGTCCCCGTAAGAATACTCGACGTAGCTGCTTTGACTCAGAATGGAAGGGAGGGAATATAGGGGTGGTGGGCAAATGCAATACGAACACACTGATTTGTTCTTCGCTTACACCAGCACCGTCGCCTGCTTCACCCAACGCAGCCTCCCTGCTTCACTTCATCTCCTTTTTGCTCTTCGCTTACACCAGCCCCGTCGCCTGCTTCACCCAACGCAGCCTCCCTGCTTCACTTCATCTCCTTTTTGCTCTTCGCTTACACCACTGTGTGTTGTTTTTTTCACTCAGGACTTTTTTCCCTGTTATGGTTGTCTTGTCGTGCAGGAGTACCCTCACGTCCGTTCAACACGTGTTCGGTAGTTACAGCACTTGGGGATCCCTTCGGTTCTTTGTCTGGCAGTTTCGTCGAGCGCTTATGCAAAAAAGAGTATGACAATGAGAAATACTCGAGGGGCTGCCTTGTGCTTACTTCGAAGGAGGCTAGAGGGGAAGAAACAATACAACTACAAAATGGGTCCTTTTTGTTGAACGCTTACGCCCGCCACTGAACCCAGATTCACCTGTGTTTCGTGTGGGCTACAGCACATTTACCTCCTTTGATCTTTTGCAGCTGGCAGCCTCCTCAAGTATTTCCTACAAAGCAGGTGCTTATACAAAGAAAAAAAGAGAGAGTGGTTGTCACGCCTTAGCAGTCCCTCCCACCTATATGTGTTCTCGCTGTCATCGCTACCGCGCTGACATTTCCGAGAGAGAGAGAGAGAGAGAGAGAGAGAGAGAGAGAGAGAGAGAGAGAGAGAGAGAGAGAGAGAGAGAGAGAGAGAGAGAGAGAGAGAGAGAGAGAGAGAGAGAGAGAGAGAGAGAGAGAGAGAGAGAGAGAGAGAGAGAGAGAGAGATCAAGAACTTCGTGAACGAAGTGAGTGAAGTTCTGGACGAACTTATACCGAAGGGCGGACTTGGCGTGCGGGGGGGTGAACCTGTTGGTCAAGTACGAAAAAACACAAAGACCGCAGGAGCACACAGCAACTCCCCTCCCTCCCGATCGCAAACATGGCGGAAGAGTGCCCGCACTGTGGGGGCTCGTTCGACCCGAAAGGATTGGCCACCCACAAGAAGGCCTGCGGGCAGAGGGCGCTGGCGGCGCTACAAGCGACCGCCTCGGCGAGCAGCTCGAGGGCGGGCACCCCGGTGCAGTCGCCACTGGCACTGCCGGGCAGTGTGCAAGGGAAGAGGAGAAGGGCAGACGGGGAGGAAGGCGAGCCGCAGGAGGCGGTAAGGGATCTGGAGGAGAAGACGGCCCAGACGTTTGGGCAGGCGTCGCAGAAAGTCGCAGAGCATGATGTGCGGCTGCAGATGATGGAGGCGGGGAACGCGGAGATGAAGCAGATGCTCAGCAGTTTGATGGGTATGGTGACGGGGCTGTCGGCAGGCGGGATGCCGCAGAGGAGTCGCGCGTTGGGGTTCGTGGACCTCGGGGAGGGGGCGAGATGGCCGGGGATTTTTCCAGGACCAACGCGCATGGAAGTGCTCAGGGTTTTTGAAACCCGGTTCGAGCGGGTGCTCTGCACGGGGGCGAGACCAGGGGCCCGGGAGCAGGCGAAAGGGCAGCTGGCGAACCTCGAGACGGGGTTCGATTATTTTTCGGACCCGGAGAGGCCGGTGGGGGGGTCCTTTGGGGATGTGCACATGGTCGCAGTGGTGGACAGGGCGATTGCGCGGTTGGTGGCGCTCCAGTTCGGGGAGGAGACGGGGGTAAAAGGAGGGCATGCGGGCATGTTCGAGAAGGCATTGGAAGAACAGGACCTGCCCGGGCCGCTGGCAGAAGCGTGGAAGGAGGCCGAGAGGCAGCGGGCGAGAAGCAAGGGGACAAAGTCGCAGAGCTCGGGGCAGTGGAACAGGAGCACGTATGTGCAGCCGGTAACCGGGGGGAAGATTGGGTACCCGACGGGGGGGTTTCGTCAGGGTGGAACGGGGTTCCAGACGGGGGGTTTTCGCCAGGGCGGAACGGGGAAAGGAAAGAAGTGACAATTGGGAGGAACTCGGGACGGGGGCAGGTAACTGCAGCTTTTCAGGCGGGGATAAGGAAAATGGAAAGGGTACTGGGGAAAATGGCGGCACCGGCAGGTGCGGCGGGGGGCTTTCGATCTCCCAACGGGGAAAGAGGGAGAATGGGGTACAGGGGTACGGGGTCGCGAGGGGACAGCGAGCGGGTTTTTGGGGTACGGGAAACAACAGGGGTGAACGCGGCGGTATCGGAGAGACTCAGGTTAGACGGGCGCCATTCGGGATTGGCGGGGATTCAGGCAAGAGAAAGGGCCTACGGGAGGCTGATGGAGGCTTTGGCGGAGCTTGGCCTGGGGGCAAAGGGGAACGGCATCGTCACGAGGCAACAGCGAGAGTACCTCGAGGCAGTGCAGGCGCGCGCAGTAGCGGCGACCACGATGGTCAGGTGGGCGCAACGGTTGGAAAAGCTGGTCGGGGTGAAGAAGAGGTTTCCTGGGGCGGGATTGCACGACTGGGTCGGGGTGTATCTGGCAGAATCGGCAGGGGTGAGGCCCTCGACGCAGAGGGACTACGCCCTGTGCCTTCGGTCGGTGTTCCAGAGATGGGCGCCGCACGTGCGGCTGGGAGTCTTGGAGGCGCACGTAGCGGGGCTGACGGCTTTGGGAGCCGATGTGCCGACGAGGCAGGCTGTGCCAGTGGAACCGAAGCACTGGGAACTGTTGCGGAGGGCGCTGAGTCCAGAGCAGATGGCGTTCTGCTGCGTTCAGCACTTGCTGGGGCTTCGCTGGGAGGGCGTGTCGCGGCTGGAAGATCTGAAGGTCGTGCAGAGAGAAGCGGACGTGCTCAAGCTGACGTTGGTGCAGAGGGAGTCGAAGACGGAGAACCGGCCCACGAGACGAAACGTGTGCTTGAGGGGCGTGTTTCGGCAGGACGTGGAAAGGTTTGTCGCCGGAAGGTCGAGCATCGACGGGCCGGTGTTCAACGTCGCGTACAAGCCCCTGCTCGCGCGGCTGAAGCAAGTGGGTGTGACAACCCACGCGTTCAAGCGGGGGTACGCCCATGCGATCGACGACATGGGAGTGGACGATGCGAGGCTGCAGCGGCTCACGGGACATCGACAGTTCAAGAACGTCGAGACGTACCTCGGGCTGGAACGAGCAGCAGAGCGACGAGAAAGAGGGGCAGGCGTGGAGGACGTCGTACGGCGGCTGCAGGATGTGCAGTAGGGGAAGACGCCGAGGCGCGCGGGCGCCCGGGATCGCCTAGAAAGTCTAGAAGCGGTACGGGTATGCGCAGCGCCAGGAGGCGGGGTCGAAGGTCGAAGTGGAGGATGGTGCTCAGGATCGTGGCAGATTCTGGGTACCCGTATACGGATTTGGCACCCTACCCTGGAGAGGTGGGGGGCGGTGGATCAGATGGTCCCATGGACGAGATTGTGGCCGCGACGGTGGACATGGCGAAGGTGGAGAGCTGGCAGGCGGGGACGGAGGTGTCAGACGTGCGAAGGGTTTTGGGCAGAGAGGGGTTCGAAGAGATGTTGACGGACGAACGAAGGTTGAGGAGGTTGCCGGGCCCGAAGTCGACGCTGACAGCAGAACAGGTCCGGCAGCTCGAAGAAATGGGGGTCATCAGGGCGAGGCGGCGAACAGAGAACGCGGTCAAGCACGTATGCAAGGCATTTACAGTGCCGAAGCCAAACGGAAAGAACCGCCTGATCGTCGATGCGTCGGTGTATGGCGAAGCGATGCAGGAGCCGCCGCAGGTGAAGCTGCCGGCTGTCAAGGACGTGAAAGAGGCGGTTGCCGAGAACGCGTACGTTGCGCAGTTGGACGGCCGCAGTTGGTTTTTCCAGATTGCAGCGCCTCAGCTGCAAGACTACTTCGTCATCAGGACGGTGGTGGGAGTGTTCCAGCTCGTCGTTCTAGCAATGGGGTGGGCGTGGAGCGTGTATGTGGCGCAAACGACAGCGAGTGTCATCATGACACAGGCGATGAAGGCCTTTGTTGGGCAAGCGTCAGGAATGGTTTACATCGACAACTTCCTGATTTTCGGGGCGGATGCGCGGACGGTGACGAATGCCGTTGCGGTACTGAAGCGGAAGGCAGGGGAATGCAGGGCGGTGTTTAAGGAGGAAGATCACCAACCTGCGGAGCAAACGGACGTGTTGGGCATGCGTGTCGATTTAGCGGCGAAGACAGTGTGTCTGGTGAGAGGGTTCATCGGAAAATTGGCAGTGTTCTGGCGGGTGTACAAGGCGGACCCGGCAACGCAGACGTTGAAGACGACCTGGAAGCTGCTCGGAGCGTTGTTCTGGGCGATGAGGGTGTTGAACGTGCCGCAGTACGACTACCCGTCGCTGAAGCAGTTCGTGTCACGCAGGGCGAGAGAGCTCGCCGCTCAGAAGAGGGGATGGACGCACCGGACAGTGTGGTGGAGACGGGCGTGGTTGGATGTCGTGAAACTGGTGCAGCACGTTTTGGCGAATGAGCCGGTGTCGGTTCTTCGACCACCGAGCGACTGGATCGACACGGTGTGGGCGGACGCATCGAAGACCGGAGGGGGTTACGTGTTGCAAGAGACGGGCGAAGTGAAGGGATGGAAGTGGACGCCGGAGCAGCAGCGGCAACCGATACACGTGCTGGAAGCGTGGGCCACGCTACGGTCCGTTCGCAGGTGGATGGCGACAAGGGAAGGAAACGCCGGTGTTCTGCTCAAGACGGATAACGCTTTGGTGTATTATGCGCTGACGACGACGAAGGCGACAGGGTACGTGTTCTCGCAGGCCATAGCAGCGATTGTGTCCGAGCTGCGGGGTGTGGACTGGTCGGTTGAGTGGGTGCCAACCGACACCAACCTAGCTGACGCTCCGAGCAGAATCTATTCGTGACCGTTAGTGTTGCCAACGGCACCCCCGAGGGGGCCCCGGGTGCAACTCCCCTCCCGAAAAACTGTACTGTTCGGGCGGTTTATTTTGCAGACTCATGTTCTTTATGCGGCATGGTATCGGGATTTGTATCTTTCGTGGCACAAGTAGTGCAGTTTAGTGGTCTAGCTTGGTTTGCCGTTTATCTTTCTTGTTAGCAAGCACACGAGTGCGAGGTTTGAGGGCAGCAACGCGGCCGGTCCGAAATAAGCCCGAGGTAAGAAGAGAGAGAGAGAGAGAGAGAGAGAGAGAGAGAGAGAGAGAGAGAGAGAGAGAGAGAGAGAGAGAGAGAGAGAGAGAGAGAGAGAGAGAGAGAGAGAGAGAGAGAGAGAGAGAGAGAGAGAGAGAGAGAGAGAGTTTGAATAGAGTATCTATTTGGTATCGGAAAGTAGGTGCGAGATCAGGCAAACCTTGTGCGCTAGCTTCGTTTAACCGTGAATCTAATAATCAGGGCTTACCCCACATTCTCGCTTTCATTTTATTTCCATTCTCCCCAAGTAATAATGCCGATCCGCAAGGATAGCCGCACGCGCCGGGCCGCGCTGAACCGTCGACGGGTGATGGATCCTGACTGGGCGGCTGCTGAGGAAGCGGCGGACGGGGCCACGCGGGAGTGGCGCATGTGGAACCCGTGCGAGCCCGGGGAGACGATGCACGCCCCTCCTCTTGCGGGAAAGGAAGGAAGGACCGGTCGCTGCTGAGGACCGGCTTGGAACGGTCGCCTGGGGGCTGGTCCCCCCCAGCCGACTCCGAACTTGAAGGACCTGGCGGGAGCATGACGACTGCTCTGCTCTCGTCGCCTGCTGACGATGGCGGAAAGCAGGAAGACCCGGGAAGCGCACCGACCAATTCTCCCGGGCACCACCCAGCTCGCCCCTCCTTCTGCGACAGTCGTTTCCCAACGCGACAGAAACCCTTGCCCGACGCCGGCTTTTTGCCTCGGCAGGTCAGGGGGTTGAAGTCGCGAAGGTCGAGACTGCTCAGGGGGAGGCAGCTTTTCCTGCGGCTCCACCCCCACTTCTACGACCCCCCGACCGCAGTTCCCCTCGGCTACCTGCCACCGGAGACGAGGGGCCTCACTCCGGGAATCGGTGCCCCGAGATCGACGAGGCCGCTCGACGTCACGGCTGTGCCGCCGATCGATCTCCGCGGCCTCCGGAGCCTAGCTGGCCCCGGGGCCCGCTTGCACGGCCTGCTCGACCTCCTGACGGACGGACACTCCTTCCGTCGGAAGTTGTTGGAAGTGCCTGTCCTGCCGGGTCGGAAGAGCGACGCATTTGCCCGGCATGCGGTGACGCTGGAAGGTGTCGGGTTTGTGGAGCGGGTTCCTCGGTCGCAGCCGCTGAAGTGCGTCCTGCCGGCATTCGCCGTCGAGAAGGGCGAGCAGCACTCGCGCGCCATCGTCGACGGCCGCCCGCTGAACGAGCTGATGGAGCCCCCGCCGAAGTTCAGCCTCTTGCGTGTCGACGAGGTCATCAAGAAGATGATGTCGAAGTCACACGCAGTCGTAGTTGACCTGAAGTCCTACTTTTTCCAATTCCCAGTAGGACGGTCGACGTCGGCATTCTTCGGGCTTCGAACGAAGAGGCCGGACGGGGGCGTGGCCCTGTATCGGTGGCGCCGTCTGACGATGGGCTGGTCGTACTCGCCGGTGATTGCGCAGGACTCCGCACTCGTCGTCACGGAGCCTGCGAAGGACGACAGGGTCGTCTGGTACGACGACTGGGCCCTCGTCGGTGACTGTCCGGACGCGCTTCGCGCAGTGCGCGACCGAGTCCTGCGACGCGCCCGCCAGGTGCGCATGACGGTCAACGACGAGAAGTCCGTCCTCGAGCCCAGCTCGACGCCGGTTGTCTTGGGGGTCGAGTTTGACCTCGCGGCGAAGAGGTACCGACTGAAGCAGGAGTGGGCGAGGAAGGCGCACCTCCTCTTTTGCTCGGTCGGTTCGATGCAGATGACTTTGCGTGGCGTTTGGAAGGTCGTCGGAACCGCCATTTGGGCATGGACGGTGTGGGGCACGCCACTCTGCAGAGTGAGCCCGGTGCTTGCGTGGATGGGGACCCTGGCGCACCAAGTCCTGACCGGTTCCCTGGGCTGGGAGTCGCTGGTCCGCGTGAGCGACGACGTTTTTCCGTTCCTTGCGGGAGTGAGACGGCGTCTGTCGGGCAACCGGTGGGTCGTTTTCGACTCGAAGCAACGGGACACCCTCGTGGAGGCGTGGTCCGACGCCAGCATGCAGGGATGGGCCTGGCTGGTGGGTTCCATGGCGATGTGGGGCCCGTGGAGGGATGTCCCGCAGCACATCTTCTTCGCTGAGCTGACGGCGGCGAAGTTCGCGATTGCGTACGCGGCTTCTCGCTCTCCGCTGTCGACGATCAGGATCTTCGTCGACAACTTGCCCGCCGTCAACTGCTTGAGGAACTGGAAGTCGAAGACCCAGCTCGGGAACTTCATCCTGTGCCAGGTCCGCGACGTCTTGGAGGAACACCAGTGTGTCCTCGAGACTGTATGGGTCCCGACTGCTGAGCAACTGGCAGACGTCTGGACGCGGGACCCATACAGGCAGGGCATCCAGCCGCCCCGGACCCCGTTCTGCGTTGCATGAGGATCTTTACCTCGGAAGTTTTGTATTTGCGCTCCTGATAGCGCTATTCTTTGCGAGACCCGGAGGCAGCGGGATCTCAGCTCTTTGAGTTTCACGTCCAGGGATTTTTATTCCACATTCTCGCTTTCATTTCACCAACCCTGTGACAATTATCATCTTCACCGTTTCTGCCAACGCGACCTTTTCCGAGTTTGAATAGAGCATCTATTTGGTATCGGAAAGTAGGTGCGAGATCAGGCAAACCTTGTGCGCTAGCTTCGTTTAACCGTGAATCTAATAATCAGGGCTTACCCCACATTCTCGCTTTCATTTCACCAACCCTGTGACAATTATCATCTTCACCGTTTCTGCCAACGCGACCTTTTCCGAGAGAGAGAGAGAGAGAGAGAGAGAGAGAGAGAGAGAGAGAGAGAGAGAGAGAGAGAGAGAGAGAGAGAGAGAGAGAGAGAGAGAGAGAGAGAGAGAGAGAGAGAGAGACGAGCTAGAGTGCAGGGACCATCTCTCCGGGAAGTTTCTGCCCCTACTGCCCCCGTACTACTACGGCGGGCGCAAGTCGTTACGTCGGAGGCGGTGAGAGCCGCAGCCCCGTCATAGATGGCATATGTAAAAAAGAATAGGCGTGTGTTTGTTTGTGCGTGCCGGGGGAGGGTTAGCCTGTTAGTGATTGATAGTGAGTGAATATGATCGTTAGGCTAATCTTCTCCCAAACACGCTGCCAGCGTTCTCTTTCGTGTTTACAAAGCATTGTTACTACGGGAATGTCGACTCAGCGTTTGGGGCTAGCTTGGGCCAGACTGAAAGGATCCGTGGCGATAATCTGCATCGGCCTCAAAAAGCAGAAAAAGGAGGGGGGGGGGGTGTCACTTCGCTGTACTTGTTCGCCTACTCGTACAGACCACCTACTGACGGAGCTACCTTTTTTTTAGAGTGAAAGTTCGCTCTTTGACTCTTTTTTCCTCTTTTGGTCCCCTGTTCTTCTGTCAGTCTCTTCAGCTGGTTCTGCTAACGAGCTGGCACGTCACGGTCGATTCATCGTGAGAATGCGAAGCGCGCAACGAAACACACGACCCAGAGAGGTTGTGGGCACCGGTTTTCAAAGGAGGCGGAATAACAAATGTGACCTCCTGCGCTACTGGTTCTCTCCCCATTCGGCGGCTATCTCGCGGGATACCCCATCGTGAGTACGACCCATTTAGTTGTTTTCTCCCTTTCGGTGCCAGGGAAAGCCTGCTACACAGCCAAGCTTCACGTGTTCGGCGGTACTGCAGAGCCACGGGCCTACGGGTCAAGTGGCTACCGATTTCCCAAACTAAAGCATCAAGGCTTGGCGCACCTTGGGGCTTGTCGCTCGCGCTGAACACAAGCTCGTCGAGACGGTCAGCCGCAGGGCAGAGCGGACGGGGTTGTAGCACTGTGCTGCCTCCGACTCAAGCTTTGCAAGCTGTGTGGTTGACCGTCACGTTCCTGGACCAGGAGCGGCCTTTTTCTTCTTCTCTTCTTCTTCAGGCACCTTTTCTTTTCCGCCGGCCCGCAGGACCGCGAAATCTAGCAAAAGAATCGCTGCTCGCGGAGTCAACGGTCTGGCTGTTTCGTATAGTGTGCCACCACCATACGACCGCCGATTCTGTCGGGCAACGCTTCTGTGCAGCCGAGGCGTGCCTGCTTTTGCGTGTTTGAGCTTGGGTCGTTTGCTGAGCTTCCGTGGAGCGAAGGCTACCCGTGGAGAACTGACAGGGTGCCGGTTCATTACAAAGAAGAACCGGCGAGACGGTCAGCCGCAGGGCAGAGCGGACGGGGTTGTAGCACTGTGCTGCCTCCGACTCAAGCTTTGCAAGCTATGGTTGACCATCACGTTCCTGGACCAGGAGCGGCCTTTTTCTTTTTTTTTCCTGTTGACAACTTATGTCAGACTAGCCCACCCGGGGGTGGTTGATTCCTTCAGGCAGAGTCTCCCCGTCCTGAGCTTTGTTTGGGTCCAAGATGATGGGCGCCCTTCGGCTATTTATTTCTTTTTCCCTCTTTCTCATACTTTTCATTTTATTGGGTTGCGTCTTCCCTCACTCTGAGCGTCTTAGAAGGTCCTTTTGATGCCGAAACCAAATGGAAATATGGAATTTTCTTTTTCTTTTTTTCTCCTTCTTCTCTTCTTACCAAACATGAAATGTTGGAGGAAACGAGAAGCTCGTCGCCGCAAACCGTGGCCCAGCCTGTGCTTCTTCAGAAGTCTTTGGGCGGCTTGGCCGCTGGCTTTGGCAGCCTGCGATAGTCAAGAGCCCAGAGTCACTGCTTTTGTGTGATTGAGCCAGGGGTCGTTTGCTGACTTTCCGTTGCGCGAAGGCTACTTGTGCGGAACTGACAGGGTGTCAGTCCACAACGAACAAGACCCGGGCTTCACGCGACTTGTTTTTTGCTGCGCTTGTCTTCAGAAGCCCAGCGCGTCGTACCCTACGACCGCTAATTCTGTCGGGCACGCTGTTGTACAGCCGAGGCGTGCCTGCCACGGCGCTGATTTTGGCGTTTATTGTGGTTTAGAGGTTCGGTGTTTTAGGGTCTCCGGTTGACTTTCGAGGCTGTGAGGCGGGTAGTATGAAGGAAGCAGGTATGATTTCACACTTTAACGACGGCTAGCCAAGTTTGTAAGTGTTGCGACCGCGACCGACACCGAGAAGAAATTCGCTTTGATTTTATTCTTGGGCCCCTTTGTTTTTTAGAGTCAATGTTCGCTTTTGAGTGGTTTTTGGTCAGTCACTCAGCCAGTTGACCGGGGGGGGGCGGCGTTCTTGTGATTGGGGGCACTCGACGTCACTTGCCGTGTTCTTCTTCAGAGATGCGGTTTCTGAGGGGCGCGATGTTTTGCTGCTTGCTTTACTTTGTTTTTTAGAGTTAAAGTTCGCTTGAAATTCCGGGGGTTTGAATGGGTTCTCTTAGAGCATTTTTGATAGGAATTCAAAAGAGTTTGCAGTCGCCCGCCGGCCGAAGGCAAATGCTCATCGGCGAGCAGAACCCCGCGTGCGGTCCCGATTCACCTTCTTTTAGAGTGAGAGTTCGCTCGAAACTCCGGTGTTTTAGACTCTCCGGCTCCCCCCCCGACTCCGTTTCCCGTGGTGACCCAAATGCCGCGAGATACTGAAAAACTCCGCGAAAACGCAATTTTCGGGCACATTGGACCTGGAAACGCAACAAAACCTCGAAAACAATCTTCGACCGGAAAAATGTCATGGGCGGGGTTCGAACCCGGACCCACCGGCCTGAAGGCCGACGCCCGGTCACTCTGCCACCCGCATACCTTTTGCGAAAAAAAAAAAAAGCTTGCCCGGCTCTTTCCAAAAACAATACACTTTTTTCATGAAGAAAAGCCGGGTTGGCTCGAATAGAGGCTATTCACATTGCATGTTCATAGGACCTCCAGTCTCGAAAAAGGTTCGGGTTTGCACCAACGCCGGACCTGGGCAAAAGGTGCGGATTTGCACCAACGCCAGGCTGAGCAAAACAATTCGGGTTGGACAAACCGGACCGGCAAGAAGCTTCGGGTTTGCACAAGCCCGACTGGGCAAACGGTTCGGGTTGCACAAACGCTGGACTGGACAAAAAGGTTCGGGTTTGCACAAACGCCGGACTGGACAAAAAGGTTCGGGTTTGCGCAAACGCCGGACTGGACAAAAAGGTTCGGGTTTGCACTGGACAAAAAGGTTCGGGTTTGCGCAAACGCCGGACTGGACAAAAAGGGTCGGGTTTGCACAAACGCCGGCCTGGGCAAAAAGGTTCGGGTTTGCGCAAACGCCGGACTGGGCAAAAAGGTTCGGGTTTGCACAAACGCCGGACTGGACAAAAAGGGTCGGGTTTGCACAAACGCCGGCCTGGGCAAAAAGGTTCGGGTTTGCACAAACGCCGGCCTGGGCAAAAAGCTTCGGGTTTGCGCAAACGCCGGACTGGACGAAAAGGTTCGGGTTTGCACAAACGCCGGACTGGGCAAAAAGGTTCGGGTTTGCACAAACGCCGGCCTGGACAAAAAGGTTCGGGTTTGCACAAACGCCGGACTGGGCAAAAAGGTTCGGGTTTGCGCAAACGCCGGACTGAGCAAAAGGTTACCTCTAGACTCGCTAAGGGTGGTCCTAACACCCATGTACTTTTTTTTTTGCCCGGTCGAATCGACACGGGCGCCGGTCGAATTCGACCGGTGTCCACATTCGACCGCCTTGACCGGTCGAATGTCAATCCGAGAGCAATAATTTTTTTTTTTGTCAATTCGACCGGCCGGTGACTGCACTGCTTCGCAGTCAGTCTGACTCAGACCGACTCGGACCGGTATGTTTCGTACTTTTTTCCGAGTCAGAAAAAAGTCAGACGAGATTTCAGTTGATTTTAATGGGTTATTTCTGGTTGTTTTTCTGGTTGATTTGGGTGATGAACGAAGAAGTGACCGGCGTAGTGCACATACATTTTGCATCTTTTGGCAGGGTTTCAGCTAACAGCTTGCACATATGTCCGCAAAACAATACAAGGTTAAAACCCCACGGCAAGGGTGGACTCGCATGACCTCACGGCATAACAAAGACGACAGAGATTGAGCTGCAAACCCAAAAGTACGAAAAAGTCGGGCGGTCCCCGGAAAGCTCGTCCGAGTCAGACCGACTGCGAAGTATGATTGAGCCGGCCCATCCCCTCTTGATAGACCGTTGATAGACCGAATAATACAGCACCGGGCAATTCGATGCAGCTCTAGGGACTAGCCGAAGTGGCCAAGATCTGGAAAAATCGGCAAAAATGGCCCAAAATGGCCAAAATCTGAAAAAATCGGCCATCAAGCCAAATTCTGGAAAAGTTGCCAAAATCTGGAAAATCTGGAAAATGTGGAAAATGTGGATTTTTGGTGTTAGTCCCCTAAGGACGTTTTCTCTTTCTTTTTCACAGTGTTGGGTCCAGGTACCGGAGAAAGCCTGCACGTGTTCGGCGGTACTGCAGAGCCACGGGCCTACGGGTCAAGTGGCTACCGATTTCCCAAACTAAAGCATCAAGGCGTGGCGCACCTTGGGGCTTGGCGCTCGCAAGCTCGTCGAGACGGTCAGCCGCAGGGCAGAGCGGACAGGGTTGTAGCACTGCGCTGCCTTCGACTCAAGCTTTGCAAGCTGTGGTTGACCGTCACGTTCCTGGACCAGGAGCGGCCTTTTTAGCGTTTATTGTGGTTTAGAGGTTCGGTGTTTTAGGGTCTCCGGTTGACCATTGAGGCTGCGAGGCGGGTAGTATGAGGGTAGTAGGTATGCTTATACACTTTTTCTGCTCTTCTTCTTCTTTCTCACAGTTTTAGGTTCGCCCATCCAGGGAATGGGGGTTTGGTTGACGTGCCAAGTTGTTGAGGTGAATCTCGTCCCCGCACGCGCCTTGTGGGAGGGGGAGTTCGGCGTGACTGCGTTCGCTTTTACTTGCCGCCGCTACGTGTTGCAAGGTGAACTCGCTTCTTGTTAAGCACGGCTTTTTTGCGTTTTAAACGCCACAAGATTCAGCCCTTGCCCCCGAAAAATACTCGACGTAGCTGCTTTGACCCCGAATGGAAGGGAAGAAATGTGAAAACAGGTTTTTGCCTAGAGGCTTTTCGTGTTATTTTGCAAATGCTTTGAGCTATTTTTGTGTCTGTGCTTTCAGTCGTCTTCTTAACCATGGTAACCATGGTGAAATATAGAGGTGCAATACAATACAAACACAATCTGATTTGTTCTTCGCTTACACCACCGTGTGTTGTTTTCTCACTCAGGACTTTGACCTGTTGTGTTTGTGTGTCTTGTTGTGCAGTGGACCTGCATGACCTCACGTCCGTTCAACACGTGGTTCGGTAGGGTTCTTTGTCTGGCAGCTTTTGTCGAGCATTTCCTTCCAAGCTGGTGTATAAATCAAAAATGTACGGAAGGCCTTCTCGTTCTCCTCGCGCGTTGCGGAAGCCCTGACAAGGAACCCTCCTCAGTGACACTTGGATGCATGCTTGGCCAGATAATAAGTCTCGAGTTCCTGGGTGTTTTTTTTCTTTGTGAAAAAAAAAAAAGAGTCGAGGCTTCTTTTTGTTGTCGGAAATACGGCCGTTTAGCTTGTGCGTGATTTTTCGGGAGCGAAAACCTTTTTTTTGTTTAGTAACTCGGTTGGTTTTGTTGCGAGCCATAATACGCGACACTGGGGACACACGACATGGGTTGACGCTGATGCTGCTTATGCCATAAGCAGCACGTTCGCTTCGCACTCGTTGGGCTGCTGAAGCCAGCAAAAAAAACGCACGTTGACACTGTTTCGACCTTCCTTCGTACACAAGACTTTTGCGCTGGCGCATCAACACTCGATAGGTTAGACGCGGTCTCTCTTCCCGTATTCAAGCCGTCCATCCCCTTCTGTTAAACCGTGATATACCACCTAACCCCACAAGGGAGCAGACGCCGTCTTCCCATCATTGGATAAGTAAAGCGACGACAAGAGCAGTGGTATTTCATTGTTGCGGCCTCCCACCTATTCTACACACATCGTGTGACTGCACAAAGTCAGACTAGAGTCAAACTCAACAGGGTCTTCATTCCCCGCTGGCAGTTTCAAGTCCGCTTGACTGCTGTTTCGCCAGATAGTAGAGTAGTCTAGTTTAGTAAGGGATTGCATTAGCACTATCGTCCCTCGGGACTACTGACAGGCTTTCAACTACCCTGAGCAGCGCACTGTGCAAGTGTTGCCATTAGCCGTGCTTACACACCTGAACGGGGACCACCGCAAGGAGGTTGGCAACTCCGAATTAGATCACCCCCCACGTGACCACTCACCGCAGTACTAGTCAGGCCTGCTGGTGCTTAACTTCCCAAATCAGGCGGGATGGGTGCTTTCACCAGAAAGTATGGTCGTATCCATAGTAGTAAAAGGCATCAACAGGACGCGGTCGTTTGGGGTGGCCCGGCCAGTATATCTTACCGAGCGCCCGACTGGTTCTCATGTTGTGAAGGAAGCCTCCCCCATGCGCGATACAGCGATACTGAACCGGTGGAAAGCCGGGCCAACGGGCCACCATCAGGCTTTGTCTGGTGCGGAGGTTCCTTCGCGACAGTACACAGTGCTCAGATCACGCGTGTAGTTGCCATTTCATAGGTACAACACGATACACTGCCAACCGTCTCTTTTTAATAATGACAAACGCGTTTGTTACGAAAATACTCGAGGGACTGCCTTGTGCTCATTTCGAAGGAGGCTAGAGGGGGAGAAAACAATACAACTACAAAGTGGGTCTTTTTTGTTGAACGCTTACGCCCGCCACTATACCCAGATTCACATGTGTTTCGTGTGGGCTACAGCACATTTACCTCGTTTGATCCTCCGCAACTGGCAGTCTCCTCAAGCATTTCCTACAAAGCAGGTGTTTATACAATAAAAGAAAAGTTCGGTGTGCTCTCCGAAAAGAGCCTTTTCGTTGCGATCCGAATAGAAGACTTTTCGTGTAGAAGGACAGACGGTGTAATTGCGGGAAGTACTTGATGTATTGGACGGCGATGGCTTTGTTGACCGGCGCGCGGCAGCAAGCTTTCGTCCCAAGCGCAGCGCTTGGAAGAGGAGGCTTCTCCGCTTCGGTTGTGTGCAAGAAAGGGTACGATGCGGGGGAATCGTAGCATTTGTTCCCGGAGAAAGAAGGACAGTTGCTGATTCACAGCCGCTGCGCGCTTTGCGCCACTTGGATTGATGGTTCAATACCGCCGCCCGCAGTGGTGACTGAAGGGGGGGGGGGTCGAACTATTATTATTCGACCCCCCTTTACATGGTACTCACATTTTCATCTCTCGTTCAGCGCAGCACAAAGCTGGATTTCTCTCCGCTGTGTGCTGTGGGTGCTTGTGTGTGTGACCGTGTGTTTGCTTTGGCTGGGTTCTGCAAATTTTGTGTGCTGTGCTTGGCACCAGACCGGTCGGCGCTTGGGCGAAGCCGTGCGTCCAGCCCTCAAAATTGCGGATTCCGGTCAAAATATTGAATCGCCCAATCATTGAGGCTCTCTGTTTTATGACGTGTTGCCATTACCCAACGGGGCATCTTGCAGTTCCTGCACCGCTGAGTCCAGTCAAGAATCTCACGGACGCTCCCCATTCCCCCACTCACCACAACGTACGTGGCGCAAGTGAAGAGACCGCAAGTAGCTATGTGTCGTCTGCCGAAGCAGCCGGAGACAGCAGGCGCAGGGGGCAGGTCTTGCTTTACTTTGCTCTTCTTCATGGAGACCCGCCCCCAGCATCCCGACTGTCCAATCACTGTCGAAAAAGTTTGCGCCAGGTGGTTGACCAGGCCCCCGAAGCCTTGTACACAACGCGGCTACAACACGAGGATGCAGCCCTGCTTAGGTGTGCACTCAGCCATCAGGCCATTGGCTGCTAAGCACCCCCCGACCGGTCGATTTGCCACGTCTGTGGCCCTCTATTTGCCGGGCGGTGCTGTCAGCACTTGTTCCGCGTCGCATCAAGTACATGATGCTGGCGGTTGGGGAATCGGCGACCGCGACTCAATTAAGGTACGGTCAACAGTGTCGCCACGTGAAGGCCCCCCCATGACACTTAAAGAAGATGAAGAGACCGCAAAAATTAAAGCAAAGAACGTGAACCCGAACAAAAATTGAGAACAAACAACCGCGCCACAATGATGGCGAAGTGTAAACACAACGAGCCTTCCCGAGCCTAACCCTGGCACGAGGCCTCCAACGTACCGATAATCGACCACCGATTGTGGAGATTGTGGGTAGGTTAGGCAGAACACTGCCTCTCACGCATGCTTTGACAACAGCGTCACGTCCTGTTCGATGAAACGCATAGTTTTGGTTGAGAAACGAGACTGAGAGGAGAAAAAGGAAAGAAGGGGGTACAGAACTCCGATTGAACCCGAAGGGAAGGGCTGGGGCCCTCGGCTGCCCCCTTTGTTTTGCGACAAGCAGTACTTGGATTGCTGCGGGCTCCTGCGGGGACATGCTTGAATGAAATGTCTGTACGAAGATCGAAGCGATCGTGGCAAGCCACGAATGACTCTACGCTCGATCACGAAATGGAATGCCTGACTTCTTCTCCATCGTCGACCCGGAAACAGCCAAAACGGCCCGGAAAGTCCGCACCGCGAAAGCGAGCGGGAATTGAACTTGACTCGGAAATGACCAGTTTGACCGCATCCTCATCATCGTTGACTCTCCCGAAGGACGACGTCATAAAGTAACACTAGCCTCGTGAAAAGTGCTCGCCTGCCTTGATGGCACTTGCACTTTAAAGAACTCAATGCTTGAATGGCATGTCCCTACGTGCCGGAGCCCAGGCAAAACAGTACTCGGCGAGAGGGCCCTCTACAACCGGAACTCGGGCCTCAGCACGAGCCAGAAAGAAGCACCCGGACTTCTAACCGGAGCCGACAACAAAGCACCCCGGAAACGTTCCACCTCCCGACCTAGCGGAGCTAAAGGATGACCAGGTACATTCATGTTCCCGATGTTTCCCGCTCGAAAGGCTGAGGCCCAGCCTCCGTTTGTTGTTGTCCTGGAGCTCTATACTGTTTAGAGTGCAAGTTCACTTAAAAAGAAATCGAAACCGTGTCCGAGCAGCCAGCTACGAAGCCCAGAGCGCAGTCTGTTGCAGCGTGTTGACTGCGTCTCACCAGCCAATTGCTGGCTCGTCATTAATTACAGCGGCATGCCGAAACGGGAACACCGCGGAGAACAGTGGAACATGGGGCTGCCGTGTGTGCAGGCACCAATGGTTGAAGTGCCAGTGGAACATGGGCTGCCGTGTGTGCAGGCACCAATGGTTGAAGTGCCAGTGGAACATGGGGCTGCCGTGTGTGCAGGCACCAATGGTTGAAGTGCCAGTGGAACATGGGGCTGCCGTGTGTGCAGGCACCAATGGTTGAAGTGCCAAAGGGCAGGCAGACAAAACCCGTGTTCCATTGGCACCGCGTTCCACGGAAACCTCAACCTGTTGTCCGAGCGGCGGAGTGAGAGCCCCCCGAGGCCGGGTGTTAAATTGCGCAAAAGGTCGGCAGAACTTCGAACCTGCCCCGGACAGACAGACACGCACAGATGGACGTGGTCACTCATATATGTCCGGCCGCCCAGGACTGGCTGGGAACTCCATCAGTGCTTCTTGGAGTAGGGATGCCTTCACTCGATACTGGACACACTTCAATCTACAGCCAACCCAGTCACCCAACGTGCCGCTTGGTCTCGCCTGCAGATCGTCATGGCGCACACGAGAATGAGGATGGACGTGGCGTAGAGGGGTGCTACAACGGCAGTGGCATCTCGTGCAGCGTCGGAAACGCGGGCTTTAGCTGCGGCTCCCTGTTGTGCAGCTCGTGCAGGGAAACCAGCTGCGGGAGCGAGGGCTGGATCAGCGGACTCGGCGTTCGACTTCGGAGAGGACGGGGAGCTGCAGGGATACACAAACGACTTTCGCCTGGGCGGCTGCGGGGAGAGAACCGGGTTCGGGTTTGCCAGCTGGAAGGAGTCGGCCAGGGAGACTTGGCTGGCGGCCCACGAGCCCCCGGAGCGGTTCCGTGGCAGCCGGGGCATCGGCGCGCGGCCGTGCGCCAAGCCCAGGGAAAGGCTGCTCTTGGCATGGAGGCCGGGCTCCAGCAACTCGCTCTCGGGGGACCACTTGACGGGTGAGTGGCCCCTGGTGGACTGCGAATCGCGCAAGTTATCCAAAGGAAACGTCTCCGACCCCATCCAGATCCGGACACTGGCTGGGAACTACCATCAGAACTTCTTGGAGTAGGGCTACCTTCTCTCGATACTGGACACGCTTCAATCCACAGCCAACTCAGTCACTCAACGTGCCGCTTGGTCTCACTGCAGATCGTCGTGGCACAGGATGGACGTGGCCGCGCAGAGGGGTGCTACAACGGCAGTGGCATCTCGTGCAGCGTCGGAAACGCGGGCTTTAGCTGCGGCTCCCTGTTGTGCAGCTCGTGCAGGGAAACCAGCTGCGGGAGCGAGGGCTGGATCAGCGGGGTCAGCACCGACTCGGCGTTCGACTTCGGAGAGGACGGGGAGCTGCAGGGATACACAAACGACTTTCGCCTGGGCGGCTGCGGGGAGAGAACCGGGTTCGGGTTTGCCAGCTGGAAGGAGTCGGCCAGGGAGACTTGGCTGGCGGCCCACGAGCCCCCGGAGCGGTTCCGTGGCAGCCGGGGCATCGGCGCGCGGCCGTGCGCCAAGCCCAGGGAAAGGCTACTCTTGGTATGGAGGCCGGGCTCCAGCAACTCGCTCTCGGGGGACCACTTGGGCGAGAGGCCCCTGGTGGACTGCGAATCGCGCACGTCGTCCAAAGGAAACGTCTCCGCCACCTCAGTCAAAGATACGACCTTCGCCCGACTGTGGCTGGGAGTGACGGGCGTGGTGGGTATCTTCGAAATGGGCTCAGCTGGAACCCCTGCCAGACGGACGCGCCGCTTGCTCAATATCACGAAGAACAGAATTCCGATGCAAAACGCACTTTTTAGCAGCATCGTATAAGCCGCGAACATGAACGTCACATCACTGACACCAGCCCCCCAGTGGTTCATCGGATCAATTGAGAAGCACGCGGCGGCCGCCGTTCCTAAACCGAGACCAGTCAAGACGTTGACGACGAGCTCCAACCCGTTGGCGAATGGCAGGCGGTGCGGCATGAGTCGGACAAGCTGCGCAGCGTAGAGGGTGTTGGCGACGAGAAAGGCCACTTTTTTGTACCCGCACTGCACCCACGTCTCGACGTAGACCGCTTCAATGCACGCGAAGCAGAGCGACAGCGAGCATTCGAATATGAAGAGGAAGAAGACGGTTCTCGGAAGGTACTGCTGGAAGAGGCAGCCGAACTGCTCGACCGAGCTTTCCCGCAGGGAGACCCACTCCCCGGCCCCGAGGACCCACGTCCAGCGGGTGCTTTTCGGGTCGAGGACGTACGTGGCTCTGTTCTCGTCAACGACGGACCGAATCATCCGCAGTCCGATGAACGGCATGACGACGACGCTCGCTAAAGCAGCGATCCCGAGGATAACTTCCGACACGCTGTCGGCATGGAACAGGAGCACAACGCCGCAAGAGCAGAACCCTTGGTACAGCAGAGCGAACAGCATGAGCGACCACGCGGAACGGCTGATGAACTTCGAGTCGCGATCCTCTGTCAGGGCGACGAACATTCTTCGGATGACGGCAACCCCACACAACAACGAGAGCACCAGGTGAAGCACGACACCTGCAATCAGCAGTGCCGTATTGCCCACCAGACACCCCGACAAATCGCCGTTTCGGCCGGAGAGGGTCAGCCTCGTCGGCGATACTAAAAAAGACAAGTCGTTCTCCTCCTGGCGGATGAAGCACCGCCCCGTCAACACCGTCAGGCGCGCCGTTCCCGGCGACGACCCCCCCGCAACCGCGCCGGCCGCTGTGCCCGCGATCAATACCTCCTCACCTCCGTTTTCTTTCAAGTCGGCCATGGGGACTGGTTCGTCGGGCATCGACTGATCGGTCGCTGCCAATTCTCCCGGCACCGGTACACGTGTTGCTGGTTGTGAGTCTGGCGCGACTGTCAGCGTCGGTGGGGGTGCTGCTGGTGCTGACGTGGCTGGTGCTGACGTGGCTGGTGCTGACGTAGCTGGTGCTGACGTAGCTGGCGCTGGCGTGGCTGGTGCTGACGTAGCTGGCGCTGGCGTGGCTGGTGCTGACGTAGCTGGCGCTGACGTAGCTGGTGCTGACGTAGCTGGTGCTGACGTAGCTGGCGCTGACGTGGCTGGCACTGATGTTGGCGGTGCTTCGGTAGAAATGCACCGCCCAGAAGGGGTGCAAGTGGGCAGGGGATCGCAGTCCTTATCAGCCTTGCAAGGAAACTCGCACAGGAAATCGTGCGACGCGTCGGGATCAAGTTCAGCCCAACCTCCCAAAGCACTCATGACAAGCTCTTTGTCCTGCCCGTCGACAGCACTCGCAAAATTGCAGTAGCTCTGCCGGCAGGAGCCGTCCCAAATGACCGTGCCATCGGTATGAGCCCACACACCGCCTTCGCCCCTTCCGCCGATGAATGTTTCGGCCGAGGTCGATACTTTCAGAGACAATAAACGAGCGTTTTCATCGGCGCTCATAGGCCTAGCAAGGCGGCCGGATCTATCTTTGTACGTCTGCTCAGAACAAATGCGCTCCGCATTCGGCTGCAGATCGATCGTGTTTGAGATACCAAACGTGATGTCCTCGCCGACGTTAAGTCTTAAATACTCGCAGCGTCCAGTGATCGAGCAGGCTCCAATTTCGCCAGTCTTTGTCGTAGATGTGCACAGAGCAGCCGACGTGCACGGCGTTTCGCATAAATACGCACTGTTCATGAGTGGCATGTCCTGCCACCCAGCGGTGGCTGAAATAGCCATGTAGTCCCCGCCGCCATTCCCCGGAGCGAAGTCGCTGCAGAATGCCTGCACGCACCCGTCCTCGTAAAAGACGGTCCCGTCGGACCAGACCCAGACCCCTTCCACTTTGGAGTCGGTGCCATCCATCTGGACACCCCAAATATCTATCAAAACCAATGCCCGGGAATTCTCCTCCTCGGTTATGATCCGAGCCAGTCTGGCATCCGGCATGTGATTCCCGCACATTCGATTGGCGTCGTGCCAGGACGCGGAGGGCGATTCGACGATGAAATAAAGGATTCTTCGGTCGTAGCTTACACGGGTTGACGATTCGCAACGGCCGGAAGGCACTGCGCAAGACCCGCTGGCACAGTCCGAGTTTTGGGTGCACGGGAACTCGCAAACAAACGTGTGATACTCGTCTCCGCTGATGTCAGTCCAAGCACCAGCACCAGTCATCCCAAGATATGTGTTCGCACCCGGTGAGCCTGAGATCCATTTGCAGTAGGCTTGCTGGCACCTTCCAGAGGACCAGAACTCGACGCCCCCGGTCCAAGTCCACGTCCCGCCCAATGCACTTCCGTCCATTATCGCAGTGGCAGCGCCGTCCAGAGGTAAACGAATCGCCTCGCCGTAGTTATCCACGCGAGCGAGGCGGCCGGTGCGACCGCCAACAGTTAACGACTCACATCTTGCCTTCGCTGCGTCGCGCTGCAATGGATAGTCTGACAGGGCGAATGTAATATCATCACCGGGTATGATCGTGAAGTGCTCACAACGCCCTTGGCTAGAGCACTGTGATATCTCATTGACACCCGACGCGACACAATCAGAAGCTACTGTGCAAGGCACCTCGCAAAAATACGGCTCGGGGCCATCGGATGGTCTGAAGTCTGTCCACATGGAGCCGAAGAAATGCACGTGCGCACCCGGCGTGTTAAGTGGATCGGCCTGCCAGCCGCAAAATGCCTGCTGGCATCCAACACCTTCCGTGTAAAATACAGTACCATCGGACCAGACCCAAGTACCCGGCGCAGCTTCGTCGCTGCCGTCGAACTGAAGCCCATCCCCTGAGTGCAATCCCAAGAGGCGGTTGTTTTCGGACTCGTAAAGGATGCGCGCAAGCCTGCCATTCGTTGCTATATTTCCACACTCAATCTGTGCTTGGTCCCAATTCTCTGGTGGTCCGGCGACGAAGAAGTAGTCAATCGACCGAGAGTAGTCCCACACAATATTAGTAGAACTGCAACGACCCGTCGTCACATCGCAGGTCCCGACTGTACAATCGGCATCGCCAGTGCACGGGAACTCGCAAAGGATGCGCGAAGCAACACTGGCGTCGGCGCTTACCCATCCACCAACGCTGTTCAGGGTGGCGTAGCTCCCAGAAGCAGGCTGGGCAGTGTCCCAGTTGCAGAAGCCTTGCTGGCAGCTGCCATCCCAAAATACTTCGCCGTCCGACCATGTCCAAGTGCCACCTGCTTCTGCCCCGTCTATCCACGCGTCAGTTGCGCCTGTCAAAGACACTAACCGCGCTGTCTCTTTTTTGTTCAGCACACGCGCTAGACGTCCAGTAAGTGGTCTAGCAGGCCCAGCGTAAGTCAGGGAAGCACAGCTGATTTCGGCATCTTTACGAAGGCCCGGATTGACAGCGGTAGCGAAGGTGATGGTAGAATAGACATCGACATCGAGGGTGTAGTACTCGCAGCGCCCCATACTTGAACAGAACACCAACTCCTCGTTCAGTACTCGATCATCTTCGCAATCCGCGTCCGCTGTGCATGGCACCTCGCAGAAGAAGGTCCGCAAGCCAGCTGCCGGCGAAACGTCATTCCACCAAGTTTGGTACATTGATAAGTGATGTTCAATCCCGTTCGAGTTGTCGGGATACTTTCCGTCCCAGCCGCAATAAGCTTGCTGGCAGCCACCAGCGCGTGTGTAAAACACGGTCCCGTCGGACCAACGCCAGACGCCCTCCTCAGCTTTGTCAGTGCCATCAAACAGGACGTGCACGTTGGTTGATAACGCAAGAAGCCTTTCCTGCTCAGATTGGTAGAGGACGCGTGCGAGCCTTCCATTGGCAACTACGTACCCGCATCTGTCACCCGCCTCATCCCAAGTGGCGGTTGGTGCGGCAACCAAGAAGTAGTCGATCGAACGGTGGTCGATGTTGCGGATAACAGGTGTTGTGCACGTTCCCAATTCGCATTGCCCTCCGCCGCATGTGGAATCGTCAACGCAAGCATCGACGCGAGTCGGAAACAACAGCAAAGGAAGGGACGCTGCCGCGATACGGTACCACAGGTTCTGTCCCATGGAATATCCCCACCCTCCTCCCTCGCTGCTCCTGTTAGCCATAACATAACACAGTCGTAAAGTAACACAGTCATAAAGTAACACAGTCATAAAGTAAAGTAACACTAGCCCGTCAACAGTCCTCGCCTGCCTTCATGGCACTTGCACTTTACAGAACTCAATGCTCCTGTCGAAGAGCGTTGGTGCCAGCTGGTTCGCCCTCGATGGATGCACGTTGGCATCCATCGTCCGCTACGTGGTTATAACAGTTTTTTTCGAGACTGGAGGTCCTATGAACATGCAATGTGAATAGCCTCTATTCGAGCCAACCCGGCTTTAATGCGTGAAAAAGTGTATTGTTTTTGGACTGGACTACAGTGCGGAGCTAGCTTTTTCCTCCCCTGCCGATATGCGTACGGGTGGCAGAGTGGTTGGGTGAAGGCCTTCGGACATGGAGGACCGTGACCGTGACATTTTTCCGGTCGGGGATTGTTTTTTGGGTTTGTTGCGTTTCGGGGTCTAATGTGCCCGAAGTTTGCGTTTTTTGCGGAGTTTCTCAGTATCTCGCGGTATTTGGGTCACCCCGTCGGTCCCGGGAGAGGGCCGGCGGGGGGGGGGGGACGGACGGGAAAAGGCTGCCCCGGGTACGAGCGCCAAACTTTACCCGTGCTCGGTGGGTCGGAGGGGGTGTCCCCCCCCGGGTACGAGCACCGACCTTGGCTTCACCCGGACTTTACCACCCTGGTCGAACTTCGCTTCGTGCCCGAACTTTTTTTAGTACCAGCGCTTAGCACCAGAACTTAACAACGCCCGAACTTAGCATCACTCGAACTTAGCTTCACCAAAACTTAGCATTGCCCGAACTTGGCGCCCGAACTTTGCTGTTCCCCGAACTTTAACTGCTGCCTCCAGTCTCGCCACGCGCCGGCCTAGCGCACGTACTTCGTATGGGAACGTGTCAGTTAGACTTTGGCGGACACTTGCCGGCATAGCGGAGAACCCCCCCTCCCCCACCTTTATATTTTTTGACGGACAAATGACGGCATGGCAAACCATGGCTTTGTCCTGTAGGCTACTGTGGCCGACGCCCCTCGCCCCCCCCCCCTTTTTATCCCGGTGGCGGACATCCTCCCCATGCCGGACATTGTCCGCCAAAGCCTAACTGACACGTTCCCTATGTTAACAATTTGCAGCATCCGCCTTGGGCTTCCGCAGCTCCGTGAGTATCACCGTTGCCGCTCGCTATCTCCAGATGCCCTTCGTTCTAACAAAAAAACATGGAATACTCGAAGAAAGCCAAGTGACGAGTCCGATCGGTTTATCGGGGCTCAATTGCATACTAATAGGGTCACCTCTACGCACCGAAAGTGGCAGCAATTCTGGTGTTTGCGAGGTGCGATGTTTTTCTTGTTTCAGCCGCATGCCATGTGTGAGAAAACTGAAAAGCCCAAGTAGAACCTTCTGATCATGATCATTTGCAAAATTGCCACCTAGAACCACGTCCACGATTTGGGTTGCGGTCAATCAAAAACTCTAGGTTCCCTTTCTGCTTTCTTCTATTCTCGCGCTTTTGGAAATGCGGCGTGCTCTTCTTGAAGCTGAACCTCCTTGGCGTGCACTGGTTGAAAGGGGTAAGGGTAATGGTGATTTCCTCTCGCATGAACACGAACGGGTGCGCTCGCTGGGGAACCCGGTAAAAAGGGCATGAAGCGTGGGAGACGAGAAAGAAAACGTAATGGAAACAAGTAGATACGGTCTTGACCTGAGGCCAGGCTGGCACTCACTGACAGACTGACCTGAGACGGCGTCCGGTAACTCAGTCAGTTGTCTCGCCAGACGCGGCCAATGATGGCGTCCGAGCCAGTTTCGGCGGTCGGTGATGAGCGTCTGGCGGCTCCCTGGGAAAGACACGGTGTAAACACGCCAGCAGTCCCAGGGCCACTCGCATATGCCATGGTGAACATCGATACTGAGCCTGCTTTGCCGACGGATCAGAATCCCAACCTGAAGATGAAACAGGATAAAAAAGTGGGAGCACATTTTTTGTGTTTCCGACGATTCCATGCACGACGCACTAGTTATGGGGTTTCACTAGTTATTAACTAGCTCAATGACTAGTGAAATTTATAACTTGCTCGGACATAACTAGCAACTAGCATATAACTAGCAGTGCTAGTTATATGACTAGCTCGTGCTAGTTATATAAATAGCTCTCCCAGTAGAATAACCAGTGAAATACAGTGAAACTGCATTGAGCTGCGTCAAAAAGGACGGTGTCTTCCAACTTCAGCGCTCAGACTGGGTATCCTGGCCCACTTTTTCTTGCTATCTGCTGCTCGGCTGTCTCGGTTGTCTCTTCGTCAAGCAAGAAGCGTTTTGTGACAATCGATCTAAGCAGAAAGGATTTGAAGAACTGTAGAGGAGACTGTACACAAATTTCCATCAGGTTTCTGCTGTGGGAGAAGTTTCCACCAATCGTATCCGGAACACAAAGCTTCCCAACATTTTTCGCCATAAGAAATGTCCGCCCAACGTTTTTCGCCATAAGCAATTTCCGCCGGTAGTTTCTGCCATGAGAAATTTCCATCAGGTTTCTGCCACGAGTGAAATCTCCACCTCAATAGTTTCCGTTGTAAAAAGATTTTGCCCACAATTTCCCGTGAAGAAATTTCTGCCGGTTGTTTTCGCCACAAGAAAAACTCCACCAGGTTTTCGTGAGAGAAATTTCCACCAATAGTTTCCGTTGTAGAAAGTTTCCACCAACAATTTCTCACGAAAGAAATTTCCGCAAGTAGTTTCCGCCACGAGAAAGTTTCCATCAGGTTTCTGTCGTGAGAGAACTTTCCACCAATAGTTTCCGTTATGAAAGCAATCCACCAAGAGTTTCTGTCGTGAGAGAACTTTCCACCAATAGATGCCGCCAGTTGTTTCCGCCGTGGTGCTCACCAGTGGCTTCACTTCTTCACTAACAAAAACCTTAACTCTAAAAAGGGACGAACGACTTTTTTTGACACATCGGGGTTTCCCGGTGTCTGACACCGGGACACTGAGTTTTAAAGTCCTGGTCTTTCAAGATGTGGTGGGCTTCAATGCATTTTACCCTAAAAATCTCGTGCTAGTTATATAACTAGCTCGTGCTAGTTATATAACTAGCTTGTGCTAGTCACAAGTTATCAAGGGGTCGAATAATAACAGTTATTTGACACACGTTTGGTTGTCTAAAAACTACGACTATTGATCCTGCTACTGTTCGGTAACCCGGAACTTTTTTTAGTATTGGACAAAATCGAATAATAACACAGGTGTTATTATTCATTATTCGACCCCCCCCCCTTTACAGATTGGTGTCTTTCGACCTTCTTTTTTTCCCCCCGACGACAATTAGTGCAGGGGACTGTAGCACTTTGTCTGACCGAGCAAAAAAGCCGGTTTCAGCCAAAACCCCAGTTTTTGGGCTCTGCGGTGCCTGTGGGTGACTGAGTGCCTGGAACCGTCGCCCCGCGCACGCAAACGGGAAGGGAACGGAGGGGGGTGGTGAGATATAGGCTTGCGGTGGCGGTGTGCACGTCTATCAAACTACGGAGATGGTGAGTAAAAAGCTTCGCAGCAGGGACACACCGTGACGCACCACGTAACTGCGGTACTGTACAATACAGGGTACAGTACTGCCGGGACCACTTTTTTTTCTTTTTGGCAGCGGATGTTGTTTGGGCTAGCGTTTTTGTGTTTCCGACGATCCTGAATGGGCGCGACCCCAAACTGATCGTCCTTCGGGATCGACGGTAACACAAAACGGACCATTATTTTCCTTGTCCTTTTGTCGGCCGCCCAATTTGCCACCTGAAACCACGTCCAGGATTGGGGCTCAGGGTAGTGCGGTCAACGGAACAACATCATTGTGTCGTAAACGGGAAGGAGCAGCAGGGCGCCACTTCTGGGTGCGGATTCGTACGGGCGGAGGGTACGCAGCAAAGAGGCGCGTAGTTTCGTTGTTTGCTTTTGCTTGTTTGTATCTACATTTTTCGCTGAGGTGGGTCATTAAGATGGAAATCGAAAGTTACCTCAGAGTTGTGGGCATGCAAGCTAGTAAATTTATGGAGGCAGCTTCTTCAGCATTCAGATCATTTGAGTACGTGAGCCGCGTGTATGTTACATGCAAGGGGCAGCAGGGCGCGGGTTGGTCTACGGTGATGATAACCAGGAGACGGGAATTTACGAACGACACGAAACACCTTCAGATGATGGGGGTCACCTTTCGTTGTGTGGTAACCTGACGTGTGTGCGATGATGTGGTCTTGCGTGGCAGCCTGATACGTGTGTGCGATGGCACGAGCTTGATGCTCCACATGGATGCTTGGTGCCGTGTGCCGTGGGCGCCGCCCGCTGCACACGGGGATTCGTTTGCGAGAATAAAACCTCGGAGGGAAAAATACTGCGTGTTTATCCCTCTCAAGGAAACTTCCACTCGGCACAAGAGACACCCAACAGGAATTGCCTCTGCGCGAGGGAGAATCGTTTTCCACCTGCCCGCCAACTTTTCTGCACAGCTCGCGGACTTATTTTCTTCACTTCAGACGGACTTGTGGCCTAACCAGCCTTAGTGTTGCGTTCACAGCTCTCCAGCTTCTGTTTCGTGAACTCTCCGCCCGTCCCTCGTTCAGCCCACCAAGGAGCGGGCACGAAAGGTGTCTCCAGTGGCCAAAACGGCCCGTTATGGGGCCTTGGCTCCCTTCGTCCGGGCCCAGACCGCAGCAGGAGTTGACATCACGTTTACGAGAACTTCATGCTTGGGTATACACAAAAGAAAAGCGTGGAAACGCCGTGTTTACGCCCAAAAAAAAAGGCGGTTCGCGGTGCGACGCAACTCCAATTTCAAGCTGCAGCTTCTGATTGGACCCTTCTTCTCACTGGACTCAACACCTGCCACACCTTGCCGTGCCGCTCGCCGGAAGCGAGAGAACGAGGACTCCGATTCTGGATCTGACTACGAACTTCTCACAAGCTACCAGTCGCGGGTTGCACCACGACGGAAGCGCGTGAAGAGTGGCCCATCCGGTGTCACGCAGCGAAAGGCAGGCATAGTGTGGTACTCATCGGCATGCCGATGACTCCCCACTGTCGCAACAATCTTCCAATCTCACTGGATGCAAGGACGTGAAGATAGTGTCTGCTTGACACCGCGCTGTGTCCTACCTAATTTACTTCATGCTTGGGTATACACAAAGAAAAGCGTGGAAACGCACAAAAAAAGGCGGTTTGCAGTGCGACGCAACTCCAACTTCAAGCTGCAGCTTCTGATTGGACCCTTCTTCTCACTGGACTCAGCAACTGCCACACCTTGCCGTGCCGCTCGCCGGAAGCGAGAGAACGAGGACTCCGATTCTGGATCTGACGACGAACTTCTCACAAGCTACCAGTCGCGGGTTGCACCACGACGGAAGCGCGTGAAGAGTGGCCCATCCGGTGTCACGCAGCGAAAGGCAGGCATAGTGTGGTACTCATCGGCATGCCGATGACTCCCCACTGTCGCAACAATCTTCCAATCTCACTGGATGCAAGGACGTGAAGATAGTGTCTGCTTGACACCGCGCTGTGTCCTACCTAATTTACTTCATGCTTGGGTATACACAAAGAAAAGCGTGGAAACGCACAAAAAAAGGCGGTTTGCGGTGCGACGCAACTCCAACTTCAAGCTGCAGCTTCTGATTGGACCCTTCTTCTCACTGGACTCAGCAACTGCCACACCTTGCCGTGCCGCTCGCCGGAAGCGAGAGAGCGAGGACTCCGATTCCGGATCTGACTACGAGCTTCTCACAAGCTACCAGCAGCAGATGCAGCCGTCGCGGGTTGCACCACGACGGAAGCGCGTGAAGAGTGGCCCATCCGGTGTCACGCAGCGAGAGGCAGGCATAGTGGTACTCATCGGCATGCCGATGATTCCCCACTATCGCAACAATCTTCCAACCTCACTGGATGCAAGGACGTGATTAAGATAGTGTCTGCTTGACACTGCGCTGTGTCCTACCTACCGTAGGCAGAAGAAAGTTGGACCGGAAATATCAAATGTTGGACCGCGCGACGACCAAAACAGTTGAACCATTTTGTCCGGTCCAACATATTTCCGCCCAGGCACGTTTCCAGTTAGGCGGGGTTGGGCCGATGGGCATGAGAGAATAGTTGAGTTGTAGCTCTTGACAAAAATAGATGGAAAAAAGAAGGTGTTTTTATTCTTCGCTTTTCGCACGAACGGGGGGTCGGTCTTGCTTTTGGCTTTGTAGGTTCTCCCGACTCCCCAATTCGTGGTTAGCACAAACTCAAGAGGCTAGTCAACTATTCCCTGCAGTATTAGCATACTTTCAAGCGTTATTTCAATAAGAAATGTCCTTTGACTTGAACAAGCCGCGGCGGGAAACGGTGCAGTGACAAAGAAGCAGGCGTTGGCGATGCAAGCAGAAGTGCGCGACAAGACAAGGCAAAAGATGCAGCACTTCACCACGGCAAAAAGGGGGTGGAGTGGTGCGAAACCGACAGGGAATATATCGCGAACTGTTGGTCGCGATCAAACATCGTTCTACACAAGGAAGAGCTTGTGATTGCCTACCACAGGGCCACGGCTACCAATGGCTAGACCATGGCCAGGGTGCTTCCACCAATGGCTGGACCGTGGCATCGTTGCGAGTTGCTGGATGGGACACAGCGGGTTACGCAGTGCGGGGCAGTCCCGGCTGACTAATGCAAATTTACACCTCCACAGCAAAGTGCGTTGCTCAGGGTAGTCGAAGGCCTGACAATCACACTAATGCAACAAATTTACAACTCCTGACGGCGGGCTCATGCGCGACTTCCAAACTTACGGAGGTGAAGCGAGTGCTGTTCAGTGGCCAGCCGCGAAATTTTACTAAGTACACAGGACCCCCCGAAAAAGTTGGACCGGCCAAAAGTTGGACGCGAGAGCCCAAAACAGGTGGGTTGGACCGGTTGTCCGGTCCAACTCATTTCCGTTTACGGTAATTTGCTTCGGTCTTGAAGCCCGCGGAAAGACACACTTGGCGGGCCATCACTGCGCAACCTGAATGTCTTCAGACAGGACAGCGGTGGGAGTCTGGTTTGATAAGCATCTGTTCACGATCCTGGGGACATCCGTAGTCTGGTACTGAGGTAGGTGCGGAGGCGTGGCTTCCGCCCTCAAAGTGCTTCTTCGAGCGCCGGAGGGAGAACTTGGGATGTGGGGGTGACGAGTTCGGGTCTCGGAATGATCGGAAGACCGGCTGGAGTGCGCATACGTTACACCACGCTTTCGCGGTTGTGGAGGGAGGAGCATACTGCGGGCCAGGTACGAGGTACTAGGGCTACGGAAGGACCCCGTTAACGAGACGTGAGACCTAGGTGCGTTGGTGCAGCTTAGCGGGAGAAGGGGCATCAGGCGGGTGTAGCTCGATCCCGCGAAGCTCAACTGGTCGTACGAAGGCGCATCGCTGACAGGCGACCAGAGGGGCGTGGATTGCTTCCCAGTCAACTGCGAGTCGGGCACGTCTAGCACGTCATCGGAATGCGTCTCTGTTTCGATTGACAACGGTTGGATCATTCTCCGACAGGCTTTGGACGTGGTCGGGGGAGTGACCGGAGTAGCAGCAGGGGTGGTGGCTGCGGACTCGGCCGCCGTTGTTACCGCGAGGCGCTCCCGCCGCTTGTTCATCGCCACGAAAAACACCACTCCGAAGCAAGATGCACACTTCGACAGCACTGTATACGCGACGAGCATGAACGACATGTCACTCAGATTCGCCCCCCAATGGTTCATAGGGTCATCTGCAAAGCAAGCAACCGATGCCGTGCCCAAACCGACACAAGTTAGGACGTTCGCCATGATTTCAACCCCGTTGACGAACGGTAGGCGGTGCGGCATCAGTCGGACAAAGTGAACGCCGTAGACGACGTTGGCCACGAGGAAGGCTATTTTTTTGTAGCCGCACTGCATCCAGGTCTCGACGTAGACTGCTTCGATGAAGGCGAAGCAGAGCGACAACGAGCATTCGAACGCGAAAAGGAAGAAGACCGCCGTCGGGAGGTACTGCTGGAAGAGGCAGCCGTGCCGCTCGACCGAGCTTTGCCAAAGGGAGACCCACTCCCCAGACCCGAGAAGCCACGCCCAGCGGGTATTTTTCGGGTCGATGACGTACTTGGCTTTGCTCTCGTCAACTACTCTTCGGATCGTCCTCAATGCAACGAACGGCGCGACGACGACACTCGCCAAAGCAGCGAAGCCGAGGACTCCTTCAGTTGCATCGTCGGCATGGAACAGGAGCACGACGCCGCAAGAAGAGAACCCTTGGTAGAACACAGTGAACACCATGATCGACCACGCCAACACGCTGACGACCCCTGTTTTGCGACCCTCGGCCGCGATGCCGAAGGCCCCCCGGATGGCTTCCATCGAACACAGCGGCGATAGCGCCAAGCGAAAAACGATGCCCACGACTACAAGCGCGGCGTTACCCACAAGACACCCGGACAAGTCCCCGTTCCGGCCGGAGAGAGTCAGCCCCGTGGGCGATATCAAGAACGACAAGGCGTTCTCCTCGTGCCGCATGAAGCAGCGCCCCGCCAACACCGTCAGACGCGCTGCTCCCGGCGACGTCCCTCCGGCGGTCGCGGCAGCCGCTGTTCCCGCGATCAACGCCGTGTTGCATCCGTTGCTTGTCAAATCGGCCATCGGGACTGGCTCGTCCGGCAAAGGCTGAGCTGACGCCGACTCCGACGGAATCTTCGGCACCTGCGTTTCCGGTGCACTGTCACCTCCTGGTGCGAATGTCAACGACGGCTGGGTTTCTCGTGTTGCGTCTGGTCTGCCAGTGACGGTTTGCGGTGGTGACACTGACGACGGTGCTGCTGTCAGCGGCATGACCGTCGGTGGTGCTGATGTAGACAGAGCCACAGTTTCGGGAGCTCTTGTGGGCGGTGCTACTGTTGGCGGTGCGACTGAGCGTGGTACTGATGTAGGTGGCCATGAAGGTGGCACCGACGTAGGCGGTGCTGACGTAGATGGCAACGATGTAAGTGGTGCTGATGTAGCTGCTGGTGCAGATGTTCCTGGTGCTGATGTAGCTGGTGCTGATGTTACTGGTGCTGATGTAGCTGGTGCTGATGTAGCTGGTGCTGATGTTGCTGGTGCTAATGTAGGTGGCATTGATGTAGATGGCGACGATGTAAGTGGTGCTGATGTTGCTGGTGCTGATGTAGCTGGTCCGGATGTAGGTGGTATTAATGATGATGGCGCCTTTGTAGGTGGTGCTGACGTACCTGGTGCTGGTGTTGCTGATGCTGATGTTGATGGTGCTGGTGCTGCTGACGTAGCTGACGTAGCTGGTGTTGATGTAGGTGGTGCCGATGTGGTTGGCGCTGACGTAGCTGGTGCTGATGTTGCTGGTGCTGACGTACCTGGTGCTGGTGTTGCTGATGCTGATGTAGGTAGTGCCGATGTGGTTGGTGCTGCTGTAGCTGGTGCTGATGTTGATGGTGCTGGTGCTACTGACGTAGCTGGTGCTGATGTAGGTGGTGCCGATGTGGTTGGCGCTGATGTAGCTGGTGCTGACGTAGCTGGTGCTGGTGTTGCTGGTTCTGATGTAGCTGGTGCTGATGTAACTGGTGCTGATGTTGCTGGTGCTGATGTTCCTGGTGGTGCCGACGTAGCTGGTGCTGATGTAGCTGGTGCTGATGTAGCTGGTGCTGATGTAGCTGGTGCTGATGTTGGTGGTGTTGATGTAGCTGGTGCTGATGTTGCTGGTGCTGACGTAGCTGGTGCCGATGTGGCTGGCGCTGATGTAGCTGGTGCTGACGTAGCTGGTGCTGATGTTGGTGGTGTTGATGTAGCTGGTGCTGATGTTGCTGGTGCTGACGTAGCTGGTGCCGATGTGGTTGGTGCTGACGTAGTTGGTGCTGATGTAGCTGGTGCTGACGTAGCTGGTGCTGATGTAGGTGGTGCCGATGTGGTTGGTGCTGACGTAGTTGGTGCTGATGTAGCTGGTGCTGATGTAGCTGGTGCTGATGTAGGTGGTGCCGATGTGGTTGGTGCTGACGTAGTTGGTGTTGATGTAGCTGGTGCTGATGTAGCTGGCGCTGATGTAGCTGGTGCTAATGTGGCTGGTGCTGACGTAGCTGGTGCTGATGTAGGTGCTGACGTTGGCGGTGCCGAAGTTAGCGGTGCTGATGTGGGCGGTGCCGGTGTTTGTGGTGCTTCAGTAGAAGTGCAACGCCCAGAAGGGTCGCAAAATGGGAGAGACGCGCAGTCGGAATCAGTCGTGCAAGGAAACTCGCACAGGAAATCGTAGGCTTTGTCAAGATTGAATTCAGCCCAGCCTCCCCAATGATTCATGACAAGATCTTTGTTCCACCCGTTGACAGCACTCGCAAAATTGCAGTAGTTCTGCCGACACCAACCGTCGTAAAAGACTGTGCCATCGGTATGTTTCCACACGCCGCCTTCGCCCCTGCCGCCGATGAATGTATAGGTAAATACTTTCAGAGACAATAAACGAGCGTTTTCATCAGGGCTCGTAGACCAAGCAAGGCGGCCAGTTCTACCGTTGTACGTCTGCTCAGAACAAATGCGCACTGCATTCGGCTGCAGATCGATAGTGTTTGAGATACCAAACGTGATGTCCTCACCAACGTTAAGTCTGATATATTCGCAGCGTCCAGTGATCGAGCAGGCAACAACTTCGTCAGCTGCCGGCGGTTCGCAGTCAGCAGTCGACGTGCAGGGTACTTCGCAAAAATACCAACTGCTCTTGAGTTCCCTGTCTCTCCACGCGGTGCTGGAGGAAAAAGCCATGAAGTCCGGGCCGCCATTGCCCGGATTGAAGCTGTCACAGAATGCCTGCACGCACCGACCGTCCTCCCAAAAGACCGTCCCGTCGGACCAGACCCAGGTCCCTTCCACTTTGGAGTCGGTGCCATCGAACTGGATATACGAGCCTGTTCTTAGCGCCAAGATCTGCCCGTTCTCAGCCCCGGTGATGATCCGAGCCAGTCTGGCGTTCGGTGCAAGGTATCCGCACATTCGATTGGCGTCGTGCCAGTACGCGAAGGGCGATTCGACGAAGAAATAATCAATTCTCCGGTCGTAGCTCCAATGGATTGTCGATCCGCAGCGGCCGGTAGTCACGTTGCAAGACCCGCCGGCACAGTCCAGGTCTTGGGTGCACGGGAACTCGCAAAGAAACGTGTGATACTCGTCTCCGCTGATGTCAGTCCAAGCACCGGTGCCAGTCATTCCGACAAACGTGTTCACACCCGGTGAGCCAGAGTCCCAATTGCAGTAGGCTTGTTGGCAGCTGTCAGAGGACCAGAACTCGACGCCCCCAGTCCAAGTCCACGTCCCGCCCAATGCACTTCCGTCCATTATCGCAGTGGCAGCGCCGTGCAGAGGTAAACGAGCCACCTCTCTTTCGTTAAGCATGCGAGCTAGGCGGCCGGTTCGACCGCCAACAGTTAACGACTCACATCTTGCCTTCGCTCCGTTGCGCTTTACCGGATAGTCTGACAGGGTGAATGTGATATCATCACCGGGTATGACCGTGAAGTGCTCACAACGCCCTTGGCTAGAGCACTGTGATATCTCATTGACACCCGACGCGACACAATCCGAAGCTGCTGTGCAAGGCACCTCGCAGAAATACGGCTCGGGGCCATCGGATGGTCTGAAGGCTGTCCACATTGAGCTGAAGAAATACACGTGCGCACCCAGCGTGTTAAGTGGATCAGTCTGCCAGCCGCAGAATGCCTGCTGGCATCCAACACCTTCCGTGAAAAACACAGTACCATCGGACCAGACCCAAGTACCCGGCGCAGCTTCGTCGCTGCCGTCGAACTGAAGCCTATCCCCTGAGTGCAATCCCAAGAGGCGGTTGTTTTCGGACTCGTAAAGGACGCGTGCAAGCCTGCCATTCGTTGCTATATTTCCGCACTCAATTTGTGCTTGGTCCCAATTCTCTGGTGGTCCGGCGACGAAGAAGTAGTCAATCGACCGAGAGTAGTCCCACACAATATTAGTAGAACTGCAACGACCCGTCGTCACATCGCAGGTCCCGACTGTACAATCGGCATCGCCAGTGCACGGGAACTCGCAGAGGATGCGCGAAGCAACATTGGCGACGGCGCTTACCCATCCACCAACGCTGTTCAAGTTGGCGTAGCTCCCAGAAGCAGGCTGGGCAGTGTCCCAGTTGCAGAAGCCTTGCTGGCAGCTGCCATCCCAAAAGACTTCGCCGTCCGACCATGTCCAAGTACCACCTGCTTCTGTCCCGTCTATCCACGCGTCAGTTGCGCCTGTCATGGACACGAACTGCGTTGTCTCTTTTCTGTTTCGCACGCGCGCTAGACGTCCAGTGAGTCCGTTGTAAGTCAGGTTTGAACAGCTGCTTTCGGCCACGTTGCGAAGGCCCAGATTGTCAGCGATAGCGAAGGTGATGGTAGAATCGACATCGAGGGTGTAGTACTCGCAACGCCCCATACTTGAACAGAGCACCAACTCGTTCGCTGCTGGCGCTTCGCAATCCGCGTCCGCTGTGCATGGCACCTCGCAGAAGAAGGCCTGCGGGACAGCTGTCCCGTCAATGTCATTCCACCAAGTTTGGTACATTGATAAGTGATGTTCGATCCCGTTCGAGTTGTCGGGAAACCCCCAACCGCAAAAAGGCTGCAGGCAGCCATCAGCGTGTGTGTAAAACACAGTCCCGTCAGACCAACGCCAGATGCCCTCCGAACCCGCGTCAGTGCCATCAAGCTGGATGTGGTTGTCGATTACCAACGCGTGAAGCCTATCCTGCTCGGATTGATACAGGACGCGTGCGAGCCTTCCATTGGCTATTGCGTACCCGCACCTGTCATGCGCCTCGTCCCAAGTAGCTTTTGGTGATTCAACATAGAAGTAGTCGATCGAGCGGTGGTTGCTGTTGCTGATAACAGGTGCTGTACAGGTTCCCCCATCGCATTGCCCTCCACCACATGTCGAATTATCAACGCAAGCTTCAACGCGGGTCGGGAACAATGCCACGGGAAGGGAAGCCAAGACGATACGGTACCACATGTTCTATTCATAAACCATCCCCTTCTCCCCCTCTGCTCCTGTCGATGCGCCTTGCAGCCGTCGTACGCAGGCAGGTTGCCTGCTGCTAAATGATTTACTATAGATGAACGCCGTCCGCAGGCGCGTAATTAAACAGGCACTTCTGGTGTTCCTGGGGAAACACTCGCTGCTGGCGGGTTCTCCCGCATCCACTGTGGGTGACTCACGCTGCGCTTGTTGGGCGGTACCGGACACGTGCCTTTCGCCATAACTTTCTAGCGGAGTAAATAACATGCAGGGTCAAAACCTTGTGTATATTTGGTAATTGCCGGGGGATCCGGGAATATAATTGGCGAAAAAAAAAAAACCGAACTCAATCCTGGCGTTCAAATATAGCCATGCAAGTCTCAGAGTAAATGGATTAACAGTGGGTCTGCAGACGGCTCATTAAAATCGGTGGCAATCTACGCGGGGAAGGTGCCTTTTGGGCCCAGTTGGATAACAATGGTAACTCCATTGCAAATATAGTGAAGGGCCCGGCAACAAGAAATGCGGCTGATATACAACTAGTGAAGATGATGAAGATGCTGATGGGAAGAGAGGGGGGTGTTTTTTTTTCGAGACATTGCAATGTGTTCCAAAAATGTAAGCCTGGGCAATGAGCGAACCAACACCAAACTGAAGATCATGTCACTGTCACAGTTTACATGTCCGTGCTTCACATGGAGATCCCTAACTCAAGACATACCAGGTGAAAAAGAAGAAGAACAACCTGAAGAGAGGCCTGGAACTCGGCCTGCCAGTGCTCCCGCTAACGAAAAAGTGCGAGGAATTCCTCAAAAAAAAAAGAGGCTCGAAAAAAGAGGGTGAGGAATTCCATTCCTCACCTTTTTCCCGTTGGTGGTAGCATCACAGTCTACTCATGGGCTGGCGGGCAGCAGTCTGGGGCTGTCACGGGGGTTGGAGCCGAGAAAGAGAGTCGAGGATCAGAAGCAGCCCTGGATTTCTTGACAGATTCTCTCCGAGTCGACACAAGTGCATGTGATCTCTGGTCTGCGTCTACTCGTGGCAATGACTCACCAGCACGCAGTATCGAGTGGTGGTTGAATTTGAAATGGGCTGTTGCCTCCAGGAATGTGCAGTGTTTATTGTGACAAACAGACTGAGAAGTGCAAACTTTCTCCACCTGTACCGTACCGTTCGCCGGGGGGCAAAGCCCCCCGGACCCCCCCTGGAGAAAAGTTTTCTCGGTCTCAGACTCTGAGTCTACTAATTGGCCACCAATGTTTTCCCGGGAAAAATTGGGTTTTTTAAATTTTAAATTTTTGGAACAAACACTGCAGTATTTTTTGATGAAGTTGACACGGAATGAAAACGATAGTTAAAAAAAGACGATCGTTTTCGAAAGTGAAATATCATCGTTTTTCATCGTTTTCAAAAAACGATCGTTTTTTTCTTCCAGTTTTTCTTGTTGGAATCATGTACTAGCCAACGTTCGACATGCCATTTCTTGTGTAGAAATTGACTTCGGCGGCTAGATTCAGCTGGTGCGGTTGCCAACAAACCCGAACAGCCGCTAAGTATTGTCCGCAATCTCTGATGCATTGACCACCGCAGCTGCTGCCGATGCCTTCTCCCTCTTTTGCACGATGCCGTTGACATCGCCTGCGGATTCTCATCCTCAGCAACGGCAAGATGCTGTCAAGTTTTGGGTCGCATGCTCTTTTTCTCGTCATTTTCCGCAATCATGCGCTTTGTATGCCCACTCAAGGAGTATCGTATCCTTCCCGACTCAACTCTGAGGCTGGCGGCGTAGACTGAAGCTTTGCTGCTCATTAAAGTGCTCTTTCTACTTGCTTGTTGCTGTCTCCCGACTGATATGCTTGCCTCCCATCCTCGAACACGCTGGGCTTGCGCTTCCCCAGCTACGGCTTCTCCTGCAGGATGCCCTCGTCGCGCTAAACCAACGAATTTCTGCCATTCCCAGCTTCTTTACCAACTCGTCCGCCCAGGTTTTTAGTGATTGCTTGTACTGACGCCTTCCTCCTCCCCCTCGTCTCGCACCTTCTTCTTCGTCAATTTTGATGAACTTAGTCATGATAAACTTGAGTTTGACTCCTTCACCGGCGAGCTCCGATAAACTGTTCCGACTGCCTACCCTCGACTGTCTGTTCGATCGTAGTGCCATAGCGCCGTCGTGGCAGTAACGTGATCCACAAAACTTCAAAGCAAACCCTTATGGAAGAAAGAAGAAATGTGAAAACGGGAAAGAAAAAAGCCGCTCCGAGTCCAGAAACGTGACGGTCAACCACAGCTTGCAAAGCTTGAGTCGAAGGCAGCACAGTGCTACAACCCCGTCCGCTCTGCCCTGCGGCTGACCGTCTCGACGAGCTTGTGCTCAGCGCAAGCGTCAAGCCCCAAGGTGCGCCACGCCGTGATGCAGTAGTGCCATTACTTTGGGAAATTGGTAGCCACTTGACCGGAGGCCCGTGGCTCTGCAGTACCGCCAACGGCTCCCGTCTAGCAGGCTTTCCCGGGTACCTAAGCAAACCCCCATGGAAAAAAAACGATCGTTTTTTTTTTTTTCACGATCGTTTTTCAGGCCAAAATGACGAATTCTCGTAAACGATCGTTTCCAATCCGTGAACAGTTGAGCAAAAAAAAAAACCCAATATTTTTTTTTTGGGGGGCCATCGGCAGGGATTTATAAGGGGATTTCGGCCTAGAGCAATAGTCCATGTAGATGGACGGGTACCCGTCTTTTGCACCGGGGTGCCGAGCACGTGTTTGTCGACCCCCCAGACCCCCCCCCCCCAGTGGTGGTCCAGCCTGTCCAGCCACCCCAGCCAGCCCTGCAAAGTCGTTGAGGGCCCGAAAATTAGTGCCACCACTGTCCTCCACTGTGGATCACTATGCACCACCATGCGCTATCGTGTCACTGTGCACACCGCACTAGCGTGGATCACTGTGCATCACCGTGCATCACTGCGCACCGTGTATAGATTCCGAGCCAGATGTTCCAGAGGGTGGAGGGTGCAGCAGAGAGGTGGGAGAACCAGCAGTTGTCCGGCAAAGGGCGCGTGAGGGGGAAAACACAGCAGTTGGATTACAAGGAAGAGTTGGAGAATAAGGGCATGGGGCGTCGTGCCAACTGCTCTCTCTTTGCGAGGACCGCCGACACGGCATCGAAGTACACCGAAGCCTTTGCGAACTTCAATAATGTTCGGCGTACGTTCGTGTACCGCAACGGGTCCTCGGCTTCGGGCTCGGGCTCTGAGTCCTCGCTTTCTGACGCATCGTCTTTGTCATTTTTCCTGACTGTCGGATCCAGCATGAGATACTCTCTCATCAGCTGGTGAAGAAATTCTGGCGTCCCCGGCATTGTCCCGGCCCCATCCTGAGTTGGGCGTGATAGAATCCACCACTGCGGTTGGAAGTTCGGCTGTGTCTCGCCGGGTTGGGCCGCTTGCTCGCCTCCATGACCCCCCCCCCCCTATGACCCCCCTGGGACCCCCTATGACCCCCCTATGGACCCCCTATGGGCCCCCCCATGACCCCCTATGACTGCTGTGGTAGCCTACCCACACCCGCCAGCCCGTGGGGTTTTTTTTTTTTTTTTTTTTTTTTCCCGACGACAACTAGTGTCAGACTAGCCTACCCGAAGGCAGTTGATTTCTTTAGGCGAGGTTTCTCTACCGGCGGAAGTTGTTTGGGTTAGCGTTTTTTTTTTTTTTTTTTGAGGATGGACCAGGGATTTATATAGCTTTTCCTCCTCTGCAGAAAAGTCCTTGTCGCCCTCGGGGTCCTGTGGTGGATCCAAAATTAATTAGAATTGGTAGTCAAGAGGCAAGCACTACCAGGCCAGCCCAGGCTAACCCACCCAACCTCAGTGTTGGAACAAGAATCAGACGAAATGGTTAAGCTAATTTGTAAGAGAGGGGGGTCTGGGGGGCAGCGCCCCCCAGCGCACGGTACGGTACAGCGAAGAATTTCCGCACCGGTCAACTTCTAGTATTGAATCCAAATTCAGTTAGAACCGGTAGTCAACGTCTGATGCCGAACCCCAAATCTAATTAGAATCGGTACTCAACGTCCAATTTCCGATTCCAAATTTAAATAGAATTGGTAGTCAACGTTCAAGGTTGGCTCCAAATTTAATTAAAATTGGTAGGCAACGTCTAGGTTCGGATCCAAAATCAATTAGACTTGGTAGTCAACGTCTGATGCCAAATCCAAAAATTAATTAGAATTGATAGGCAACGTCCAGTTTCGGATCCCAAATTTAACTACAATTGGTAGTCAACGTCCAGTTTCGGATTCCAAATTTAATTACAATCGGTAGTCAACGTCTGATGCCAAATCCAAAATTTAATTAGAATTGGTAGTCAACTTCCAATTTCGGATTCCAAATTTAATTACAATCGGTAGTCAACGTCTGATGCCAAATCCAAAATTTAATTAGAATTGGTAGTCAACTTCCAATTTCGGATTCCAAATTTAATTACAATCGGTAGTCAACGTCTGATGGCGTATCCAAATTTAATTAGACTTGGTAGTCAGCGTCCAATTTCGGGTCCCAAATTTAATTAGAAATGGTAGTCTACGTCCAATTTCGGATTCCAAATGTAATTACAATCGGTAGTCAACGTCTGATGTCGTATCCAAATTTAATTAGAAGTGGTAGTCAACGCTGAGCCAATTCACCTACCCCCTGATCGAGTGTAATCGAGCGTAATCGAGTGTAATCGAGTGTAATCGAGTGTAATCGAGCGTAATAGAGTGTAGTAGAGTGTAGTAGAGCGTTGTAGAGTGTGATCGAGATTGACACTAGTATTTTGGGTTCGACCACTGGTGGACCCCTGACTGGCCCATGGGCGACCATGTTGACCACTGTCTGGCCCAAGACGTGCCAAGCATAAGCATACGCGGGACGGAAACCGCAGGCAAGTGGGCGATGTGCATATGAGACCGGAAGCTCTCGAGATGAAGATGTTCTAAATCATGCCAGCAAGCACGGGGACTGCAGGCGGGTTGGTGGCGAAAAGGGACAGAAAGATCTTCGAGCGACTGTGAGCAGCCTAGCAAGACGGGATGATGAATGATGAAGAAGCGCTAAGTGATCGCAAAGGTCCTTGTCTGGCGACCGACCTTCCTTGAAAGGAAGGTCGGTAGCCAGACATTTTTGTCAGCAAGGTGCAGGCGATGCACGGGCTCCATGATGACCTCGTCAACGGCCCCACAGGCGTACACTCACTAGCCGTCGTGAAGAGGCCTCTGTCTGTAACCATCTTTTTCATCCTTGGGAGCAGTGCATCGCCAGCCCAAGGCAAGGAGCGACTCTTGCAGCTTCTGAAAGTAATCCAGCACGTACTGGAGATACTTGGTTGTCGTTGCTGGATCCTTCTGCCACACAAGTGCTGCAAACACAAGCCGCATCCTCCATCTCTGCTCCATCGTGTCCAGGTACGAGAACGTCAGGCAGAGGATATCTTTGCTCCCCGGAAGCTCTCCTGCATCCCCGGCAATGACGAAGTCACCACCCCCAAGCCGGAGCAGAAACTCCATGTCACCGAGGACAAGGTGCCTACCGAGCGCTCGGCGAACACCCTATCGCCTGGAACTGGCCCGCACGGAATGCCTAAAGGCTCAAGTACTAACTGCGCTAAATTTAATATATGCGAGCTATTGTGGTACTCATTTGCATGCAAATGACTCCCCACTGACGCAACAAGAAGACGCCGATGCTCTATCGAATCACGCGATGGATGAGGTTCAGAGACGAGCGACAGCCGAGTATCGGGACTCGGCGACCGCGAAATCGTACGCGATGAAGAGCGCGATGCGACGGCTGACGAGTATCGTGCAGACGCCGATTCACCCGGCGCTTGAGATGCAAGTCAACGTCCTGACGTCTCTCGGAGGCGGGAACATGGCCGGACTCAACAAGAGACCACAAATAGCAAACCAGCAGGCGTTTGAAGCTGTGATGCGCGCCTACGAAGCCGCCGCACGAGAGCAGACGGCGAAGTAGGCCGGCGACAAGGTGCGAGCCGTACCGCAGGCTGGGCTCCGCAAAGCTGCAACACTGAATGGCAGTTTTCGACCGCAGACGCATTACCCGTCGGGATGGGAGCGCAAGCAGGCTCGATGGAATCACGGAGTCAAGCAGGAGAGACGAACTGCGCAGACTGAGCGCAAGACGTGCACCAAGGGCAGACCAGGACGTTGGGACCGTGCGAAGTCGAAGAAGGAGTCCAAAAGCGAAGCAACAACACCAACGCGGAAACGCAACTCGAAGGCAGCCAAGCGGGCCTCCAGTGAAGTAACGAAGCTCATCCGAGTGTCCGATGAAACCCCTTGTCAATACCACCCAACGACTGCGACGCGCGTGCGAAATGTCGGACGCTAGCGTCTGTCAAGAGCATGCGTGACTCAGCCGTGTTTTAAAGGTGAGATGAGAGGCACCGGCTCACTCTGTCAAAGGACTATACTAACGCAACAAGAAGACGAGCTAATGCGAGATAGTGGTACCCGAGCCCGTACGCACTCGACAACCTGCTTCCGTGAGTCAGCCCGAGCTTCCTGGTCTCCAGCTACACTGCCTGTCGCGGTCATTTTTTCAGACTAATATTCTTGTTTTTATTCCAATTTCAATATCCTGTCATCAGCACCTTTTTAGCCCCGGAAGAAGGTGCGTTAGTGGGCCCGTTGAACCGGCCTATCAAGATTGGCTGAGTGTCACGCCTTTAATCAATTACTGCAGTACCCCCCCAATTCACCCAAATGTTGATCGAGTGTAATCGAGCGTAATCGTTTGGATTAGAATGCAAAGAATCTGTGGCGATAATCTGCATCGCCGACGGCGCGGTTATCTCTTCGCACGTGATGTGTCATGCTTTCGCCTCTTTAGCTCGTCTTGATCGTCGCGCTCAGGCGCGCGTTTGGTGCTTCGCTTCTTCTTCGATTGCTCGTCGAGGTTCATCGGTTGCGCGTCGATTTCTGCTTTTTCCCAGCGCCTGGGCGATGGTCGTGGCGCATCGACGCGTCCTTTGCGTCTTTTCGGTACCGGCTCCGCCGCGGAGTCCGATTGCCGCTTCTTCGCTGGCGTTGGCGCCGTCTTCCCGACCTTCGCTGCTGATGTCGGCGTTGATGTTGCGGGTTCTCGCTCGTCTTCCTCTGCTTCCGGCAGAACGAGCACCACGTTCTCACGTTTCGCCTGTCTCGGCGCTGGCGCGGGACCCTCCGGCTCCGCCTTCCTCTTCTTCGCCGTTGTTTCTTCACCTCTCGCCACGGCCGCCCGGTGGTGCCCTTTCCTGCAGCAGTGCCCGGGTCTCCTACTCCTCAGGTCGGCGTGTTTCTTACAGCCGTCGCACGTCGGCATGCCATGATCGAGGCATCGGTGGTGATGGTTGCGACAGCACTCCGCTGTCGTCTTACACGTGGCGCACTGCGTCATCCGGTGCTCGGCACACATTTTTACGGCTAGGCCATCACCCTCCCTGTGATGGGCCTGGCAGCACCACGCCACCGACTTGCCCCGGCGCTTACACACGTCGCACTTCACCTTTTGGTGCCCGGGGCACACCCGCTCACCCCACTTCTCGTGTCGGGGAATCCCTTCCGGCACGAGCCACGGATCCCCTCCGACGACAGCCGACTTCTTCCCTTTCCTCTTCTCCGTAGCGTCATCGAAGGCCGCCCATCTCGCCGCACGCTCCGCCCTTTCTCTTCCGTACGTCGGGAAAAGGTCCATCCCCCACGCCTCGCCGGTGAACGCATGCCGGCTCGCCTTCAGCTGCGTCTCCAAGATTCCCATCGTCTCCTCGCCGCCGCGGAAAATTGGCCTCATCTCGTAGCCCGTGAGGCATGGGGGGGCCCCTACCGTTCTCAATGAACCTATCTTCTCCAGCTTTCTACCCGGCAGAAGCGGCCCCACCCCTTTCCGCTCAAGCGCTTCCCCGATCGTTTTCAGCATCCGCGCCAACATTCTCGCACGGATACACAGCGGCGTCCCACCTGTCGTCGCCACTAAACTGCCCGGTAGATCGAGCCCGGTGTACACTTCGAAGTCTACTGCGAGCTCTGCCGTCGAGACGTCACCCGCTACCGACCAGCACATCCCATCCAGCCAATACTGCAGCGCCCGGAACCACCTCTCTCCTGCTACCGCCGTGAAGGTCCCCGGTCCAGCGATCGCTTCGAAATTCAGCCGGCGCGGGGGGCAGTCGTCAGGGTGCAGTTGTCTCCAGGGGTGGCCGACTGCCCGGTCTCTTCCTTCTCTCTCCAGCCGTCGTCTCTCTTGCATGACTTCCGCCATGAATGTGTGCAGCACTTCGATGTTGATCCGACTTCCCTTCGGCAGAATCCCGTGTTCTTGCAGGCACGGAGGCCAAGTCGAGCGATCTGCGTCAACAATTTCGGCATACTGCTGTTGCATTCGGATTCGTTCATACGCCCGGCACTGCCACCAAATGTGGCCCAGAGTTTCTTCCGTCGCCTCATCACAGCGTCTGCACAGCCCGTCACCTCCCCACAGCTTGGCAGCATGTGATTCCGTCATCACCGACCCTGCTAGCGTAATCGAGCGTAATCGAGTGTAATCGAGTGTAATCGACGCGTAATCGAGCTAAAGTCACTTTCAGGGGGGCTAGGTGAATTGGCTCACAACGTCTAATGTCGGATCCCAAATTTAATTAGAAGTGGCAGTGAACGTCTATTGTCGGATCCAAAATTAATTAGAATTGGTAGTCAACATCCAATTTCCGATCCCAAATTTAATTAGAATTGGTAGTCAACGTTCAATTTTGAATCCAGATTTAATTAGAATTGGTAGTCAACGTTCAATTTTGAATCCAGATTTAATTAGAATTGGTAGTCAACGTCCAATTTCCGATCCCAAATCTAATTAGAATTGGTAGTCAATGTTCAATTGGATCCAAATTTAACTAGAATTGGTAGTCAACGTTCAATTTCCGATCCCAAATTTAATTAGAATTGGTAGTCAACGTCCAATTTCGGATCCCAAATTTAATTAGAATAGGTAGTCAACGTCCAATTTCCGATCCCAAATTTAATTAGAATTGGTAGTCAACGTTCGATTTTGAATCCAAATTTAATTAGAATTGGTAGTCAACGTCCAATTTCCGATCCCAAATTTAATTAGAATTGGTAGTCAACGTCCAATTTCCGATCCCAAATTTAATTAGAATTGGTAGTCAACGTTCAATTTTGAATCCAAATTTAATTAGAATTGGTAGTCAACGTCCAATTTCGGATCCCAAATTTAATTAGAATAGGTAGTCAACGTCCAATTTCCGATCCCAAATTTAATTAGAATTGGTAGTCAACGTTCGATTTTGAATCCAAATTTAATTAGAATTGGTAGTCAACGTCCAATTTCCGATCCCAAATTTAATTAGAATTGGTAGTCAACGTTCAATTTCCGATCCCAAATTTAATTAGACTTGGTAGTCAACGTCTCGCCTCCCACCACCCCCTTTGGCCCTCCGCCCCTGGCCCTCCTGCCTCCTCTTTCCCCGCCTCCGTTTTACTCTTCCTGCCCCCATGGCTTCGCCATGGCTTTCGCCATGACTTCGCCATGGCTTCGCCATGGCTTCCCATGGCTTCGTCCCTCACCCCCGCTGATCCCGGTTGGTAGTGACCCGGCCCTACCCCAACCCCCAGCCCAAAATTAAGGCAATTTTTTTTTTTTTCGCGCTCGGGGTGGCCCCGAGCCCCAGACCCATATATAAATCACTGGATGGACGCAGGGATTTATATAGCTTTTGCTCCTCTGAAGAAAAGTCCTTTTTCCCCTCGGGGTCCTGTCCCGGATCCAAAATTAATTAGAATTGGTAGTCAACAGGCACCGTGCCAGCCCAGCCCAGCCCAGCCCAACAACTCCAGCCCAATAACCCAGCCCAGCCCAGTCCAACATACCAGCCCAGCCCAGCCCAGCCCAGCCCAGCCCAGCCCAGCCCAGCCCAGCCCAACAACTCAGCCCAGCCCAGCCCAGCCCAGCAACTCAGCCCAGCCCAGCCCAGCCCAGCCCAACAACTCAGCCCAGCCCAGCCCAGCCCACCAACTCCAGCCCAATAACCAGCCCAGCCCAGCCCAGCCCAGCCCACAACTCAGCCCAGCCCAGCCAGCCCAGCAACTCAGCCCAGCCCAGCCCAGCCCAACAACTCAGCCCAGCCCAGCCCAGCCCAACAACTCCAGCCCAATAACCCAGCCCAGCCCAGTCCAACATACCAGCCCAGCCCAGCCCAGCCCAGCCCAACAACTCAGCCCAGCCCAGCCCAATAACCAGCCCAGCCCAGTCCAACATACCAGCTCAGCCCAGCCCAGCCCAGCCCAGCCCAATAACCCAGCCCAGCCCAGTCCAACATACCAGCCCAACCTCAGAGCTTCTCTCCCTTCGGGATGAGCGTAACAAAGGCTGTATTTACTGCCTCTAGTACTGCTACTTCTGATAGCATGCTGTGAGCTTCTGTCGTCATGCTACCTCTGACCGCCCAGCTTGGAGTGAACGACACTGGAAAGAAGGGATGACGGTGTAGAAAAGGAAGCAACGACGATCAAGGGTCGCTGGGGGGGCGCTTGGTCCGCTTGGAAAAAGAGGTAGGCCGAAAGACTAGACCAAAGACACAGGATTCTGCTCCCTGCGCGATCTCCAAGCCAGAATGGCCTTCGCCGCTTCGAAGTAGACCGAAATCTTCGCAAATTGCAGTCGTGTTCTTCGCACATTGGTGTACGAAATATTGTCATCGTCCTCTTCGCTCTCGTTACCTTCGGGCCTTGGAGGAGTCGCAAGGTACTCCCTCAGAAGCAAATCGAGGAACTCCTCTGTGATCTTCGGGACGTTGTAAGACACAAACAGGCACATGCGGACAGTTTTGTTTGCAAGCCTGTTCCGAAGGTAGGTTCGGAGGAGCTTGACCTTTGAAAACAAGCGTTCAACAGATGCTGTTCCGAGGGGCAACACAAGGGCAATGCGAAGTAGGCGGGTAGTGTGGGGGTACTGTAATCGCAATGCCTGGTTGTTCAGGAATTCCTTGCAGTATTCTGTGAACGAAGTCTTGGGGGCACTTGCCTGTATTCGAGCAAACTCCACAAGGGCAGAAGGAAACTCCGTGCGGGTGTCGCTTATCGTACCCTCGTCAAAAAACGCGGGGGTCTCGGTTTCAGCCACCGTTCCTGCAGCGTTTTCAACGGCCATTGTTTTTTCGGTCCCGAAGTGGTCCAGGGCAGCTTCGAGCATTCCCTCGAGCGCCTCTAGGCTTCCCGGTTGGATGCGGGCAACAACTTCCGGTGTCGTTCCATGAAGGGAAACGTCTTGAAAAGCCCGCTTGAAGTGGCGACCACGGGGGTCAGATACCCCAAGGCCCTGCAGGACCGGCAACCGCTCAGCCTCTTGTCCACTGCCTTGATAAGAGAGTCGATGAACGTTTTTCCTATTTGCATGTGAAACTGCTCCACAAACTCGTGTGTGACGGATGGTGTTCCCCAGTCGGCAGGCTTCGCCCAGTTGATTTGCAAATGGCAGGAGCTGTACTCAGGAAACTTTGTTGGGCTATCCATTAGGGTCTTGAGCTCGTTCACATAGAACCCCTTTAGGTACCCAACCTCTGCCCAGCACAAGTCCGCACGTTGCAACTGGGCACTGAAGCGTGACAGGATAGGAGATGCAACTGAAAGAAGAAACAATGCAACGAGAACCGAATTATTAAGTTGAGTGCGCAATGCCTGTGCCTGCTCTTTCGCGTTCCCTTCACCGTGACAAGACAAGGAAAACACGGCGTGCATGCATGTCTTCAGCGTGGTCACGAGTGTGGATGCAGCTCGAAAATGTGACACCCAACGAGTGTCTCCCACTTCCACCAACTCGAGAGAGCGGAAAAAGAAAAAGTTATCCGCGACCTCATGCATGCGCCTGACATCCTCTTCGGCTTCTTTGAATGCACGCACCTTGGCCTGTGTGTCCCCCCTTCCGCGCCGAAAGTAGACAAACACACTTTAACGAACGAGAAACAGGAAACAACCACAGGAATTTCGTCTCCGGCACTCACACATGCGAGGTTGAAAAGGTGCGCCAAACACCATACCCAAATTATAAAAGGGCACATGAAGCGACGCACATGCGAACAGGCGCCCTCATACAGGCCGCTCATGGCAGCGCAGCCGTCGGTACTAACCCCCACGCAAGATGGGAACAAGTTCAGCCCCGCAAACGTCTTTTGCAATAAAAGGGCAATATTACGCCCGGTTGGAGCACACTTTATCGGACGTATTTCCCAAAACACCTCCTCCGGGGTGTGGTCCTCGGTCAGCAATTTGACGAAAAAGCCGAAATTGGCGTTTTTCGCGCGGTCCTGGGACTCGTCGGTCATGAGGGACAAAAAGCTGCTTCCCTTGACCTTACGCAACACGCGCTCTTTCGAGAGGGCGAAAAGGCTGCGTAACAGTATGTTGCGTGTCGTAGCCGATGTCAGAGTATCCCGGTGCCTCATGGATTGGCGGATTGGCTCGCAGCTTTGAGCTTCATGTTCAGCGAGAGAGGAGAAGTCGTCGAGAGAACGATGACACGATGAACGAAGTGCTGAGTATTCATAATTCTATCAACAACGCCTGTTATGTCATTGACAGGATCACCGTCGGCACTTTTCTTCCCTCCGATTTCCGCTCTCATGTTCTCCATGAACCGCTGCCAACACTCCTTGTGACCAGTCACGCTCTCATGCGCCTTCATCGTTTGCCCAAGGCGGTCTCGCCGTGCATTCCAAACGAGAGCCTCATGGACAAGAGAGCCTCTGTTCCCCTTCCAATTCGCGCCGCCCCAGCAGCACCGACACACAACACCTTCTGGAACGACCTGGAGCCAGGGCTTGCTCCGTAGCTTCTCCATGAAGTCCGTCGTATCGTGCTCGTCAGGGACGAGGCTAGCTTCGAACGACGTCGGAAACCACTCCTCGCTCGGATCTGGGGCACTGGAGCGTCGTGTCCATACTTTCCTTTCACGTAGGAAGCGACTTCGCTGCGAAGGAGATGGGGAAAGGGAGGGGCGCCCATGAAAGCTGCTCGACTGAAGAATTGGTAGTCAACGTCCAATTTCCGATCCCAAATTTAATTAGAATTGGTAGTCAACGTCCAATTTCGGATTCTGAATTCAATTAGAATTGGTAGTCAACATCCAATTTCCGATCTCAAATTTAATTAGAATTGGTAGTCAACGTCTAATTTCCGATCTCAAATTTAATTAGAATTGGTAGTCAACGACAAATTTCCGATCCCAAATTTAATTAGAATAGGTAGTCAACGTCCAATTTCCGATCTCAAATTTAATTAGAATTGGTAGTCAACGTTCGATTTTGAATCCAAATTTAATAAGAATTGGTAGTCAACGTTCAATTTTGAATCCACATTTAATTAGAATTGGTAGTCAACGTTCGATTTTGAATCCAAATTTAATTAGAATTGGTAGTCAACGTTCGATTTTGAATCCAAATTTAATTAGAATTGGTAGTCAACGTCCAATTTCCGATCTCAAATTTAATTAGAATTGGTAGTCAACGTTCGATTTTGAATCCAAATTTAATTAGAATTGGTAGTCAACGTCCAATTTCGGATTCTGAATTTAATTAGAATTGGTAGTCAACATCCAATTTCCGATCTCAAATTTAATTAGAATTGGTAGTCAACGTCTAATTTCCGATCTCAAATTTAATTAGAATTGGTAGTCAACGTCAAATTTCCGATCCCAAATTTAATTAGAATAGGTAGTCAACGTCCAATTTCCGATCTCAAATTTAATTAGAATTGGTAGTCAACGTTCGATTTTGAATCCAAATTTAATAAGAATTGGTAGTCAACGTTCAATTTTGAATCCAAATTTAATTAGAATTGGTAGTCAACGTTCGATTTTGAATCCAAATTTAATTAGAATTGGTAGTCAACGTTCGATTTTGAATCCAAATTTAATTAGAATTGGTAGTCAACGTCCAATTTCCGATCTCAAATTTAATTAGAATTGGTAGTCAACGTTCAATTTTGAATCCAAATTTAATTAGAATTGGTAGTCAACGTCCAATTTCGGATTCTGAATTTAATTAGAATTGGTAGTCAACATCCAATTTCCGATCTCAAATTTAATTAGAATTGGTAGTCAACGTCTAATTTCCGATCTCAAATTTAATTAGAATTGGTAGTCAACGACAAATTTCCGACCCCAAATTTAATTAGAATAGGTAGTCAACGTCCAATTTCCGATCTCAAATTTAATTAGAATTGGTAGTCAACGTTCGATTTTGAATCCAAATTTAATTAGAATTGGTAGTCAACGTTCAATTTTGAATCCAAATTTAATTAGAATTGGTAGTCAACGTCCAATTTCGGATCTGAATTTAATTAGAATTGGTAGTCAACGTTCAATTTTGATCTCAAATTTAATTAGAATTGGTAGTCAACGATCCAATTTCCGATCCCAAATTTAATTAGAATAGGTAGTCAACGTCCAATTTCCGATCTCAAATTTAATTAGAATTGGTAGTCAACGTTCGATTTTGAATCCAAATTTAATTAGAATTGGTAGTCAACGTTCAATTTTGAATCCAAATTTAATTAGAATTGGTAGTCAACGTCCAATTTCCGATCCCAAATTTAATTAGAATTGGTAGTCAACGTCCAATTTCGAATCCAAATTTAATTAGAATTGGTAGTCAACGTTCAATTTTGAATCCAAATTTAATTAGAATTGGTAGTCAACGTCCAATTTCGGATTCTGAATTTAATTAGAATTGGTAGTCAACATCCAATTTCCGATCTCAAATTTAATTAGAATTGGTAGTCAACGTTCGATTTTGAATCCAAATTTAATTAGAATTGGTAGTCAACGACAAATTTCCGATCCCAAATTTAATTAGAATAGGTAGTCAACGTCCAATTTCCGATCTCAAATTTAATTAGAATTGGTAGTCAACGTTCAATTTTGAATCCAAATTTAATTAGAATTGGTAGTCAACGTTCAATTTTGAATCCAAATTTAATTAGAATTGGTAGTCAACGTCCAATTTCCGATCTCAAATTTAATTAGAATTGGTAGTCAACGTTCGATTTTGAATCCAAATTTAATTAGAATTGGTAGTCAACGTTCAATTTCCGATCCCAAATTTAATTAGACTTGGTAGTCAACGTCTCGCCTCCCATCACACCCTTTGGCCCTCCGCCCCTGGCCCTCCTGCCTCCTCTTTCCCCGCCTCCGTTTTACTCTTCCTGCCCCCATGGCTTCGCCATGGCTTTCGCCATGACTTCGCCATGGCTTCGCCATGGCTTCGCCATGGCTTCGTCCCTCACCCCCGCTGATCCCGGTTGGTAGTGACCCGGCCCTACCCCAACCCCCAGCCCAAAATTAAGTCAATTTTTTTTTTTCGCGCTCGGGGTGGCCCCGAGCCCCAGACCCATATATAAATCACTGATGGACGGGTGACCCGCCCATCTAGACCGGCGTATAAATCCCTGGCCATCGGCCCCACGGCAGCGTTTAAAAAAGGGTGAATTTCCCTTATATCCCACCACTTCAAATTTTGTTCCCATATATCCCAATGGGACAACAAATTTTGTTCCCTTATATCCCAATGGGATTACCTTGGGCTGCTATTAATATAAGGGAACAAAATTTGTTGTTCCATTGGGATATAAGGGAACAAAATTTGTGGTCATGGCTATTTGGGGGCCTTTAAAATTTTTCCTAAACCCCTCAAAGTGATTATTTGGGGACGTTTGGTGCCGTTGAAACAAAGAATTTCCAAATCTGAGCCTGCGACTACCTCCAAAATGAGGTTTCAATTTCTCAAATTTCACTGCTGCTTCAACCCTATGCTCCTTTTTTCAATTTCGTTCCAGGGGTCGAATTGACGATTTAGTGGCGTGCTGAGCTACGGGAACAAAACTCTTCCAATTCTGAGGCTGCCGAATGTCTGAGTTCGTGAAATGCTCCAATCGTCTTGTCTTGAGGTTGTCCCAGCAGTTTGTTAGTTTTGAATTACGATTGTTTGTCTCGGCAACAATCGTAGTTCAGGTACAACAGGGAGAGGAAGCGAAAAAGCAACTATGTCGGCCAGCGGAAGAGGAATCAACCGTCGTAACAAGACTGCTGTACGAACCTGCAGCAGGATCTGTACCAGCAATTTCAATTATGGAAGCTGTCAGCACATGTTCAGCACTGTCCTCGGTTGCGCTGCAGCTTCTTGCATGTTCGCGTGTTTTACGTTACGGATAAATTGGCCGATTTTTTTCCATCTGCATGTCCCGTGTGCTCGTGCACCCGTATCCTTTTTTTTTTTCGGGAGGGCAAAGAGGGAAGGGAGGGGTAACATTGCATCATCCTGCGTAAAGTCATCTGCACCATGATCGACGGAATTCGCTCTCTAAGTACGGAGCCAAGTCTCGTGTATACGCGATGCGATTTCCCGAAGCCATCGAGCGCCACGGCCAGGGATATGGATACGTTTACTCGCTGATCGATGCTACGGCAGTTCCGCAAACCCACTATGCAGCCTGAGTTCAGCCCCGCGCATCTACGCTCACAAGGCAACCCATGATCACTTCGGTGTGAGGGATCAGTCCTGACCGAGCCTATTGCCTGCCGGGCGCCTGCTCCGTTGCGGTGTTTTGAAAACTTGGTAACTTTGTGCTCAGCGGTTCCTGTGATTCGTACTTTCAAACTTAATCCATGAATCATGTTCTACCTCCTGTGATTCGTGTGGACTTTTAACAACCTTGTACCTTCCTACTGCATGACAGGTTCTGCATCTGTTCATTGGGTAACTTATTTTGTTCCCGTTTTTCCCATTGAAGAAACCAAGGACCCAGAAGACCCACCCTTCCTGTTGATCTTGCAGCACCAACCGCCGGTCAGGCAGTCCAGGCTGGTCGGACTCTGGTCAGCCGGACTAGACTGGTCAGGCTGTCCAGCCTCCAGCCTGCCCCCGCTGGTCAGGCAGTCCGGGCTGGTCGACTGTCTGGTCTGGTCAGGCCGTCCAGGCTGTCTGGTGTGTCCAGGCTGGTTGGACTGTCTGGTCTGTACAGGCTGTCCAGGCTGTCTGGTCAGTCCGGCTGGTCGGACTGACTGGTCAGGCAGTCCGGGCTGGTCGGACTGACTGGTCAGGCAGTCCGGGCTGGTCGGACTGACCGGTCTGTCCAGGCTGTCCAGGCTGTCCAGGCTGTCCAGGCTGTCCAGGCTGTCCAGGCTGTCCATGTCTGGTCAGTCCGGCTGGTCGGACTGACTGGTCTGGTCAGGTTCTGTGGTCAATAAATTTTGTTCCCTTATATCCCAACCAACAAATTTTGTTCCCTCATATCCCAATGGGATTGCCTTGCCCAAGGCAATCCCATTGGGATATGAGGGAACAAAATTTCAAGTGTTGGGATATAAGGGAATTACACCTTAAAAAAGACACAAGGTTTTGACCCTGCATGATACTCCGGGCGCGTTCATTGGCGCTGGCTGTGCCAGGATCCCCGGTCCCGCCTATTGGTAGCAGAAGCCACTCCCCACCGAACGTGTACCACCAAACTTCGCCTCGCCAGATCCGACAAACCGGTGGGGTTGTACGCATGCAGCATGCGGTTCCGTGACGCTAGGCTGATGCGGTATCTGCATGAGTATGCATGCGCACACGGATATGCGTGAAAATCTGCACGCGCATATTACAAATGCACACCGACGAGATTGCGAGCCTGAATCAGGCTCAAATCGGGCCAAAACGATGGCATGTGCATACTTTCTTGGCTCCTTGGATTATTGGCCCTTGGATTCTTGGCTCCTTGGATTCTTGTTATTGTTGGCTCCTTGGATTATTGGCTCCTTGGATCCTTGGATTCTTGGCTCCTTGGATCCTTGGATTATTGGCTCCTTGGATCCTTGGATTCTTGGATCCTTGGATCCTTCTCCTTGGATCCGTGGATCCTTGGATCCTTGGATTCTTGGCTCCTTGGATTCTTGGCTCCTTGGCTCCTTGGATCCTTGGATCCTTCTCCTTGGATCCGTGGATCCTTGGATCCTTGAATCCTTGAATCCTTGGCTTCGTCTGGCCGCGCGCTCCAAACTGCTGCTTCTCGGGTAGGCTGTAGTCGACTTCCATGCGGAACCAGGGACTACTCAGTAAGACACGCGGATCTGCAGATAGCTTTGTCAGGCGGCGCGCCCCAAGCTGCTGCCGTCGGGCGCAGCGGGGAAGATGGCGGGCTGTAAAATAACCACAACCCCGCCCCTGAGTCCCGCGTAAAGAAACGGGTGGCTTCGTTGTGAAAGCCTGAGGACTTGCTCGCAGCTCCTCATTTTCACCGCAGGTGCGGGCAGTCTTCGCAGGAAAAAAAAGGGGAGAGGACCGTGTATGTCTCTTTCTTTTTGTTTTCATAAGTTCAACGAAAGCATGCAGTACATGTTGAAGCGGCAAAGAAAGAGAATGCACAGACAAACTGCATTCCGAACTGAAAAAAGGTTGATAAACTTGCTGGTGGTGAGAGGTTTGAAAGGGATAGAAAATAAGGTAGCTCCTTTCGGGTTCGATGGTCATGAAACCTCGTTGGGTGCCCCTTGTTGCTTGCTCAGCCCTTCCCAGGTGCACATTGAGCGCCTGTCATGAGGCACCCCAGTGATTGTCTTTCTTCAGGCTCGTCCTGTCGCTGTCCAGAAAATTTGAGGTTACGAAGAAATGGCTGCTTAGGAGGGTTGTGGGGAACGGTTGCTGCCCTTGTGTCTGTGTATCTTAGCTCCGTCGTGAGACCAAGTTGGTGCGCACGGGGTCCCTGCAACCTGTTTTGTTCATCTAGCGGGAGTGAGGATAGTACGCTGCCATCGATCGGTTTTTGTTCTTGACAAATTGCATTTGTTAGACACAACGAGTCCCTATTTGATAGTTCCGTCGGCGCGGGTAAACGGCGGGAGTAAATATGACTCTCTCAAGGTGCCAAATGCCTCGTCTTTTAATCAAAGGCGCGCATGAATGGACCAATGAGATTCCTTCTGTTCCCACCCACTATCTCGAAACAGCAGACTTGAAGCTGTCAGCGGGGAAAGAAGAGTCTGTTGAGTTTGACTCTAGTCCGACGTTGTGCAGTGACACGAGAAGGTGTAGAATTGGTCATCGAGGCTGGGTATATCCGGCAGCGGGTAGTAAAGACACATTCGTACGCGCTATCACTCTGGCTAGCCCAGAATGTGGCTGTTTTGTTTTCCTTCTCGTTTGTACTGCTCGGGCCTTGACAAACCGGCTTACTTCGAGGACCGGAGTCTTCTAATTAAAGACGCGCATGAATGGACCAGTGAGACTCCTTCGGTCCCTACCTACTAACCAGCGAAACAGCAGTCAAGGGAACGGACTTGAAACGGTCAGCGGGGAAAGAAGACCCTGTTGAGGTTGGACTTTAGTCTGACTTTGCGCAGTGGTGTCATTGAGGCTGGGTATAGGCAGCGGGGAGCGAAGACATATCGTATTCGCTATCACCCTGGCTAGCCCAGATTGTGGCTGTTTTGTTTTCCTTATCCTTTGTACTGCTCGGGCCTTGACAAGCCCGCCGGAAGGAGCAAAAGCCCACAGGGGGTGAGTTTTGCGCCTTTCACCGCAGGTTCACTGCCGTTCACGAAAATGCTCGGTCCCGGGGATTTCCTTTCATGCTTCCGGCGATAATCGCACTCAGTTGCCTGTAACGGCGTTCTGTTATTTGATTGGTGCTCGATGTTCTTTTTTTTTTTTTTTCAGGTTGCCTGGGGGGGTTCTTTTTGAGTTCCCGACGATTCCGTACGGACTCGTCCAGATTTTCTTTTTGTGTTGCCGACAATCAACCAGGGTTGATGTACAGTCTGGTGTCGTTCGACGTTTCTTGTTTTCCTTCCTTTGGGTGGTGGTTCTGCTATCAATCCGTTCTTTTTTATCCGACGACAGCAGGTGTCATACCAGCCCGCCCGAAGGCAGTTGATTTATTAAGGCAGGTTTTCTCTGACGGAAGTTGCTTGGATTAGCGTTGTCGTTCCGTCTGTTGTCTTGCGACCTCTTTTTTACGACAGCCAATGCTGTCAGCAATGCTCCGGGCTTTATAATAGTATGGCCTTCAGAGCTCTCTTTGGTTTGTGCGCATTTCCTTCAACCCTATTTTTTTCTTCAACTATAACGGGAGTGAGGATAGTACGCTGCCGTCGAACGGTTTTTTGTTTATTGACAAATTGCATTTGTTCGACACAAAAAAGCGAGGTTTACCGATTGTGCGCTGTGGATGAACTTGTGGAGAGAGGAGTGAAGGGGTGGAGGCAGGCTGTCTGACCCCCTTCCCGGGTTTCAGAGAACTGTTGGGTGTGACTGGCCACCGTCCAACCGCGTACAACATGTCCTCGGCGGGTCATAGGTCAGGCGTACAGTGTCGCAGACCTGCTGGATTATAATGTGAGAGTAGTCCCTTGAAGTCAGCTTTCACACGGCAGGAGGTATTTTCTCACCCACAAGGTGACTTCCTGCCATGGACGGTCATCCGGTAAGATGGATCCGGAACCAGGGGTCACGCTCCACGTGCGGAACGTGTGGAACGTGTGGATTTCCACACGTAATTTTTTTTTTCGACTTTTTTCCCCCAGTAGTGGAAAGCCTGCTACACTTGGAGCCAAGCTTCACGTGTTCGGCAGTACTGCAGAGCCACGGGCCTACGGGTCAAGTGGCTACCGATTTCCCAAACTAAAGCATCAAGGCTTGGCGCACCTTGGGGCTTGGCGCTCGCGCTGAACACAAGCTCGTCGAGACGGTCAGCCACAGGGCAGAGCGGACGGGGTTGTGACACTGTGCTGCCTCCGACTCAAGCTTTGCAAGCTGTTGTTGAGCGTCACGTTCCTGGACCAGGAGCGGCCTTTTTCTTTCCTTCAACTTTTTTCCCCCACGTGTGCTTCCCCGTGTGGATCCACAGGTCCCACGTGCGGATTTTGATATACCGGTATATATTTTCCCCACATGTGCCACAGGTTGGTCCACATGCAGGGGAGTCTAGGCCAACAAGTCGCCAAGGCCGCACAGCCAGGTGTCGCCAAGTCCAGTAGTGAGGCTATTTTCTTTTGCCGCCGCACATACTAACATGCGTGTGACATAGGGGGAAAGGTATTTTTTCCTTCGAACCTGAAGCGCCCACACTGTGGACCACACGTATTCCCTCTGAGGCCGAAAACGGAGCGTAAGCCCTGTGACTCAAGGACAGTGTTCTTGTTCAAGGGACAGCAAGTGCCAGACACAAGCTACCTCTACCGGCGGGTGCTGCTTTTGATTCGCTTTTTCCCCGGCCAATTTTTGGAATGCTCTCTCGAGTGTCATTGCCTTGGTTCTCATTTCATGCGAGAAGGTTACGTGCCAGCAGCCCTAGAATAACCTCCTCCAACCCCCAAACGAGAAACAAGGACAGAGCACTGCCGCTCATGATGCATGATTGCTGCTAGCACGATTGCTGCTAGCACGATTGCTGCTAGCATGTTTGCTTGCTAGCACGATTGCTGCTAGCATGTTTGCTGCTAGCACGATTGCTGCTAGCATGTTTGCTGCTAGCACGATTGCTGCTAGCACGATTGCTGCTAGCACGATTGCTGCTAGCACGATTGCTGCTAGCATGATTGATGCTAGCATGATTGCTGTTAGCACGATTGCTGCTAGCATGTTTGCTGCTAGCACGATTGCTGCTAGCATGTTTGCTGCTAGCACGATTGCTGCTAGCATGTTTGCTGCTAGCACGATTGCTGCTAGCATGTTTGCTGCTAGCACGATTGCTGCTAGCACGATTGCTGCTAGCACGATTGCTGCTAGCATGATTGATGCTAGCACGATTGCTGCTAGCATGATTGCTGTTAGCACGATTGCTGCTAGCATGATTGCTGCTAGCACGATTGCTGCTAGCACGATTGCTGCTAGCACGATTGCTGCTAGCACGATTTGCTGCTAGCGCGATTGCTGCTAGCACGATTGCTGCTAGCACGATTGCTGCTAGCGCGATTGCTGCTAGCACGATTGCTGCTAGCATGATTGATGCTAGCATGATTGCTGCTAGCATGATTGATGCATCAAGTCTTCTTCGAAGAAGATGTTGTATAGAAAAGGAGGGGGGACGGGGGTGAAACCCGCAGCGCGCGGGGTTTCGTGACAAGGAAGAATTAATGGGGGGGGGGGGAGATGGTCCGAAATGTGTCGTTGGGATAGAGTGGCGGAGTGTGCGTGGCGCCCACGTGGCTCTTCAGACCCAGTGTGCGGGCAAATACGGGTTTTCCACGTCACCCCTGAGGAGAGGAGATGTCGGAGGAATGTATCAACCGCGACCATTCCGAAGCAACTCTTTGGTTGTGGTAGCAATGCATGGTAGGTACAAATAATTCGAGACTGGAGGTCCTATGAACATGCAATGTGAATAGCCTCTATTCGAGCCAACCCGGCTTTTCTTGCAACAATTATGAAACCGTATTGTTTTTGGACTGGATAATATTGCGGATATAACTTTTCTCCCGCCTGCCAGTAGGCAGGGGCGTGGCAGAGTGAGCGGGTGACGGCCTTCAGGCCAGTAGGCCTGGGTTCGAATCCCGCCCTTGACATTTTTCCGGTCGAAGATTGTTTTCGAGGTTTGTTGCGTTTCGGGGTCAAATGTGCCCGAAATTTGCGTTTTTGCCGGAGTTTCTCAGTATCTCGCGGTATTTGAGCTTGCCATCACAGGCCAAACTTGCTACGAGAACCGAACGTTGCTTCACCAGAACTCAGCTTCGCGCGATTTTTGCTTCGTCCGAACTCAGCTGCCCCCGTACCAGAATTTAGCATCGCCCGAACTTTGCAGCGCCCGAACTTTGCTTCGCCAGAACTTAGCTTCGCCCGAGCGTTGCTTCGCCCGAACTCAGCTGCGCCCGAACTTTGCTTCGCCAGAACTTAGCTCCGCCCGAACTTAGCATCACTCGAACTTATTATCGTCTGAACTGAGCTTCACCAGAACTTAGCTGCGCCCGAACTTTTGCTTCGCCGGGGGGCGGCGGGGGGGGCGCCCACCCGGGTACCAGCGCCAAACTTTTCCCGCACTCGGTGGGTCGGGGGGTCCGGGGGGGGTGTCCCCCCCCCGGGCACGAGCACCGACCTTGGCTTCACCCGGACTTTACCACCCTGGCCGAACTTCGCTTCGTGCCCGGACTGGTTTTTAGTACCAGCGCAGCCTGAGCGCTTAGCAACGCCCGAACTTAGCATCACTCGAACTTAGCTTCACCAGCATTGCCCGAACTTAGCTTCGCCCGAACTTTGCTGTTCCCCGAACTTTAACTGCTGCCTCCAGTCTCGCCACGCGCCGGCCTTAGCCGAGCGCACTTAATTTGTAGTGGAACATGCGGTTTACCAAGACGGGTTAGTTCCTTCAGTGAGCACGAACGAAGAGGACGCAACAAAGAAAAGGAAACTGTTTTCTTCCGTCCCCATCCGGTCACGAGAATACACGGCGGGGCCTAGCCTCAGAAGCTGGAGCTGAAGCTGGGGTCAAAAAAGCTGACGATCGCACCCGCTTTTCGGGCGCGCAGCTGCGTGCGTTTTTTTGGTCGCAGCCCACCCGCTTTTCGGGTGTCTCTTCAACTCCAGCTTTCTGAGGCCGGACGCCGCCCGCGCAGTGTTTTTGGTTGCGTTCGAGCTAGTGAAAGTTCGCTTCGCGGTACCGTGTGATCCCGGGGGACGAACAACCTTGTGGTGGCACGCGACCTTTTGTTGTGTTTGGAAAAGAGTTCTCTCAGGGGGAACGTCGGCGCGCTGGCGAAAGACGACGAGAACATGCAGGTGGGGTGGTGGAGTTGCCAGAACGGGCTTGGAATGGATCTGTGCTCACACACGCGCTGGTCGCGTCTGCGCCGTGTTTCGGTCCTTTAAGCCGCGGACACATATCGGCCGGACCATCATCAGCGCGGAACCTGAGTGTCTGCAGACAGGACAGCAGTGTGAGCCTAGTTTGTCAGGCGGCTGTGACAGGTGGGGGGAGAGGCCCTCGGACTGTTAAGGCGTGACTACCCCTTGTCAACGTTTCCCTATTTCCCTGACTGAGGAGCAACGCCCTCATAGAGTTATAGTTCGCTTGAGAATCCGGGATTTTAGAGTCTCCGGGTGACCTTCGTCGAATGGACTATTTTAAATCTAGGGCTTTTTATCTAATAGCCACCTGCTAACTTTTTATTTAGCTTATAGCCACCTAAAGTAAAACTTTTTAATTAGCTTATAGCACTTTCAAATCTTTTTATTTAGCCTATAGCCACAGAAAACTTTTTATTGGGAAAAATAAATTCCCTCTGGTGGAAATGGCTTGCGGAGCGTGACGATAAATTTCGTTTATTTTTGGCAGGATTCCTTTGTGTTTACACAGGCCGGAAAAATAAACGAGTTTATTTTTGGAATTTATTTCGTGTGTGGCAGCATTTATTGTGTGCCGCCAGCCATTTTCAGGTGAAAAAAATAAACGAAATTTATTTTGTATCGCGAAAAAAATAAACGTTTATTTTTGCGTGGGGGTTATACAGAGAAATCTGTAGGGGAGACCCCTCGCAAAATTTTTTTTCTCCCTGTGGTGAGTGAAATCGCGTGTTTTGAGCTCGTTTTGAGCCGAATTCATTGGTGTCTCATCCTCGGTGCTCAAAGGCCTGTGAAGAAAACCCCTCCCGTGAACGCTCCAGCCCAGTAAGTGTCAGATGAAGTTCACCGCCAGCGAACTCACCCATGCTGAATTCCAGGTCCAAGTGCGTAGAAAACTTGTACCAATTCAGTGTGCTTGAGTCTCGTTGCAAGAACATCTGTGGGTCTGCCTGAGCACACTGGATTCCAGCTGTCTGAGTTCATCTGCTGATCGCCTGCTGTGCATGTGCAAGCGGCCGAGCACTCGCGTTGCAAACTAACACCACATCAACTCCCCGCGACTTATCAAAATTTCACGCCGTCCAAGCAACGATGTTTTGTTTCCACCCTCGGGAATTTAGTTTTCCCAATAAAATCATTTATTCGGCAATAATTTCCGCCAATTTTGCCTCGGTGTCGGTTTTAGTCCCTCGGGAGGCCCTCGGGGGGGTTTGCAACCCCCCCTCGGGCCTCCCTCGGGACTAAAACCGACACCTCGACAAAATAAACGGAAATTATCTTGCCGAATAAATGCTTATTATTTAGCTTGTAGCCACAAAAAACTTTTTATTTAGCTTATAGCCAGGAGGTCCTGAAACTTTTTTTTTAGCTTATAGCCACCTGGTGAAAACTTGGTCGAAAATTTTGGTCAAAATTTTTTGGTCAAAAAATTGGCCAAAAAATTCGGTCAAAAAATTTGGTCAAAAATTTTGGGTCAAAAAAAATCGGTCAATTTTTTTGGCCAAAAATGTTGGTCAAAAAAAATCGGTCAAAAAATTTTGGTCAAGATTTTGGGTCAAAATTTTTTGGTCAAATTTTTTTGGCCAAAAAATTTGTTCAAGAAAAACCGGTCAAAATTTTTGGTCAAAAAAATTGGTCAATTGTCAGCCAATCTGAGAAAAATCACACACGGAATTCGAACCCAGAAAACCCTTTGCCGTGCTGTGCCAGCTACTGGAGTGGCCACACCTATTTGCACACGTTCATCTTCGCTGCAGGTAGGGGTTTTCGGGCCCACCCGGAGCGAGTCCAACCTTCTCCACGTCTTATCATCTCATCACTCGAAACAGTCGTATCATCTTATCATTGCTTGAATTTTTGGAGTCTGATACTCGAAACAGTCTAGATAGGGTCACCCACGTGTGTTTACGCCCGAAGGCTACATAAGAACCGACTTGAAAAATCGTCCACAAAGAGCTTGCCGCCGTTTGCGTTAAAGAGAGTGTCATCGAAAAGGTCTGAACTCTGCGAGCTTTCTCGGTTTCTCTTTCAGCACCCGTATGCTCGCAACATTCATGCCCGGTACTTCCAGTCTTTTAGCGTGTTGCACCCCTTGCTCCCACTACGGCCGTCCAGATGCCGCCGGGTTGCAGGAATCTGATAGTCCCTGTCACGAACACCGCCACGAACTCGCTGACGAAGAAGGTTGTTGGAGGTCAAGAGAGTTAACAACGCAATGGTTGCCAAAGTGTTGCGCCGCAAGTCGGCAGTCGCAAATCGGCAGAAAGGGGGTCCAAGTAAACGAGACCTATGCAAAGTTGAAATGGGATGAGATTAGACGCTACCCCAGAATCACCTTGACTCCCCCAAACGTATCCCACACATTGAAGCTTAAGACTTGCAACTTGAAACTTGAAATTGGAAACTTGTTCGAATCCAAATCGCACAGCAACTGTGCGATTGTCACAGTCAATGGCTGGGTAAATGGTTCGACTCCCGCCATGGGTGTGTTCTCAGGGATTGGAGTCTAATTGTAGACCAAAAAATGTGACCAAAATTTCGGCCAAAAAAAAATCGACCAAACAATCGACCAAAAATTTGACCAAAAATTTGACCAAAAATTCGACCAAAATTTTGCCAACTCAGAAAAATGACCAAAAATTTGCAAGATGTGGCTCGAAGCTAATAAAAAAGTTTTTTGTGGCTATAAGCTAAATAAAAAGTTTCAGGCCCTCCTGGCTATAAGCTAAATAAAAAGTTTTTTGTGGCTATAAGCTAAATAAAAAGTTTCTTGGTGGCTATAAGCTAAATAAAAAGATTTGAAAGTGCTATAAGCTAATTAAAAAGTTTTACTTTAGGTGGCTATAAGCTAAATAAAAAGTTAGTAGGTGGCTATTAGATAAAAAGCCCTTAAATCTAATACGTACTGGGTGGGTTTGGGGGGTCATGCATGGCTTCTTTCGTGTACACTTTACTTGCTTGCGTTTACTTGTTTTGATGTGTTCTCGCTCTCTCTCATTCACTTTCGCCCTCGGGAAAGGTCAGCGCGGTAGCGATGACCAAGCGAGAACATATGCGGGTGGGTGGGGAGAGGCGTGGCAAGGTGGGACGATCGCGCGTGGTGGAGAAGGGCGGCGGGAAAATCTTAGTTTCGTGTTCAGGCGCTACTTGCCTCTCATGGGGGGGCGGGGGCGCCCAGCCGTTCAGGCTGCGCGCGTTGGCGGCCGCGGTGCGGCGGCACGGCAGGATCTTCTTTTTGTATAAGCACCCAGGGACTATTCTAATCCCCGAAATTCGGAGAGCTCATGTTAAAAAGTCTGTAGCATGGCCGGAAAGATTTTTTTTTTTTACCAAACATGAAATGTTGGAGGAAATGAGAAGCTCGTCGCCGCAAACCGTGGCGTTTTCACTTGCGTCCTGAATTCAGCTTTACGTAAAAAACAAAAATTGAGCGAGCTTTTTTGAATGGCCTGAAAGCCTGGTATGCGACCTTCGCGGGCGTGTTGCTGCTTCGCCACTTTGTTGTAGACCCCACTTGTGGGTCTTGCGGGTCCTGTAGCCTCCGTGACACTGGCCTTGCAGGCACAAAAAAGTTTTCACCAGAAACTCCTGTGGTTAAAAAATCTTTTTTAACCGGCCTGTTCTGAGAACACTTTCTTTTTTTGGTGAAGAACCTTTTGTTAACCATGCAGGATAATCCCTGTAAGCACCTGCTTTGTAGGAAACGCTTGAGAAGACTGTCAGTTGCGATAGATCAAAGGAGGTAAATCTGGGTTTAGTGGCGGGCGTAAGCGTTCAAAAAAAAAGACCCACTGTGTAGTTTTATTGTTTTCTCCCCCTCTAGCCTCCTTCGAAATGAGCACAAGGCAGTCCCTCGAGTATTTTGGACCGAATGAATTGAATTAGGGAAATTGTTCCAATCTTCGAGGATTCTCAATAAACCTTGAAGACTGTGTCACGGGTCTTGAGGGCTCTCTCCGCGGTTCGTGTGTGCGAGGGGTTCGAATCCGACCGTGCTGCACGTCTGGTGGAGTGACCTCCTGGGATAGCCTGTTCTCACACACATGGCGGTACCCCCCATCGTACGGTGGACCCTTGTTGTGTCGTCGACAATCAACCGGGGTTGATGTACAGTCTGGTGTCTTTCGACGTTTCTTGGTATCCTTCCGTTTGGGTGGTGATGCTGCTATCAATCCGTTCTCTTCTCTGTTTTCTATTTTCTAGCACACGGTGGAGTCCAGCCTCAGAAGCTGGAGCTAAAAGCTGGGGTTAAAAAGCGGCTGTGAGGGGCATAAACCTGACCGCAAGGTTTCACACGAATACGCGCGTGAGACTCATGGTTGACTTCCGGCTGTCCAGTGTCTCATCAAGGGGCACTCGAAGAACTTTGCAGCAAATGTCCTTTTGGCGAGGATTTTTGATGCTGCGCAGGCGGCCGGCCTTGTCATCAGTGCCGAGTGGGTACCGACTGATAAACAGAGAGCCGACCCGTACACCCGCGGGGTGCTAGCCAGAGAGGACGACACGCCAGAGTCACACACGCTTTGGTTGTAGCACAACAGCTTTTCGGGTGTGACTCGGTCGCCCTCTTTAACGCCAATTTCTGAGGCTGGACACCTCACCTTGTAAAACTCGCAGCAGCCTTCTCCCCATGCGGGAGTGAGGAGCCGACGGACAGAATTCTTTGGAGAGGACGGCACGGAAAACAACGACGGGGTTTGAATCCGACCTAGCTGTACGTCTGGTGGAGATACCTCCCTCGGATAGCCACCCCAATCGTGCGGTGGTCCCTTCAGCCGAAGCTAGTAAAGCTTCGGCGCGCCCACGTTATGTTTGTTTAGCATTGAGTTCTTTTAAGTACATGAACCACATGGATTAGCATGCACTGCCTTGAAAGTCAGGTTATCGGATGACGTCGTCACCTGCCATTGCGTCGTCAAGGTCGAGCATTTGTGGCGCTAGCGGGATTTGGCTTTCTTGCGATTCCAGAGACTGAGTCGGCGAGTACGAGGGCGGGCACGTGTGCCCGTTTTTCACTTTCGAGGGCATTGGTGTGCCCGTGGTCCCCGGTCGTTTCTGAGAGCTGCTTGCCCTCGGTACCTTCTTTTTCCTTCGATGCACCCCTGAGTCGGGTGTGGTCGCCTTCGTCTCCTTCCGCTTGCGGCCGGCGATCGGGCCTTCCTTCGGGGTGCCGAGCACCCTCTTCTTCAGCGCTGGTCGTTCGCTGGTTCCTGGCGTTGGTGGCGGCCTCTTGGTCGCCCGTCCGGTCGTCGCCGTCTCCTTTTTCGTTGCCGCGAGCGGCGCTCGCGCCGCTCGCTTTCCTACTGGCGTTTCCCGTTGTACGTCCACCTGGGTGGGTGAGGAGGGCCTCTTCTTGTTGCGTCCGGGGGTTGACTGGACGTTCGGCTTGTTGGACTGGTGGTGGCCGCGGCTGCAACATGCCGCCGGTCGCCTCTGCGTCAGCGTAGGGAGCCTTTTGCACTCTTGGCAGGTTCCTCTGCCATGCGTGCGGCAGGCATGATGCCCGCTGCGGCAACACGCCGCCGCCGTCTTGCACTCGCCGCACTTCGTCGTGCTGTGCTCTGTGCACACCGCGATCGGCTGCCCATCGTTCGCGTGGTGATGGTGCCGGCAGCACATCTCTACCGTGGGCACGTCCCTTCGGACGAGTGCTCTGCACGCCTCACACTTCCCTTTGTGATGGGTCGCGCACGTGACGAGTGCCTTCTCTATATCGACACCCGGCATATGCACGGGGTCTGGGTGCAGTTGTGGTGGGGCAGGCAGGGCCCACCTCGCCGCTCTCCCGATCGTCCAGTCAGGGTACGCCGGGCACTGCGTCCCTACATCGCTTCCTTTCACTTGTTCCTCAAGTATCGTCCCCGTGTGTGCCTCGCGAAAGCGTGGCCTGGGCCGTATACCCGATATCCCCGAGATGCCCATGAACGACAGCGACGTCGTCGGGCACACCCTCTCCCCTCTCATGCAGCTTCCCAGCCCTTGCTGTGCCGCCAGCTTGTCCAACGCGCTCATCATGCAGCGCAGGACGTTTCCCCGTTCTCTCACCCCCTTCGGCGCATTCCCGTGCAGCGGCATGCTGAGGCCCGAGAAGAGTTCAAAGTCGATCGCAAGCTCTAGCATTGACGCCTGCCCGCTCTCGGTCCACTGCATGTCAGACAGCCACGCTACCAACGCATAAAACGTCGGTAGTCCCCAGGTCTTGTTTCGCTCCCACGTCCATGCCGGGGCAATCCGCGCAAAGGGGTGGTCAAATTTCTCGGCAGGCATCGCATCCGCTCTCGACCAGGGGGTCGTGGGGTTCCTGGCTACCCAGCCACGTGCTTCGAGCCCTGCCCGTTCCGCAAGGATTTCAGCCATCATCTCCTGGAGCCGCCTCGATAAGTGGGCGTTCTCCGGTACAACCACACCATGTTCCAGCGTGCATCGGGGCCACTCGGTTCGGTTGGCCGCCATCAGCCCGGCGTGTGCTTCCCGCCGGCGAATGTGTGAGTATGCGTCGCAGTCCCAGTAGATATGCTGTTCGTTCTCCGTCACGCCGCTCCCACAGTGCTTGCAGCTGGGCGCCTGCGGCTCAGCTCCGGCCTGCCTCATCCGCGACGTGAACTCCGCCGTGTTCACACCCCCCGCAATCGCGACTCGAATTAGCTTCGCCGTGTGCGCGGAACATTCCCTCGTCTTCCAGAACGCATTCGTGCGCTCCAAGTCGGCTCTTTCCAGCCCCTGATATCCTGGCCTTCTCGCCATCAGTCGGGCCCACGTCCTCGTTCTCAGGTCCGCCCTCACTTCGTGCCCCCTCTTCGAGGGCGACGAGGCCAGCGGGTCGAACACTGCACCATTCCGTCGTAGCGTGCGAGATAGGGGCCCAGGTTCCCATATGTGTCCACACTCCTCCATGCTCCTCATCGCCAGCCCGACTGGGCCGAGGGGTTGGTCCCCCTCGGCGTACCGCCCCCGGATACTCTCCATCAGAGGTAGCAGTCGCGGTAGCCTCTCGCACGCCGCGTAGAACGCCGTCGTCACCCGGTACGCTAAACACGTACCGGGGTCCGTCAGGTGGCCCTTCTCCTGGAAGTTCAGGACCATTTCTCTCGCGCGCTTCGGGTTTGCTCCACCTCAGATCAGACCCATCACCGACGTCGTCAACCGCTTCATCGCCACCTTCGACACCGGCGCGAAGGAGCAGCCTGATAGCGCTGCCGGCAACACATTCGACTGCACAATACGGACCCGCTTTTCGTACCGGAATGGCGCGTGGCGGAGGCCTTCCGCTAGGGCCGCCGCCCTCTCTACCCTCTTAGAGTCGGACCTCTCCTTTCTGTTCTTCGCCGTTGAGACCAGGGCCCCCAGACACGTGACGGACTTGCTAAATCGAAGCAGCGCATTTCCGCTTGTTTAGCATTGAGTTCTTTTAAGTACATGAACCACATGGATTAGCATGCACTGCCTTGAAAGTCAGGTTATCGGATGACGTCGTCACCTGTCATTGCGTCGTCAAGGTCGTGTTTAGCAGCGGCGTTCTATATTCTAGAAGAAATGTGAAAACGGGTTTTTGCCTGGAGGCTTTTCGTGTTATTCTGCAAAAAAAAAAACTGAAAGCTGAAAGAAAAAACTCGCAGCAGCCCTCTCCCACGCTGGTGTGGGGCGGCCACACTCGGTCTACGGGCCGGCCTAACGATCGATCTCCACTGCCACCGGTGACTGTCACAGATTCACCAGGGCGGGGCCTGGCGGCGCCGGTGGTGGCCGGTGTTGCACGAGGTTGCTAGCCGGGCCGTCTATATAATATGCTCCGTCCTCATGCGTTCACTTTTTTGGTTGCTTGGCGAGGAGGGAGTGGAAGAAGAAGAAGAAGCGAAAGAATTCGCTCCGGAGGGGGAAAGAGCGCGAACGGTCAGCCGCAGCGTGCGAAAGCAGAGTCGGCGGGTAGCACAATGGCACAACCCCCGTCGTCCGCTTTGCCGCCACGGCAGACCGTCTCAACGGGCTCGCCAGCGCAAGGCGCTGAGACCGAAGGTGCTGCTCCGACGGTTGCTTCGTATAAAATATACAAGCAAAGGCCACGCACAGGTCCACTAATTGTGGACACTTTTTCTCTTTTGCTTTTTGGTTGATTGAATTACCGAAGGGGGGTTTCTCAGAGAGCAGGCCTTACCGACCTGGTAGTTCTGACACTGGATGGCCCACCTTCGTGATCATCGCAGGCGAGGGCCCTCCCCTGTGTGTATCGACTTGATCCTTCGCCTACAGGTGGCAGGTTTGTGCTTGTACCTACCCCCCCCCCCCCCCCCCGTGCAATGAATAATTCGAGTTTTGGCGGTATCCATCTTTGATCAATGGGGGTATCCACCTTAAACACGGGGCACTGTAGACTACCGTGTAGTCGCCTGACACGGGGGTACCTCACCCCGTGTTTCAGATGGATTGGCATTCTCGCCCGTTATCCATCTTAATCAAGGGCCATCTTATGCACGGGGGGGGGGGGGGGGGGATGTTTCTTGGGTTTGAAGAGCGCGTGGGGGGGAAAATGTTTCTTGGGGGGGGGGGGGGGGTAGATACAAGTACAATAACACAACTCCGACTCGACACTACCAGACCGCCTGAAAGAGCGAAAGGACACTAGACTAGTATAGAATAGCATCACAAAATGGTCGGAAGGAGGCTCGGAGGAACCCTAAGTCAAGAGGTACTGGCGCGTCTTCGCAGGTTTGCACGTTCCTGTGTGCGTATTCATTGTAGACGGACCGTAAGAGTGGGTCATGCCCTTCCACGCCAATGTCAACACCGTATTGGCGCAAGCGCACCTGCCGGTCCGCACCCCTTTTTTATGGCAACAAGCTTGCTTGTCGGATGTGTGATAGTGTCGGATGGCAGCGTGCTGTGTTAAATCACTCAAAACAGGGTTTACACACGTACGCACAAATAATGAAATCCTCACTCCTATGTTTGTGTCTGTCACTCTCGTCCACCGCTCCTGCTAGAGTAAAAGGTGAAGCCAGAAAGCTGCTAATCTTGCTGCTGACCACGTGAAGTGGTCAGCAGCAAGATACTTTGTTTCTCTGGACGGGTTGGAGCGGCAAACCTGTCGTTCGGATTATTATTAGTCTTCAAAGAAACAAGTTTCTTTTCCTACCAAAAAGAATATGCCGGCTGTGCCTACCCTAGAACAATAGCTATTTATTACCGGAATTAAAAAAGCCATTACTTCCCGCGAAATCAATTTTTCCTCGAGACTCGCCCGAGGGCGTCAGCCCGAGGGCGAGTCGAGAGAAAAAATTGATTTCAAGGAAAGTAATGGCTTTTAATTATGGCAATACGAAGGTTTATTCCCGGATGCGATTCTTTACTTCCCGGCTGCCACAGCAAATCCATACTGAGCCACAGGAACTCGTGTCGCTCCGAACTCGGGTCGCTCCTGGACACTCTTTTGACTTGGCACGTGGCTTGGCTGCCATTCTGTCAGTGTCCTTCGACGGGTTTCCTCGCGGTGGGGGTGGGGAACGGTAGGAACAAACAGCATCCATTTGGCGGCGTGGCCTTCTTCTTGAGCCTCTGAGCGAGTCTTGGGTGCTGCTTCGCCGGGTTCTCTCCATGGAGTAGCGTGTGCTGCGTGCACAGCATGCTGAAGTATGTCAAGATGGTGGTGGGCGCAAGGCCTCTCTCTTTCAGCTCCTTGATGTACGACGTATATTGAGCTTCGGAAGGCTTCCTCGTCGTTGTCTCCGACTTCGGATACGAGCAATGCTTGCGGATGTACGCCAAGAAGTCATCCCAGGTTTTCGTGTACTTCTTCGGGAGCAGCGAACCGCTACTAGCTGTGCTCTCGTCGCTGTTAGAGTCCTCTGAGCTCTTCTCTGAGGGGTCCCGCTTTCTCTTGGGCATTTTTTTGCGTGGTTTTGTCAGTAGGAACCTGGAATGAGTGACTTAGTGCGAGCGGGAATTTGCGGGAAGTAAAGAAATTTTGCGGGAAGTAAAGGCTTTTTTACTTCCCGCAAAATGTGGACTTTACTGTGGCAGCCGGGAAGTAAAGAATCGCATCCGGGAATAAATGGACCTACCGAACGTTTGGGCGGTGGTTCTGCTGCCAATCCGTTCTCTTTTTCGTGCGGTCGACGAAAAACGTCGTTCTGATGTCTGGCGACTTTTTTTGTTTCTTTGCTTGCGTATTTTCTTTGCTTTTAGTAGGCCCCTTACCGGCCAAAAAGGCCGGCGTCCTAAGAACCCTGTCGACTGGTTGCTTGAAGGATTGAACTGGGTATTCAGGTTCAATGACGAAAGGGAAGGGGGGTGAGCGGGGGGGGGGGGGGGGGGGGGGGGGGATTACGCATCTACACGCACCTGCCCGCCTTGTCACCCTGCTCGACGACGCGAGCCTCCCTTTTTTTATATTATTTGTTGCGACTTGCCTTGAATTGCTTCGTGAAATTGTTTTTTTTTTTTTTTTTTTTTTTTCGCGGAGGGTGCCCAGGGATTTATAAGGGGATTTCGGCCTAGAGCAATAGTCCATGTAGATGGACGGGTACCCGTCTTTTGCACCGGGGTGCCGAGCACGTGTTTGTCGACCCCCCAGACCCCCCCCCCCCCAGAGGTGGTCCAGCCTGTCCAGCCACCCCAGCCAGCCCTGCAAAGTCGTTGAGGGCCCGAAAATTAGTGCCACCACTGTCCTCCACTGTGGATCACTATGCACCACCATGCGCTATCGTGTCACTGTGCTTCTGGAATGCTGCCCACCTTCGAGTCTTCCCATAGGCTGTAGTCCTTCGTGTATGGAGGCGGTGGGGTTTCGCTTCGTGAGGCTGGCTGGGTTGCCGTGCACTGTCTCTTCCAGGAGCTGAACAACGTATGTTGCCCTAGCATGTCCTTCCTTTTCCCCGGCATTGTCCCGGCCCCATCCTGAGTTGGGCGTGATAGAATCCACCACTGCGGTTGGAAGTTCGGCTGTGTCTCGCCGGGTTGGGCCGCTTGCTCGCCTCCATGACCCCCCCCCCCCTATGACCCCCCTGGGACCCCCCTGGACCCCCTATGACCCCCCTATGGACCCCCTATGGGCCCCCCCATGACCCCCTATGACTGCTGTGGTAGCCTACCCACACCCGCCAGCCCGTGGTTTTTTTTTTTTTTTTTTTTTTTTTGAGGATGGACGGGTGACCCGCCCATCTAGACCGGCGTATAAATCCCTGAGGGTGCCGGGAAGGGAGAGAGGAAAGGAGAACATCGACAATTGCTGGGCTTATTCTATGTATTTCGAGCACACGGCAGTTTATGCACCGGGGAAAGCCTGCTGCACGGGAGCCAAGCTTTGACGTGCTCGGCGGTTCTGTTTTCTTCAAGCACGGGCCCTTCTACTGCAAGACCATTTACGCTGCGAACGGGACGGCAACGGGCTGCAATAGGGCAATTTGGGACAAAAATTATGAGGGCTTTTTTCCCGCGTTTCAGCTGGAAAACTCATGCAAAACTCCCAAAAAACACTACTGTGGAGGAGCTAGGGTGGTAGGAAGGTGGTTCAGCCCTCGGATCGATCATCTTCTCAAGAATTTCCTGCTCGGCGCAGTGTCTCCTGGGCAATTACCATGGAAAAAGGGGAATTGCATAGGAAAGTAGATCTAATCGCGCATTCGAGGGAGATGCTACACCAAAATCTCGGAGAAACGAAACGAAGTTGGCCATTTGAGGAAAATAATATAACTGGAATTCTGGAGAAAATAGCTTTTATGCCGCAGTTTCCTTTTGCCAGCTTGCTAAATAATGTTTCCATGCCGTACAAGGAAGACAAAGCCGGCTGTTTCCTGTGTCACATCGTTTTCCGGATGCCTCGATATGTAGCATGTCATGCAAGACGGAGCCGGCACTTTCGCAAAGACATTTTGTTGCGCGAAAGTCTTTGCGCTTTCCTGAGCTATCCCACCCTCTAGTACGCGCTTTTTGCGATTTCCCGAGCTATCCCACCCTTTAGATGACGATTTTTGAGCTATCCCACCCTCTAGAACGCACTTTTCACAATTTCCCGACCTCTAGATGCGCCTGTTGCTATTTCCCGAGCTATTCCACCCTCTTCAAAGCGTTTTCTTGCGATTTCCCGAGCTACCCCACCCTCTAGAACGCGCTTTTTGCGATTTCCCGAGCTATTCCACCCTCTAGAACGCGCTTTTTGCGATTTCCCGAGCTATCCCACCCTCTAGAACGCGCTTCTTGCGATTTCCCGAGCTATTCCACCCTCTAGATGGCGCGTTTTGCAATTTCCTGAGCTATCCCACCCTCTGGAACGCACTTTTCGCAGTTTCCTGAGCTATCCTACCTTCTAAAGCGCATTAATTGCAAACTCTTGAGATAGACTGGCACCACCATAAGTGGATTTTTGGTTGGTGAAAGAGGTCGCCAAAATGCACGAGCTGTCCAAAATATGGCATTACACCTAGAAAAAATAATGTTTACGGGAGGAAGGTGTGGGTTTTCAGCTCAGAACCCATGATTGCGAAAATCTCAAACGCGAAGTGCATTTCCCCTGCAAACCGTCCATGAAAAGTACGATGTTCACCTGGAGGCTCGAAAATCAGCCAATCTGGGGAGGAAAAATGTGGGGCAGCATCCGGGGAACATGTATAAAGGCAACAAGGTTTTCTGCGGCACGAAAAGCTTAACCATCCACCTCTGACAATTTTTGTCCCAAAAAAAAGGGGGTATGTGGGCCTACCTACACTTCAGGACGGATCTGGCAGCGAGACCTTCCCTTATTGCGAGCAGCTGAGTGTTGAAGAAAGCCTGCGGTCGAATGCGGACACCGGTCGAATTCGACCGGCACCCGTGTCGATTCGACCGGGCAAAAAAGAAATTAGAAGAATCTGCCGTGGGTAGTGCCACACAGTAGGTTACTCATACAAAATGACGTAGCTGCTTCGACTCCGAATGGAAGGGAGGAAATATAGAGGTAAGGGGCAAATACAATACAAACACAATCTGATCTGTTTCTTCGCTTACACCACCGTGTGTTGTTTTCTCACTCAGGATTTTGACCTGTTGTGTTTGTGTGATTTGTCGTTTAGGGGTAGACCCGCATGACCTCACGTCAGGAAATCCTTGAGGAGGCTGCCAGCTGCAAAAGATCAAAGGAGGTAAATGTGCTGTAGCCCACACGAAACGCTTTTAGAAACGAGTTTAGGCCCACTAGTGGTCAAGGCCGCACAGCCAGGTGTCGCCAAGTCCAGTAGCTACCTAGCGACGCTATTTCTTTTTGCCGTCGCACATGAGGGGAAAGGTTTTTTTCCCCCTCGAACCTTAAGCGCCCACATGTGGACCACACGTATTGTCTCTGAGACCGAAAACGGAGCGTAAGCCCTGCTTGAACCGTATCTTTTATATTTCAGTGTTTGCAGGGTTTATTCTAGGACTCCGGGCTATCGGTTTTGAGGGGTCAATGGCCAAAGTCTTTTCGCCGCATGCAGTGTTGGTCAAACTCTGGATTTGCATGAAAAACAGCAGATACAATACACACACAAACAGAGAGAGAGAGAGAGAGAGAGAGACGAGTTAGAGTGCAGGGACCATCTCTCCGGGGAGTTTCCGGTCTCCTCACTTCTCTTCGCACTGCTACGGCGGGCGTAAGTCGCTCCGGAGGCGCGCCGCAGGTCGCGGCTCTGCTACAGTGAGTGGTAGCACCGGAGTTGGTGCTGCAGCGGGCGCTCTGGCCGGCGGGTGACAAACATACTATACCTGAATTTCAAAAGGTAAAAATGTGACCTCCCAAAGGAAGGACTATGTCACCCGGAGACTATAAAACCCCGGACCCCAACAGCGAGCTTTTTGTTTGTGTGATTTAACCTACATGTGTTCTGGTTAAACCGCTGCCAACGTTCTTTTTAGCTGTAACAAATACTGTCTCCAGGGAAGCAGAAATTGGTTGCCGCAAAAAAAAGTCCAAAGAAAAACATTAGCGTGTGGACAGATTGGTGTCTTTCGACGTTTTGTGCTTGTGTGGTTCAGCTGTGTATGTGCTTCTTAAACGGTCCGCTGGACCCCGTTGGACTTCCTAGAATAAACCCTGCAGCTTGGATTCGCTTTCGAGGCACTTGCTTTCCGCAGCAGATTCGGAAAAGGGCGAATGTCCCGCCGGGGGGCGCAGGTGTTTTCACCGAAGGTCGCGTGTGCCTTCAAAGTTTAGAAACGACAACCCGGCGACCGGCGCGCATTTTTGGGACACGGTGATGCCAAATTCTTACCGCCACAGAAGCCCACGTTGAAGTATTGTATGGTAGACGGTAGTTCTGCCCTCGAGAGCCGTCGGAAGGAGGGCCGCTCAGCAACTGGGTCCTACGCGTTAGAAGCCCAGCTGGGTGATATCAGGACCACCCCTTTGCGATCTAGAGGAACATCTTTTTTGCGGGGGAGGGATTGGTCACGATAAACCTTGGCTGGCGGGTGTTCGCCCGCCGACGGTCCAAGTTTTGACCACAAACAACGCGAAGTTTGGAGGAAATTCCGAAGTTTCGGCAATTTCTGACCCGAAAGCACTTTTTTTTTTCCCCCGACGACAACTAGTGTCAGACTAGCCTACCCGAAGGCAGTTGATTTCTTTAGGCAAGGTTTCTCTACCGGCGGAAGTTGTTTGGGTTAGCGCTTTTTTTTTTTTGTTTGTTTGAGCAGTTTGACCTGTACGTGTTCAGGCTGAATCGGTGTCGACGTTACTGTGTAGCTGTCTCTCAGGAAGCAGTTACTGGTTGTATCGCAATATAGTGAAAATCCTCACTTGTCTGGCTTCTTGACCGGCCTGTGAAACGCCCTCGGAACGCTCCGCGTTGGGGTCTCACCAGGGCGATCGACTCTTTCCGCTTCGTGAGGCCGCGCCCGGACACCGTGGGGTGCAGACTTAGCAGCAGGGGCGGCGAGAGGGTTCGGCCGGAGTGCGAAGCAGCAGGTTGGGCTGCCAACATAGTCGAGAGAGAGAGAGGGAGAGCGGCCGTCTTGTTGATTTATACTTAATTTCGACAGGGTTTTTGAGCGAGCCGCAACGTGAGAACCCCTTTCAGCGCCATGCACGGCAAAGACACGTCTAGTCAGTGCTGCCTAGCGAGTCGCAGTCACAATCAGGCGAGTGCCGGGCGTTTTTTAACTGATTACACAGACACGGTTGTAGGGGCCTTCTCCCCGTTACGGATTCGCACGGGTGGTCCTGGCTGTGGCGAGCTACGAACAGCCGCCTGACAAACCAGACTCACACCGCTGTCCTGTCCGGACTTCGAAGCTGTGCTGGAGTCTCCTTATTTCTGAAGTCTGCACGTCCGCATGAAGGATACCCGAGCGGGCTAATCCTGCAGGCGCGTCTGCGTCTGCGTTTTCAAAATCTGTAGACGCAGGCGTACGCAGACAACACTGAGTTAGTGCGGGACTTCTCCGTCGACTACTCACACTTGCGTCAGGAAGATGCTGCTACTCCAAGGTTTCACTGGAATATAGAAAAGAAGGGGAAAACAAGGGTTTAACGTACGGTGGGGTAGCCCCCTCGAGCCGCCATGTGCGAGAGAATAGGCTATCCCAGGAGGTCACTCCGCCAGGCCAAGAAGATTTTTCCCCGCCTAGCCAGCCCAGAGGAATCCTGGGTCGGCGTCGTAGTGGAATTCCCTCCATGAATCGCAAAACCTGGCCGCGCTTTGTTCTCCCAAACGTGAAACGGTAACATACCCAGTTTCACTGGAGTGCCCGTTCCCGGCGAGCTACTCTTTCTACAATGTAGTCTATTCATGATACCAACTACACATAAAAGGTGTCACGGGATGAGCCGCTGCTTAACTGTGCATGCTGATCCGTGGTCCGTGTACTGAGAAGTTCCCAGTGCTTAGCGGCTTCACGTGGGCGGCCCTGAGATTACCACCCATTCTCATACACCTCTTGCTTCGAACGTAGTTCGCCACCGAAAAGCATGTCTCGCATGCTACGGACGTCGGGTTGCAACGGCCTCACGGACCAAGCAAGCAGCAAGGTCGCTATCGCAGTTCTGGTCGGACTCGGATTCGCGTTGTGCTGACACTTTCGCGAGGATAAGGTCAGTTGCATCACCCCTCCTCAGGTGACACCACTGTATCTGTGGCCGTACTTCAACGTTCTTGCGCCGCGGACTACACAAGGCGGCCATCGCCGGCGCGGAGCCTGAGTAGGGCTGCTTCTGCAGACACGTCGGCGGTAGCAGTCGTTTGAACTTGATATAGATAGCAGCAACAATTTGTGACGATAGACTGCACAAGCCGCTTACCGACCGCCTCATTGCACGCGTTGTGTCATGCTTCGGGCGCTTTTTCTTGCCCAGCGTACCGTTTCTCTCCGGCGCGCGCTTCACATCGGCTAGTTGCATTGCTTGTCAGCCGAAGCTTTACCAGCTTCGGCTGACACCATTTGCGCAGACTGAAAGCACCGACACAAAGATAGCTCAAAGCATTTGCAAAATAACACGAAAAGCCTCTAGGCAAAACCCCGTTTTCACACTTCTTTCCCCCCCCCGCTCAAAAGGAAAGGCTGGGACTGACAGCGATCGTCGTAACCCAACTGACTACCGGCGGCATGCGTACCGGAATTTATGCGGGGCTCTTGCATCAGCAAAGTATGTCCACATTTGGGGCAGCCAGACGCTATAATTATTATAGTATTGTATCCTCGTACTTCCTGCAACAGTGATTTGACTGTCGTCTGGACTCGGATACGCACAGGGTGGATCACTTTACGTGCACTACAGTGAGTTTGCTAGAAAAGCAAATACGCAGTGGGTTTTGGTCGGTGTCTGCGTCTGCAGTTTCCCGAAAGAATCGTCCGCACACTAGGTGGGGCGCTGCCTTGCGAGCGTGTGGTGCTCTCCGAGAGTGTCTTCGAACGTCTGCGGGTGGACGGGGATCAGAGTGGGGGTGAAGGTGTGCTCGGCGGCGGACCTTGAAGAGGCAGGGACGGGTTGCTGTTCGCGTACGACGTGCCGCGCCGCCGCGACTGAGGGGGCAGTAGCACGCTGCGGGTCGAGTGCGAGGCGGTGGGGCTGGGGTTGTACGACCCCGTGCACGAGACTTGGCTGTTGCCCCACGACCCGGCGGCCGAGCAATTGCGCGGGAGCAGCGGCGCCAGGCGGGCGTGGCTCGACGCCGCGGCCGCGAAGCTCAATTGATCCGTCGACGGCGCCTCGCTGACGGGGGACCACAGAAGCGGCGTCGAGTGCTTCCCCGTGAACTGCGAATCCCGTACTTCGAGCACGTCGTCGGAATGCGTCTCCGTCTCGATCGTCAGCGGCTGGATCTTCCTCCGGCAGGCTTTCGACGTAGTCGGAGTCGTGGCGGTCGCGGATTCAGCACCCGTCGTCTCCGCGAGGCGCGCCCGCCGCTTGTTCACCACCACGAAGAACACCACCCCGAAGCAAAACACACACTTCGACAGCACCGTGTAAGCCGCGAGTACGAACGACAAATCACTCAGGTTCGCCCCCCAGTGGTTCATGGGGTCGCTCGAAAAGCAAGCGACCGCTGCCGTGCCCAAGCCGACGCAAGCCAGGACGTTCACGACGATCTCGAACCCGTTCACGAACGGTAGGCGGTGCGGCAAAAGCCTGGCAAGATGCACGCCGTAGAGGAAATTGGCGACGAGGAGGGCTACTTTTTTGTATCCGCACTGTATCCAGGTCTCAACGTAGACTGCTTCGATGAAGGCGAAGCAGAGGGACAACGCGCATTCGAACACGAAAAGGAAGAAGACCGCCGTCGGGAGGTACTGCTGGAAGAGGCAGCCGTGCCGCTCGACCGAGCTTTGCCACAAGGAAACCCATTCCCCGGGCCCGAGAAGCCACGCCCAGCGGGTGCTTTTCGGGTCGAGGACGTACGCGGCTTTGTTCTCCTCGACTACTGTTTGGATTGTCTTCAATGCAAGGAACGGCATGACGACGACACTCGTCAAAGCAGCGAAGCCGAGAAACCCTTCAGTTGCATCGTCTGCGTGGAACAGGAGCACAACGCCGCACGAGCAGAACCCTTGGTACAACATGGTGAACACCATGATCGACCAGCCTAAAACGCTGACGACCCCTGCTTTGTGCCCTTCGTACGGGATGCCGAAGCCCCCCCGGATCACTTCGTTCGAACACAGCGGCGTTATCGCCAAGCGGAGAACGACCCCTGCAATCACGATCGCGGTGTTCCCAACCAAACAACCCGACAACGCTCCGTTTCGGCCGGAGAGGGTCAGCTTCGTCGGCGAGATCAAGATGGGCAGGTCGTTCTCGTCTTCGCGGACGAAGCACCGCCCCGTCAACACCGTCAGGCGCGCAGCGCCCGGCGACGCGCCTCCGGCGGTCGCAGCGATCGCGGTTCCCGCGACGAGCACCGTCTCACCTCCGTTTTCTTCCAAGTCGGCCATCGGGACTGGCTCGTCCGGCAGCGACTGCTCTGCTGCCGCCGCCTCCGACGAATCCTTCGGCGCCTGCGTCGCCCGCGGGCTCCCGACTTCCCCTTCGAAGGTCGACGGAAGCTCTGTCGCTGGCGGCTGCGTGGACGGCACGAACGTTAAGGTCGGGGAAGCTGTCGGTGGCGGCTCCGTTGGCGGGGCGACCGACAGCGGGGACACTGTAGGTGGCGCCGTCGGTTGTGGTGGTACGGACGTAGATGGTGCCGTTGTAAGTGGTCCTGATGTTGCTGGTGCCGACGTAGCTGGTGCCGAAGTTGCTGGTGTCAATGTATCTGGTGCTGATGTAGCTGGTGCCGATGTACCTGGTCCTGATGTAGCTGGTGCTGATGTATCTGGTGCTGATGTTGCTGGTGCTGATGTACTTGGTACCGACGTAGCTGGTGCCAATGTAGCTGGTGCTGATGTTGCTGGTGCTGATGTATCTGGTGCTGAAGTTGCTGGTGCTGATGTATCTGGTGCTGATGTTGCTGGTGCTGATGTATCTGGTGCTGATGTTGCTGGTGCTGATGTACTTGGTGCCGACGTAGCTGGTGCCAATGTAGCTGGTGCTGATGTTGCTGGTGCCGATGAAACTGGTATTGAAGTAGCTGGTGTCGATGTACTTGGTGCCGACGTAGCTGGTGTCGATGTATCTGGAGCTGCTGTTGCTGGTGCTGATGTGCCTGGTGCTGATGTAGCTGGTGCAGATGTAGCTGGCGTCGATGAAACTGATATTGATGTAGCTGGTGCTGACGTAGCTGGTGCTGATGTTGCTGGTGCTGATGTTGCTGGTGGTGTTGTAGCTGGTGCCGATGTACTTGGTGCCGATGTACTTGGTGCCGACGTAGCTGGTGCCGATGTATCTGGAGCTGCTGTTGCTGGTGCTGATGTGCCTGGTGCTGATGTTGCTGGTGGTGTTGTAGCTGGTGCTGACGTAGCTGGTGCTGATGTTGCTGGTGGTGTTGTAGCTGGTGCTGACGTAGCTGGTGCTGCTGTTGCTGGTGCTGATGTGCCTGGTGCTAATGTAGCTGGTGCAGATGTAGCTGGTGCTGGTGTAGCTGGTGCTATTGTAGGTGCTATTGTAGCTGGTGCTGATGTAGCTGGTGCTGATGTAGCTGGTGCTATTGTAGGTGCTATTGTAGCTGGTGCTGACGTAGCTGGCGCTGATGTAGCTGGCGCTGATGTAGCTGGCGCTATTGTAGCTGGCGCTGATGTAGCTGGCGCTATTGTAGCTGGTGCTGACGTAGCTGGTGCTGTTGTAGCTGGTGCTGACGTAGCTGGTGCTGATGTAGCCGGTGCTGACGTAGCTGGTGCTGTTGTAGCTGGTGCTGACGTAGCTGGTGCTGCTGTTGCTGGTGCTGATGTGCCTGGTGCTAATGTAGCTGGTGCAGATGTAGCTGGTGCTGGTGTAGCTGGTGCTATTGTAGGTGCTATTGTAGCTGGTGCTGACGTAGCTGGCGCTGATGTAGCTGGCGCTATTGTAGCTGGTGCTGACGTAGCTGGTGCTGATGTAGCTGGTGCTGACGTAGCTGGTGCTGTTGTAGCTGGTGCTGACGTAGCTGGTGCTGATGTAGCTGGTGCTGACGTAGCTGGTGCTGATGTAGCTGGTGCTGACGTAGCTGGTGCTGTTGTAGCTGGTGCTGACGTAGCTGGTGCTGACGTAGCTGGTGCTGATGTAGCCGGTGCTGACGTAGCTGGTGCTGACGTAGCTGGTGCTGACGTAGCTGGTGCTGTTGTAGCTGGTGCTGATGTAGCCGGTGCTGACGTGGCTGGTGCTGTTGTAGCTGGTGCTGATGTTGCTGGTGCTGACGTAGCCGGTGCAACTGAAGGTGCCAGCGTTGCTGGCGCATCTGTTGCCGGGATGCAGCGACCCGTAGCCACGATGCACGCGAGCGACGCGCAGTCGCTGTTTGCAGTGCACGGGAACTCGCACAGAAACCTGTAAGCCGTCGAGTTAACGACGGGTGCCCACACGTCAGCGCCGTTCATACCCATGTTCGCGTCGAGCCCGACCGCCGGAGCCCCTCCCTCCCAGTTGCAGTAGGCCTGCTGGCACGTCGCGTCCCAGAAGCTGGTTCCATCCGACCACGCCCAGTTCCCGGAGTCGTCCCGTATGCCGTCCATGCGCGCGGTTTTCCCGCCTGTGAGGGTCGCCAACCGGGCGTTTTCGCCGGCGCTCAACACCCGCGCGAGCCTCCCCGCCAGCCCGTTGTGCGTGAGCGCGTTGCAGTGGACCCGCGCCATGTCGTCCAGCGCCTTGTTTAACGACTGCGCGAAAACGATGTCCGTCCCGACGTCGACGGTAAAGTATTCGCAACGACCCTGATGCGAGCAGTACATGGTTTCACCCGCCGCGGGATCGTCGCAATCCGCATCCGACATGCAGGGCACCTCGCAGTAGAACTGGCGAACGCCCATGACCGACGGGAGGACGTCGTTCCACTGATTCTTGAAGAGCGACAGGTGGTGCTCGCCGGTGTGGTCGTTGTCCGGCTTGTTGCCCTTCCAGCCGCAGAAGGCCTGGAGGCAGCCGCTCGCCCTAATCCAGAAGATGACGCCGTTCCCCCATTCCCACGTGTCCTCCGTTACCAAGTCGTTCCCGTCGATGTACACGTGAGTCGCGAGCTTGATGCCCGCAATTCGCTTGTTCTCGTCTTCGTAGTAGATGCGCGCCAGCCGCGCATTCGGTGCGAAGTACCCGCACCGCAGCACCGCGTCGTCGTACTCTGCCATCGGCCCCTCCACGAACGCGTGGTCTATCTCCCGGTGCCTGCTCCAGAGCACCACCGGCGGCTCGCACCGGCCCGTGGCCAACGTGCACGCGCCCCCCCCGCACGCTGAGTCGTCGACGCACGGAAACTCGCACACGAAGCCGCGCAAGCCGCTCGTTTTCACCGCCACCCACTCACCGGCAGCCCCGCCCATGGCCACGACGTCGCCGGCCCCGCTGGGCCCCCCCCCCTGCCAGTTGCAATACCCCTCGCCGCACGCGCCCGCGTCCCAAAACACGGTGCCGTTGGAGTGCGTCCAAGCGCCGCCCGATCCACTTCCGTCGATATACGCCGAGGCGCCGCCCGTCAAAGTGACCAACCGAGCCGTTTCGTTCGCGTCTATTGCATACGCGAGGCGGCCGCGTCTTCCGCTGTACAGCATGTCCGGGCAGATGGTCTCAGCCTCTCCGTGCGTCGCAGTGCCGGCCGAGTACAAATACGGGATTGTCGGCTCGTCCTGAATGTCGAAGTACACGCACGCGCCGAACCGCGAGCAGTGCACGCCCTGCCCGGCGCCGCCGCTGGAGCAGCCGGAGTCGAAGGTGCACGGCTCGGCGCCGGCGGAGGCTGCGGCGGCGACGAGGAAGGCGACGTGCGCCTTCATCCTGGAACCGGCCGTCCAACAGCTCATCCCCACAGCGGGTGCCCCCCACCGCACCCAGGCAAGCACGCAAACCCCCTCCGCCGGACCCGTTTATTTTTTTCCTGTTGACAACTTGTGTCAGACTAGCCCACCCGGGGGTGGTTGATTCCTTTTCAGGCAGGGTCTCCCCCGTCCAGTGTTTGCTTGGGTCCAGGATGATGGCCGCCCTTCGGATTTATTTCCTTTTCCGCCGGACCCGTTTATTTTTTTCTCGTGCTCCGGTGCCTGTTCTTTTTTTTGCTTTTCTTGACGCAGGGTAAAGGGGGGAAAATCGTAGTTTAATGCTTAGGCAGGACACTGCCTCTCATGCATGTTTGATGCTAGCATCAAGTCTTCTTCGAAGAGAGTGTAAGATAGAAAAGGGAAAAAGGAAAAGTGTAAAGGGATCGCGGGGAGTGTAAGACTCCGCAGGTAGGGTATGAAACCTTGAGGGACTAGTCCTCTTTATTGTTTTCACCGCGGTGTTGTGTGCACCTCGTTCTTCGTCTCGGGTTTCGCTCGTGAACGCAGACCAAATCCAGAGTTAGAGCTCATCAGTGGGGTCTTTGGATGGGGACTTTTGGTCCTGTTCCGGTGCTATCACAACTTTCTGGTTTCATTGTTCGTCGCATCCTTCCTTCGTAAGTTAAATAAAGGGGGGTCGGGTTTTGTTGTGGCTCGTGGGGGGGGGATCGAATAATAACAGTTGTTTGACACACGTCTGGTTGCTAAAAACACTACCACTACTTGATCCTGCTCCTGTTCGGTTACCCGGAACTTTTTTTAGTATTCGACAAATCGAATAATAACACAGGCCGGTGTTATCATTCGACCCCCCACCCCCTTTACTCTATAGGAAATTTCTGGATCCGGTCAGCTCGGTCTGGATCGGTCAGGGCCAAAAAGAAAAGACAGGCGCTTCGTTTTGTTTGTGCTTGCCGGTTGATCGTGTTACCACTTGTGTTTCCCTTGTGTCATTTTCAGGTAAGGAAATCAGATCAACCACCAAAACACGCTGTTAGTACTAAAAGGTCTCCGTTACACGAAGACCCTAAACATTGGCTAAAAAGGCCAAAATCTGGAAAATTGGCACACATGGCCTAAGACTGGCCAAAATGGTCAAAAGATTTCCGCCAGTGGAACTGCCGCCCAACTTGAACTGCGAAAGGAAATTTACCGTCGTTCGAAAGTTTCCACCAGTAGAACCTGCGGAAGGAAGTTTTCCGCGGCGGTCAAAAAAGTTTCCACCAGTAGAACCCGAACATGTCCGTCTTGAAATCGACCCCGGTGGTCGCCGCGTATATTGGGCTCCAGCGTTGTCGCTGTACCGGTACAGCAAAGACGACTTGCCCACGCCCGGGTCGCCGAGGACTGTCCTCATTAGGAGATCGTACGCCATGTGACCTGCCACTGTTCCTTCTTCATGGAACTACCCCTCTCTCCACCTGGGCCCATTCGTGGGCCTTCGGAGACCCCTTTACCTCGACTCAGCCCGTCAAAAACCGTTTGGGACCCGTTTTGGGCCACACAGATGGGGGTTCGGGGCCAGTATGGGGTGACGTCAAAAAAGATTTTATTAGTGCAAGGGGGGGGGGGGGTTGGCATCGTCTCATATATATATATATATATATATATATATATTTTTCGAGACTGGAGGTCCTATGAACATGCAATGTGAACGTATGTATGTACTGCTACTAGCCTCACAACTGCTACTGCATCCCCGTGGTTGTGTATACACAACTCGTAGGTATGCATAGCATCTCGGTGTACTGCTACATGCAGTACGTAGGTATCGTATACACATACTCCACCTACAGCTGTATAGCTACGTAGCATCCTCCTCTGCTAGTACGTATGCGCTGCACCAGCATGCAGTAGCACTACGCAGCAGGGATGGATATGCTGTTGACGAATAGCCTCTATTCGAGCCAACCCCACTTTTCCCTACACTCAGAAGTGATTGTGTTTTTGGAGCTGGGGATGTGCAAAGTTAGCTTTTTTTTTTTCCCCTGCCAAAATGCAAAGGGGTGGCAGAGTGAGCGGGCGTCGGCCTTCAGGCCGGTAGGCCCGGGTTCGCCGCCCATCACACTTTTCCGGTCGAAGATGTTTTCGAGGTTTGTTGCGTTTCGGGGTCCAATGTGCCCGGAATATATATGCGTTTTTTGCGGAGTTTCTCAGTATCTCGCGGTATTTGGGCCACGGGAAACGGAGTCTCCCCCCCGGGTACTGGCGCCGAACTTGCCCACACACCAGAACCCGAACTTTGCTTCGCCCGAACTTTGCTTCGCCCGAACTTTGCTTTGCTTCAGCAGAACTTAGCTTCGCCCGAACTCAGCTGCGCCCGAACTTTGCTTCGCCCGAACCTTGGTTCACCAGAAATTTGCATCACCCAAACTTAGCTGCGCCCGAACTTTACTGTTTCCCGAACGTTAACAGCTGCCTCCAGTCTCGCCCCGCGCCGGCCTTTAGCCGAGCGCACGTACTTTGTTGTGCCAACTTGTGGTAAGATTCAGCGTGTGAGAACGCATGCGATCGCAGATGTCGTGGACCTGCGATACATAAGATAGTCCACGTGTTGTGAAAATGGCACGTGCGCCGGCGGATTTTTTTCGAAATGATGTTTTTTTTCCCTGGAACGTGTTGTGCCCTGCGGTGTCCACATTTGAAGCTTCACGATTCTGCCCTGCGTTTCGAACGTGTCTAAATCGAAAGCGACCCCCGATGGTCGCCACGTATATCGGGCACCGGTCGTTGTAGGTCCACGAAGACACGGTACTCAGACGCCGGAGCCCGCACTCGCCTTCGAGCTAATGGCCTGGCAGCTTCGAGTACCTCAACGAGCGGGGTTGCCGTGTGCAGCACTAACGGTTTGAAAGGGAGATCGAAATCCTGCGACTGGAATGGGGGGATTGCAAGCAAGGTGCTTGGAATGGTTGAGGGCTCAACATTGGAACGGGCATATATCTGAGCCGTGTGTCGGTCCTTCGAGCCCCGGATGTCCACCGGTGACTGTCGCTTGAAATTCTACATACATACAAGAAAGGAAAAGCTGGCCTACGGTTTGTTTCGTCCAAATGAACGAAGAATCGCCTGAGAAGAACTGAGATGAAACTAACATGGCCCTATTGCCACGATATCGCGGACGCGGGCTAGCAAAGGGTGCTGAGAGTGAACGGAGAGAGAGAGAGAGAGAGAATGCAACTTCCCTCCTGACGAACTACCTTATTCTGCTTTTCCTTTGCAGGTTCATGCGTTGTCACAGCACAAAGCATTTCAGAGTTCCGTGTGGTCGTTGGCTGCGCACATCATTCACGCGTGTTTCGCGAGAAGGTCCAATCCCTTGCAAAAGTACTGCTCCACGCCTGAAAACGTCAAGATCGGCGCTTCAACGATGCAGAACGTTGGATGATGGCAAGCGCGGAGAAGCAGCCTCGCAAGGCTTGCCTGCCTGTGTTGAAAGAGAAGATGCTGCTTGGTCACATGTGCTTCACGAGAAGGTCCAATCCCTTGTCGCGGTACTGCTCCACGTCCGACGACGCCAAGATCAGCGCCGCCGTGCGCTTGATTTTGGACAGGTCCCCGGCATCCGCCTTCAACAAAGGCGAGTCCAGCCGCGCGAGCAGGTTGTCGAGGTGCGGCATGAAAGGAACCAGCAGGGCCGGGTCCTGCTCGCTGTTGTGGCACTGCATGACCAGCTCCAGGTTCGACAGCAGCTGTGCGAGCTTCGGGATGTCGCTTCTGCTGTACACGTAGACGGCATGCGCCAGGTACGTGAGGGCCTCCCGGTGCTTCTTCCGCTGCACCATCGTCAGCGCGGCTGCTGCAGCGCACCAGCCGGAGAGGTCGTTTGTGTAGCCGCAGTGCTCGGTGAACAGCTGGTGGGCTTCGATGTAGTGCTCCTCTGCGCGGGCGAGGTATTCGGAGGAAGGAAGCACGGGGATGGCTTCCTCCGCCAGCACGGCGACGGCGTTCGAGTTCGATTCGAACTGGGCGATGGTGGACGCAACCTGTGCGGTCGCCTCGGACGCCGAGCGCTGGATGGTGGCCAGGGCCAGGTAGCAGTCCCCCAGCGCCTGCCGGATCTTCGCGTTCATCACGAACTGGCCCGGCTCCGCCGACAGGTGCAGCGGCACGGCCTCCGCGATCGTCGCCGACGCCTTGCGCAGCAGGTCGAAGTCGTTGTGCTTGAACGCGAGGTTCGCCATGCAGTACCCGACGTCCCACCGGTCCCACCAAGTGGCCACGCCCTTGATCGCTGCGCACTTCATGTAATACGGCAGCGCTTCTTCGCTCTTGTTCAGAGCTTGCAGGACCATGCCCATGTTGCGGTAGAGCATGTCGTACAGCTCGACAGCGTCCTGAACGTGGTGGATTCGGCTTGGACTTGCACGCATCAACTGCGTCTGGGAAGGACTCATGAAGGAAATCGAAAATCCCGAGAGCAACCGAAAAGGCAAAACAACTGTTCCCCTCGGCTCAACTGCGGTTGATCGAGGGTGACATCCATTGCACGCTTATCGGTGGAAGCCACGCCACATATTGCTCTCTGCAGCAAAGAACAGCTGGGAGATACAAACAGCGGATAACGGAGCCATAGGCGTGTTTCGACTTCCCAGGAATAGCGTAGACGGAAGGTTCCAACATACCTGAGGATCGTACGTGAAGAGCGATTCGAGCTCACGCAGCATGATCAGGGCCTCAGCAAACCGCTGCTGCTTCATTCGAACTGTTGAAGCGTGGTTCAGTCCTTTGATCAGCCACACGCTGCCTCTCCTCCGGCAGCGCGGCAGGGCCTCGTCCATGATGGCTGCCGCCTTTGCGACCTTGTAATTCTTGAGATACGCCCCGACAAGGTCAAGCGCCATGCCAAGTGTCACGGTGTCGTCCAGGGATCCTTCTTTGTTGTACACCTTGGCGAAAGCTTGCTCTAGTTCCAGCACCCGAGCCTCGTTTCCTATTTTGTGTTGTTGGTGATGAACGCTTGTCGGGTTCGATGTCTGGGCATGAGGATCGATGATTGACATTGACATATACTCCTCCGGATGAGTACCTATAGTGGGCACAAGTCTTCAGCTTCCATTGAATACGTCTCTGCCATTTGTACACGACACCCCGTCGTTGCCACCTATTGGCTGTGGGATAGAGCTGGAGAGGGAAGCTCGTTCTTGGCAACAAGTTCAGCGCAAGAAACCAAGCAGGGTTTCTCAGGGTGGACCTTCCTTTGGTGTTGCTCACGTCGAGCAACGCGAGCGGTCGGTCTTCTGGGGACCGAATTTGATGATTGCGTCTTTGCAAATTTTCTCTGTCTTGTTTTGTGGTCTGTCTTCTGCACCAGGATGACTAAGTTGGGGGTTTCCGACACTCGCAAAATCGTGAGCAGCACAATCTCGAGAGGCCTGGCCAATGACCTGCAGCGTATCCATGTTTTTCGAGAAACAAGGCGGCATACCTGCCTCGCCGTCCTGGAACTCTTCGTCGGTCCACTTGCGATTTAAGCACGCGGCCTTCTCAATGATGGCTTCCAGCGTCGCCAACCCGCGGTGAGCTTCGCCCATGACCGCCCGTATGCTGTCGCGCAGGTTCAGGGCCTGCTCCAGACTGAGCCCGTCCAGCCCGCGGTCTTTCCACGTGGAAATCGACGTCTTCGTGCCGCCCATGCCGCCGCGCACGTGCCATTGCTGCGGCGACTCGGTGATGCCAGCTTGCAGAGCCTGGCGGGTGGCTCGGAACATGCAAGCTGAATCTACAACTCCCCTGCGGCCCCACTTGCCCCTTCCCGCCACGTCTCGCCTATGTTTTGGTGTGATTCCACCCTTTCATGGACCCGGCACAAAATTGTTCATGAACCCGTAAAGAACCAGGCTCAAACCCGGAGAGAACCACGCCCAAATCCGGAAACCCCCAGCACTAACCCGGAACGAACCAGGCTCAAACCCGGCGAGAGGCACAAACCCGGCAAAACTGGGAAGCTGATCACACCAACGTGCTTTTCTTCTTTTCTTGTGGTCGAGCTTTTCATACACGGCGCTCCTGCAGCGTGCCTGTGACAACCAACGTCGATTCCTGGATATCAACGGCACGGTGCTATGCACCCACACCCAAGTTACCACAACCAGGAGCACGTGCATGAAGTGTCCGGAAACAAAAACTGCGGGCTAGAAAACGGCCGCGACCTTACCCGAAATGATGTAATCCGCGTGCGGAGCATAGCTAGAACTCAAAGGTGCTTGCGGACAGGCAGTTTGTCGCGGTGGGCGTGCCGGAAGCGTTGGCACACAGACGGTGCCGGGGCTAGTGCCCGGACGTGCACTGGCGAACCGGGGGCGGGTGTCATTTTCAACATTGGGCGGTCATGGAAGACGTGAAATGCACGGGATTGCAGCTTGCGAGTCTGCCAGTTGTTGCTCTTGGGACAGGCAGAAGCTTTGCTTGAACCTCGGGACATCAATCGTGTGACTTACTAACTTGCTGCACCGGGGGTGTGAATATTAGCCAAAGCCAGCAAGTGTGCTCGTGGGTAGATACGAATACGTTAGGTGCAAGTGCCCGCTTGTGGATACGCCACTCAACGCGAGGTATGTGAAAAAGCCAGTCTTCGAGGTTATCAGAAAGAGATACCGACTTCGTAAGGCAGTCGTAAACGACAGCGGTTTGACCGTGCCGCAGAGAGCAAGTGAAACACGTCAAAATGATTTCCGCCGGCCGCGTGCCGTACATCGGAAAACACAACTGTTTCGCAGTCAGGAAACATCCCGCTTGAGACGCTTTGATTGTGGCTCAACCCCTGGATCAACTCGGATGAACTTCGCGAGGAACAAGCCGCCGCACTGTGAAGCACTCGGCGTGAACCGAATGGAGGGGAGTGCGTCTGACTCTACGTACTTCGGCAGTGAGTCTCGGATGAGAGACAAAGACCGTCCTCCTTCGAGGTTGTCGAAGGGAGACACCGGCTTGAGAAGACCATCGGACAACACAGCGGCAACGACGTCTTCGTTCTGTCCGCGTGCCAAGGAGCAAGTGGAATAGGTCAAGATGCCCCCCACGCGGGTGAGCTCCGCCCCCTTCCGCAGCAGCGCGGTCTGCAGCCGAAACAGGTCGCCCCCAGCCCCCGGGGCCGCCCATGGGGTGCGACCTCCCCACGCTTCGTCGCCGACGAATTTTTCGACGTGCCGCAAGGACCCGTCGGTGGTACACTCGGCGTCGACCATGACCCTGTCGAACCGCTCGACGTGCACGGCCGGGGCCAAGGGGCGGCCGCCCCCCTGCCCTGCGCCGAGAGTCCCCGTTTCGCGGAGGGCCGCCTCCCAGCGCGCCTTCGGCGAAAAGTCCCGCGTGACGATGCCGGCGCCGGGCATGCCGCGGGGCGCCTGGGGGTACGCCGCGGCCAGCTTCTTCCGGCAGCGGGTGGGGTTGACCGACACGAGGGGCAGCTTGCTGGCGCGATCCCACCAGATCCACTGTTCGCTCTGTTCACCGGCCGGTGCAGAGCGCGCTGTGTCCTCTGGATTCAGCAGGGCGGTTTCGGGGAGGTTCGCCGGTTCTCGAGCGGCCGCCTGCGGTGTCCCTGATGTAGCTGGCGCTGACGTAGCTGGTGTTGATGTAGCTGGTGACGATGTTGCTGGTGCTGACGTAGCTGGTGCTGATGTAGCTGGTGATGATGTTGCTGGTGCTGATGTAGCTGGTGCTGATGTAGGAGGGGCTGATGTAGCTGGTGATGATGTTGCAGGTGCTGACGTAGCTGGTGCTGATGTAGCTGGTGGCTGTCCTCGGGTCTCATTCGACGCAGACGGCTCCACCTGGCCGGCTGTCGTCGCTGGGTCTTCAGCGGCGGCGCATTCGACGCCCGAGCTTCCGCTCCGCAATCCCGCGGGCTCGCTTGGCCGCGCAGCGCGGGCGGCGTTCCCCGCGTGGGGGGAACCGCCGGGTGCTTCATTTTTCGCCGGCACCGACGCCCCGCCGGCATCGCCGGAGGCGCCTGCCGGCGCCTGCTGGTCACAGGCCGGGGGTTCCGTTCTGGCCGGTTCGCTTGGCCGCGTGGCCCGGGCGGCAATCTCCGCGCGACGGGAATCGCCGGTGGTCTTCCTCTTCGCCGGCACCGACTCCCCGCCGCCATCCCCGGCGGTGCTTAGCGGCGCCTGCTGGTCGCAGGCCCGGGGTTCCGTTCTGGCAGGTTCGCTTGGCCGCGTGGCCCGGGCGGCAATCTCCGCGCGAGGGGAATCGCCGGTGGCCTTTCTCTTCGCCGGCACCGACTCCCCGCCGCCATCCCCGGCGGTGCTTAGCGGCGCCTGCTGCCCGCCGGCCGCGGGTCCCGTTCCGCCGGGCTCCCCGGGGCTTCGGCGGAGGAAGAAGCCGCGCGGATCGTAGAGCGTCGCGTCGCAGAGGACGAGGCGCACGTGCGCGGCGGCGCCGCCAAACGAATCGTACCACTTTTCGAGCCCCTTCCGCGCGGTTGCCAGCCGGTTCGGGTCGACGTCGAGTCCGGTCACCCACGCCTCTGTCTGCTCCGCTGCGAGTTGCAGCTTGGCTCCGGGGGAGCAGCAGATGTCGAGGACGGTGTGCGTTGGCTGGGACACGTCGAGGGCTGCCACGGCGAGGATCGAGCCCAAGTCGATGCCGGCGAGCTGGCCCGCCTCGTACAGCGGGCTGCGGCGGATCTTCTCGTCGTGCGGCAGCCGCCAGACGGTCTTCCCCGCCACGCACGGCACCGCCTCCGCCGCCGGGTAGTGCGCGGCCATCAGCGCCGCGCGCTCCGCCGCGCCCGCCGTCCGCTGCCGCCGGAACCGCACGAACCGCGGCAGCGTGCCCAGGTGCTCGAACTCGGCCACGCCGACCCCGGATTCCCTGCAGAACGCGAGGAAGTCGCTCGGCAGCGTGGCGCCGCCCCCGGCGGGTACTGCTGGGTCCATTCTGCTGCCCGCCTGGGAAGGTGGGGGGGGAAGTCCTGTTTCAACTGACATTTCAAGGGTATCCCTCAGGGTGAAATTATAATGTGATAACTCTCGGCGACGTCGAAGGACACCGGACGAGAGCAACAGCTCAACTCCCTCGCATCACAGGCAAGAATTTTCCCACCCACCCGCTCGGAACATTCATCAGGATTGGGGAGGAAGGTGAGGTCATGCGCCGAGAAGCGGAGCGGAGTCACGGAAGGAAGCCTCTTCGAGAGAACGGCGGCCTTTTCGACGGAGGAAGCGGGGGACGCGATAAGGAATGGAATGCATGCTGTGTCCACATGCTCCGCGCACCGGTCGGCTTTGGCAGCCTAGAGGAACCGGAGAGGAAACTGTTGGCCCCCTGGGACCGATATGACCGGAAAACTGGCGTTGGCGGCGGTGACGAGCATGCAGGTGAGTGATCGTCGATGCGGACATGACGGTGGACGACGTCCAGAAGGTCGTGCCAGTCCGTGTGTGCGGGAGGGAAAATGACCAGCAGGCGATCGGTCGAACGGTTGCCATGAGGCGCGATCGAGGAGCCCGAGCGTTTTGGGGAGACACGCCGTCCGCACGTGTCAGCAAGCATCTGGATCAACTCCGGGGCCAGGACCAACCCCGATAGGTTCCGGAAGGAACTCTTTCGGCAACTGGGACAGGCAGACTTCGGGAACCCCCAGGATTGGAGCAGCGTCAGCTGTACTCTCCGCACGCACGCAGGAAAGACGGAGCGGAGCTACTTCCTTGCGGGGACCTGGTCCAGAAATCGGAGTCCGACGAAAGCCTGAAGCGCTATGAGAATGAAGTGATGCTGAACCCCTGTGTTCAGCCGATCCGGCCGCCTCTGAAGTCCTTGTCGGATACGTCATCCGCATCTATTGCTCGATCTGCCTTACTCGGCGGCCGGGAACGCCGCTAGGCACCTGCTCCGCTCAAGCGGGGCTCCATCTGGAAAGAGAGCTGTAGTATGGCTAAAGATAAAGTGGTGTCACCTGCGGGGGTAATCTCAGGGCCGCCCACGTGATAAGCCGTCAGACAAGGCTAGCGAGCCGAACAGGCCTGATTGCTTTCCAGACCAGCGGCTTACGCGGGCTGTCCACGGCAACTGCCTCTGTCAGCCGGAGGGAATTGAGAGAAAAATTAATGTTGAAGTAGGCAGTACTGTACATGAATGTTAGATGCGAGCATCAAGTCTTCATGATGGGTTTGGAACTACTAAGCCGGTCCGTCCCTATCCCCTTGGACTGCATCGAACTGCCTGCCACTGGTTAAAAAGGACCACGCCAAGCGTTCGGTCCTTGTCGGCTGAGTCAAGACCCCCTCCTGCTGTTTTAATGCGAGCATCAATCATGACACAAATTCCACCGCGACATTATGGGCCGCCTCCCCAAGGATTCCCTTTGAAGCACTTCGAACGAGGAGCGGAACGCTTTATTTGTGCTTCTTAGACGAACTTGCATCTCCCGGAAGAGAAATTCAGAGGGTCAGAGGTGGGACCAGAGGAGGGACATGGGAGCAGGCGAGTGTAAATGAATTGAGTGCATTGACGACCGGGGGGGATGGGTGGGTGGTGGCGGAATGCTGGTTGCGCGTGTGTGAGCACACCTGTTTGAAATTAGCCGCGACGCTCCACGCTGCCAACTGTCACGTGTTCGACAGAGACTGCAAGCAGGTTAACACAAAAGAACCCCGCACTTCAGCACCTATGCTTTCAAAAGCTTTCGACAACGCCCAACGGGTACCATTGAGACGCCTCGTTCGCCCGACCGTGTGAGCCAGCAATGGGCGGCAGAGAGAAAAGTGTGGGAGGCCGGGTGAAAAGCAGAAGTGGCGACCTGATTTTGCGAGTGCAACGCTGGGAAACTCAGGGGGGTGGGTTTTGCAAGAACGTGCTTAGAATGGCCGTGCTTAACTTCCGCACCGAGCTACGGTCCATTTAGCCAGGAGCGGAGCCCGTGTGGGTCTGGTTGCTGTTCGTAGCTCGTCAGTGTTGCACACTGTTGAAGAGGAATTTGGTTCGTAATGGGGGTTGGGAAAAAAAGAAAGGAGAAGAGATAAATCGACGACACAACCCTCTCTCCCCCCCCCGTACAATGCGCGAAAAGAACGAATGGAAAACGAGAGTGGTACCCCCGAAACCTCGTATTGAGTAGTTCCTGCGTAGTTCGTGCGGGGCTTGTGAAACGGCAAGGGCTACATTTTATAGGTGTACTGGACTTTCTTTTGCCGCGGTGGCAAGTTATATAAGCCCTGTCAGGACCGTTTAGACACATCAGCTGCATATGGAGTATCAAAATGTAGCCCTACTGCGTAGTTCGTGCGGGGCTTGTGAAACGGCAAGGGCTACATTTTATAGGTGTACTGGACTTTCTTTTGCCGCGGTGGCAAGTTATATAAGCCCTGTCAGGACCGTTTAGACACATCAGCTGCATATGGAGTATCAAAATGTAGCCCTACTGCGTAGTTCGTGCGGGGCTTGTGAAACGGCAAGGGCTGCATTTTATAGGTGTACTGGACTTTCTTTTGCCGCGGTGGCAAGTTATATAAGCCCTGTCAGGACCGTTTAGACACATCAGCTGCATATGGAGTATCAAAATGTAGCCCTACTGCGTAGTTCGTGCGGGGCTTGTGAAACGGCAAGGGCTACATTTTATAGGTGTACTGGACTTTCTTTTGCCGCGGTGGCAAGTTATATAAGCCCTGTCAGGACCGTTTAGACACATCAGCTGCATATGGAGTATCAAAATGTAACCCTACTGCGTAGTTCGTGCGGGGCTTGTGAAACGGCAAGGGCTACATTTTATAGGTGTACTGGACTTTCTTTTGCCGCGGTGGCAAGTTATATAAGCCCTGTCAGGACCGTTTAGACACATCAGCTGCATATGGAGTATCAAAATGTAGCCCTACTGCGTAGTTCGTGCGGGGCTTGTGAAACGGCAAGGGCTACATTTTATAGGTGTACTGGACTTTCTTTTGCCGCGGTGGCAAGTTATATAAGCCCTGTCAGGACCGTTTAGACACATCAGCTGCATATGGAGTATCAAAATGTAACCCTACTGCGTAGTTCGTGCGGGGCTTGTGAAACGGCAAGGGCTACATTTTATAGGTGTACTGGACTTTCTTTTGCCGCGGTGGCAAGTTATATAAGCCCTGTCAGGACCGTTTAGACACATCAGCTGCATATGGAGTATCAAAATGTAGCCCTACTGCGTAGTTCGTGCGGGGCTTGTGAAACGGCAAGGGCTACATTTTATAGGTGTACTGGACTTTCTTTTGCCGCGGTGGCAAGTTATATAAGCCCTGTCAGGACCGTTTAGACACATCAGCTGCATATGGAGTATCAAAATGTAGCCCTACTGCGTAGTTCGTGCGGGGCTTGTGAAACGGCAAGGGCTACATTTTATAGGTGTACTGGACTTTCTTTTGCCGCGGTGGCAAGTTATATAAGCCCTGTCAGGACCGTTTAGACACATCAGCTGCATATGGAGTATCATAATGTAGCCCTACTGCGTAGTTCGTGCGGGGCTTGTGAAACGGCAAGGGCTACATTTTATAGGTGTACTGGACTTTCTTTTGCCGCGGTGGCAAGTTATATAAGCCCTGTCAGGACCGTTTAGACACATCAGCTGCATATGGAGTATCATAATGTAGCCCTACTGCGTAGTTCGTGCGGGGCTTGTGAAACGGCAAGGGCTACATTTTATAGGTGTACTGGACTTTCTTTTGCCGCGGTGGCAAGTTATATAAGCCCTGTCAGGACCGTTTAGACACATCAGCTGCATATGGAGTATCAAAATGTAGCCCTACTGCGTAGTTCGTGCGGGGCTTGTGAAACGGCAAGGGCTACATTTTATAGGTGTACTGGACTTTCTTTTGCCGCGGTGGCAAGTTATATAAGCCCTGTCAGGACCGTTTAGACACATCAGCTGCATATGGAGTATCATAATGTAGCCCTACTGCGTAGTTCGTGCGGGGCTTGTGAAACGGCAAGGGCTACATTTTATAGGTGTACTGGACTTTCTTTTGCCGCGGTGGCAAGTTATATAAGCCCTGTCAGGACCGTTTAGACACATCAGCTGCATATGGAGTATCAAAATGTAGCCCTACTGCGTAGTTCGTGCGGGGCTTGTGAAACGGCAAGGGCTACATTTTATAGGTGTACTGGACTTTCTTTTGCCGCGGTGGCAAGTTATATAAGCCCTGTCAGGACCGTTTAGACACATCAGCTGCATATGGAGTATCAAAATGTAACCCTACTGCGTAGTTCGTGCGGGGCTTGTGAAACGGCAAGGGCTACATTTTATAGGTGTACTGGACTTTCTTTTGCCGCGGTGGCAAGTTATATAAGCCCTGTCAGGACCGTTTAGACACATCAGCTGCATATGGAGTATCAAAATGTAACCCTACTGCGTAGTTCGTGCGGGGCTTGTGAAACGGCAAGGGCTACATTTTATAGGTGTACTGGACTTTCTTTTGCCGCGGTGGCAAGTTATATAAGCCCTGTCAGGACCGTTTAGACACATCAGCTGCATATGGAGTATCAAAATGTAACCCTACTGCGTAGTTCGTGCGGGGCTTGTGAAACGGCAAGGGCTACATTTTATAGGTGTACTGGACTTTCTTTTGCCGCGGTGGCAAGTTATATAAGCCCTGTCAGGACCGTTTAGACACATCAGCTGCATATGGAGTATCAAAATGTAACCCTACTGCGTAGTTCGTGCAGGGCTTGTGAAACGGCAAGGGCTACATTTTATAGGTGTACTGGACTTTCTTTTGCCGCGGTGGCAAGTTATATAAGCCCTGTCAGGACCGTTTAGACACATCAGCTGCATATGGAGTATCAAAATGTAACCCTACTGCGTAGTTCGTGCGGGGCTTGTGAAACGGCAAGGGCTACATTTTATAGGTGTACTGGACTTTCTTTTGCCGCGGTGGCAAGTTATATAAGCCCTGTCAGGACCGTTTAGACACATCAGCTGCATATGGAGTATCAAAATGTAGCCCTACTGCGTAGTTCGTGCGGGGCTTGTGAAACGGCAAGGGCTATATTTTATAGGTGTACTGGACTTTCTTTTGCCGCGGTGGCAAGTTATATAAGCCCTGTCAGGACCGTTTAGACACATCAGCTGCATATGGAGTATCAAAATGTAGCCCTACTGCGTAGTTCTCGCGTAGTTTGTGTGTATAAGTCGATCTTTGAGTGCGTGAGCCCCTCCGAAGAAAGGTCCATCACACTCGCGTAGTTTGTGCGGAGCTCTTGCGTACTTCGGTTTTCGGGGGTACCAGTGAGTATTTTTTTCGTTGGCCGCACTATCCTGTACCAATGTGGGAGGGTCCTGGACGTGGTTCCAGCTAATCGTGATTAGAGGCCCTCGGGTGGCTCGGTTTCCTCACACGCTGCATGTGCTACAAAAGCAGCATGGCGCGTTCTGTTGTTTTGTGGTCTCCTGCGTGATAAGTTGCACGTTGTACGCTGCCAACTAGCGCTTTTTTTGTGGTTTAAAGACTCGGTGTGTGTTCGGGTCGTCGGTTGACCATTGAGGCTGGGAGTTGGGTAGTGAAAGGGATGTAGACATATTCGCACTTTAACTTTGGCTACCGAGTAGTGACCGGCACCCAGCACAAAGTCGCTATGAATTTAGTCTTGGGCCCAATTCATAGTACCAAAGGGAAGGGAGGGGGTGGTGCGTTCTGTCGTTTCCACGGTGTTCTTGGCCGCTGTGGAGTCGGAGGGTCCTTGTCCTTCTTTCTCTATGCCGCCCACGTCGCAAAAGGTGAACTAGGGGGAAGGGAGGGGAGAAGGGGGAGAAAGAGAGAACGATGTCGCTCCAGGCAATGCGCATGCTGTGCTTAGGAAAGCAAACGATGACACCGCCAGCGTCGGTTAGAGAGGGAAAATGGGCCGGGAACGGGGGGAACGGGTTTGCGGGAACGGGGGGAAGGGGAAGGTGTCCACGACCAGGGGTTTACGTCAGGGGCGTGTTCACGGTTTCCAACCTGAGCCGGTCCGTCCCTATCTCTTGAAACTGCATCGAAGTGCCTGCCGCTGATTATCACAGTGAAACGGTCTATCAGGTCCATCCCTAGTCCCTAGAGCTGCATCGAATTGCCCGGTGCTGTATTATTCGGTCTACCACGGTGGGATGGACCGGCTCACAACCCCAGTTGTTGGGGGCCTAAACCACTTTTGCAAACGTGAAAAAGACAGTGCTTCGGTTCGTTCGTGTGTGATCGTTTTCCCACTTGGACGTACCCTGTGTCATTTTCAGGTAAGGAATTCTGATCAGCCATCAAAACACGCTGCCTGCGTCTTTTTAGCCTGCGCAATTCATTGAAGGACAACCCACAAGATTGTAGATAGTACTAAGAAAACGTGGGATTCGTCGCAGCCATTTTTCAGAGTTATTGAAATTCCGGGGGTTTAGGGTCTCTGTGTGACCGTTGATGAATGGGTTTTCTCAGAGCAAGAAAGGGCTATATGGTTACGGGTTGTATATTTGGTGCACGCTTTCGTTATGGGTTATGACTAGCCATGTCCGGGACTGTTTGTGATGAGTCTGTGGTTTTCACTAGTACACCACCACTACTCTGCACTACAAAGAGCTGGTGGGTCTGGTGAACGGCCAAAACCGAGCTGAGAACAGCTATCCTAACGTAACCCCCTGGCACATCTTTTGGGGGTTCACATGTAACATAACATGTGGCACAACATGTGAAAACAGCTAAAAAACGCGTGAGCGCATGCTATGCCACATGGCATCGACACAACATGTATTTCCAAAACAGGTGGGTCGTAATGGTGCGTGGACTTTCGCATTATTCTTTGAATTTGTACCCACAACTGGAAGAATTCCGTTTTTTTTTTTTTTTTTTGTGACCACCTTCGGCCCAGAATACTCCCCCTCCTCGTACCCATTTCCTGCTGCTTACGGACGATGCAAAACGTACAAACGTCGCGACGTCTCAGGACATTGGACCGATTTCCCAATATGGCTGCAGGCACGTATCAGGATGTTTCCAGAACACGGTCCCGTCGGACCAACGCCAGACGCCCTCCGTACCCATCAAGCTGGATGTGATCTTCATTTTTTAAATCAAGAATCCTGGTCTGCTCAGGTTGATACATAACCCGTGCCAGTCTTCCATTTGGATTTGTATTGTTTCTCTCCCTTTAGCCTCCTTCGACGTAAGCACAAGGCAGCCCCTCGAGTATTTCCATGCTTTATCATTCACGGCGAACGCCTGCTTGGGCGCATAGCAGTAGCGTACTCGACCCGTATGCGTAGGGTGAACGCGGAAGCGCTTTCGTCCCGAGGAAGAGGTTACCACTACAATAGGGCACACGTCATGATGCGAGGATTTTAGCCCGCCTGCTTAAGATCTTCGATCTTCTACGACAAACTGTCTCGAGGTGGTTTGCGGGTCCTTCATTTTTTTTCTTTTCTGCGTGACAGGAAGACGGGGGACGGGAGTGAGACGAGTTTCTCATAACGGGTGGAAAACAAAAGAGAGAGAGAGAGACGAGAGAAGAAAGCAGGGGGGTGGGAAATGCAAGGAATAAAGGGACACCAGGAGTGGGGCCGACGATCTGCTTCGCAACCGTATATGGATCAACCCTCTACGGACAGGGGACATATGATAAAATGCCAAAACCCCCCTCCCCTTTGCACTCACAAAACATTTTTTTGACGTCATCCCATACTGTATGCCGGCCCCGAAACACTGTCTGTGCGGCCCAAAACGGGCCCTAAACGGTTTTAGGCGGGTTTTAAGTGAAGGTAAAGGGGCCTCAGAAGGCCCACAAGCGGGCCCAGGTGGAGTTTCGGGGCCAGTACGTCGAAAGTATTTTATCAGTGCAAAGGGGAGGGGGGGTTTTGTGGCATCGTCTCGTATATTTGACTCGAAAAAGCGAGAACCCGAGCTCGGATTCGGACACGGGGCATCTAGACGCGTCAAAAATGATCAATGTTTGCTGCTGTGAAGAGATGTGTTACAAACCCTTTCCAAGGAGCACCAGATTTCCAAATTTGGAGTCGTAAAACTCTCGAGTTTGCCCCATAGATTCCACAGAAGGCTTTCTGCCTGGACAACCTCCCTCCCCCTTTCCTGAACAGTCCTTCACTAAATCCGCGGTTAAATAACCTGGCCTCAGTGGTGCAAGCACCACGCGCCTCTTCAAAACCCAAGAAACATTTTCCCCCTCCGCCCGTGAGGGGTACGGATGAGGATGGAGGGGATGAACTTCTGGGGAAGCCATGGGCCAAACAGGACGATTTGCTTGCGTTTTCGACGGTGCGGATAGGTGACTTCTACCTTGCTTTTTACATAAGCGCCAGCTTGAAAGGAAATGCTCGACGATGCTGCCCGACAAAGAACAGAAGGGATCCCAAGTGCTGTAACTACTGAACCACGTGTTGAACGGACGTGAGGTCATGCGGGTCTACCCCTACACGACAAATCACACAAACACAACAGGTCAAAGTCCTGAGTGAGAAAACAACACACGGTGGTGTAAGCGAAGAACAAAACTTAACCCCTTACCGACCGGGCACCCCCGACTTTTTCCGGGGTTTGGGTCTGAATCCTGGTCATGTCAGGTCGGCGCCGTGTCGACTGCTCGAGGGGGGTGCGGGATTTCCGAGGTTCAAGGGCGGGAATAAAGAGATACGCCACATATCTTTTCATTCCCGCCCTTGAAAGCTGTTTTCGACACACCTATCCCAACTTTCCGGCATGTCTAAGAAATGGGCTATTTAACGACCCCTCTGGAGGTCGCTGGTCGGGGTTAAGGGTCCGGTGAGGTAGACTCCGGGTTGACCACTGAGAGGTTTTGCTCGTAACCATGTTTCTTAAACTCAGCTTGGTGCACGTGGTTGGTGGAGGCGAGCCCAGCAACGCAGGGCCGTAAGATACCTAGCTCCTGCAGGTGGGTGTCCCTGATCACCCGGCCCGTGGCACGTTAATCCAGATACGGCCCTCCCGAAGTCCTGATCGTGGCCAGAAAGTTCCTGTGGAAGTGGCTCCGTTTCCGTTGCATGGTGTGGGGAAGGAGCAGTGGAAACGCCAACGGTTTCGGGTTTCGGGGAGGAATGAATCAGTTAAAAAACTCAGGGCCCCCGCCCTGACTGTACCGTGACTCGCTAGGCAGCACTGACTTGTCTTCTTTTTACGGATGGAAGGGACGTGGGGCGGGGGGTGGGCGGCTGAGATGGCAAGCAACCCGCAATGTTTCCCGTTTCCCATTTCCGTTTCCATACGTTTCAAGGAAACGGTGGAAGACGGCTGACGGAGGAGGAGACCCCCAGGAATTGGCACCGGTGCCTGGTCAGGCGCGCTACTTGGCACGGCCCGACCGCGCTTATTTTTCCTTTTCCGCCAACGACAGCAAGTGCCATGCTAGCCCATCTGAAGGTGGCTTCTTCCGGCAGGTTTTCTCTACCGGCGGAAGTTGTTTGTTCTTAGACTGCTTATGTTATTGCTTTTTTGAGATTGTGGTTGTGGCTGGTGGGCCGGGTCCTTTCTTGCCCTGCCACATTGTGGTGGTAGGCCAAAACAGCGCCAGCGGGTTCAGCTACCAAAGTACAACCTGCTCAATTCCATGGGCAGAACTTGTCAACAAATCTGGATAAATACGTTTTAGGCCTAAGTATGGTCCCCAAAGCATTTTCCAACCGTGCTGCCCCCAGGGATTTTGTGCTTAGTTTGTACTCGGCATTCTTTGAAGTTCGCTTGAGGATCCTTTCTGTGGGAGCATCAACAATTTGTTTGTGCGATTCGGCCTGTACGCGTTCAGGTTAAACCGCTGCCAACGTTCCTTTAGCTGTGACAAGTATGCTCGCGAAGGCGGTAGTTACTGGTTATCGCAAAAAAGCACTCCATGTGGAATCCGAACCCCGGACCCGGAGACCGTGGGTGCATTCATCGTCCAGTCCTCAAAGCATTTCCTGTCTAGACGGCTACAGCTGTGAACACAGCTGAAAGCTGACCGCATAGTGATGCAGTCGAGGGCCTAAACATCACATGATGCCGCTTCTTGCACTCCAGCACTTATGCTGTTGTAATCACGCGATACTCGGATACCACTGACGAGGTCCGCTGGATGCGACGGCTGAGTTGGGGCGTTGACTGGTCTGAAACTCGGTGAAGTACAAGATAGTCATGACTTAGAAACCTGTTGAAGAATCCGACAATGCCTGACCTCTCACGAAGACCGTTGGAAGCGCCTGGGAACCTATGTAAACAAGTTTCCCCAGCGCGCAAAGCACAACAAGGTCGCCCTGCCTTCTCTTGTTCTTTTTTGAGTAATGCGCCTCAGGGACCAGTCAGTCCCTGTCGGAAAATTGTTTTTCCTCAACTTTTGTCAGGGAAATGCACACAGCGAATTTGGAGCAAACTTTTGGAAACGTTCAACTTTTGGCTATTTTTCCAGATTCTTTTTTTGCTTTGGCCTGGCCGACCAGGCGACAAACACTTGATGGGGCGGGTGGGGAAGTGGGGGGAGGTGGGGGCGAAAAAGAAAAAAAGCAGATGTGATTGCAGCGTTTCCGTTTCGAACGCATGCTGGAGGCTGCCCTCCAACCGGCTCGGAGCTCGGGAAGCGGGAAAGGGCGGTATCCTCGTTAGAGGCTTGTGAGATGGAAGGGACGGGGGGTGGGGGGATTGCAAGAACGTGCTTGGAATGGATACGTGCTCAACACCGCATTGGTCTCGTCTTCGCCGTGTTTCGTTCCTTTAAGCCACGGATGCACAAGGTGGATCAGCGCGGGGGACCTTCTGCAGACAGGACAGCAGTGTGAGTTTGGTTTGTCAGGCGGCTGTTCGTAGCTCGGCACACCCAGGACCACCCGTGCTACCAGAGCACGGGCGAATCCGTCACGGGGAGGAGGCCCCTACAACCGTGTCTGAGCAAGCAGTTAAAAAACTCAGGGCCCCCGCCCTGACTGTACCGTGACTCGCTAGGCAGCACGACTTGTCTTTTTTTTACGGATGGAAGGGACGTGGGGTGGGGGGTGGGCGGCTGAGATGGCGAGCAACCGCAACGTGTCCCGTTTCCCATTTCCGGTTCCATACTTTTCAAGGAAATGGTGGAAGACGGCTGATCTCCCCTAGCTGCTTTATGCAAACTGCATTTGCGTGCAAACAACTCCTTTCTTCGATTCCCGCCATTTGGGCGCGAGGAAACTCCCTTCTGTATACCGAACTGTCTCACGGTCTCACGGTTGTCAGACGTGCAATTTCGCGCACACTTTCAAGAAAGAACCCCTTCAAGCTGTTTCCTCAGCAAGGGAAATGGCTGCAGGGTGCGCCTGGGAGTGGGAGACGTTTTCGTTTCCGTGTTTTAGAGTGCAAGTTTTTGCAAGAAAAAAACGGATGGAAACGTGTTCACTTGCCATAACAGCCCCAGGAAGCAAGGGTGAGGGTGGACAGGGTCTCTGTTTAGCGGTTCCGGGTCTCTTACGCGTCTTCATACGCGGAAAGAGAGAGAGAGAGAGAGAGAGAGAGAGAGAGAGAGAGAGAGAGAGAGAGAGAGAGAGAGAGAGAGAGAGAGAGAGAGAGAGAGAGAGAGAGAGAGAGAGAGAGAGAGAGAGAGAGAGAGAGAGAGAGAGAGAGAGAGAGAGAGAGAGAGAGAGAGAGAGAGAGAGAGTCGAGAGCGGAGCAAACAGCGGAAGCTGGTGTACGCAAAATTTCCAATCCCCCTGAGTATCAGCCTTCGTATAGGGGATGAACATAGTGAGCAGGAATACCCACAGACTTTTTCCCTTGGCCCAAGGGGCGGCGGTTGGTTCCTTCAAAGTAGGGTCCCCACCCCCCGCTCTAAACCCAGATTTACCTGGGGGTTTTGTGATTCCAAAACTGAGGTCTTGCGGCTGCAGGTCGGCTTGTCGTAGCGCTGAAACGGGTACTCGAACCTGGGGACGGTGCGTATTAAAATTTAGGACTTTTTCGATTGTTTCGTGCTCTAAACTGTTTCGCTGTTTTTCTTTTTCCACATGCAACCGTTGTTCGGGAATTGTTCTTCAGAAAGTTTCGCGCATCCAACGCGTCAATTTTCGTTTCGCTTAGATCCGCATTTGGATGGAAGCGAACCAAAAATTTGTCCGTTGGATACAAGCAGTTTTTCCCCAACAACAAAAGAAGGGGGGGGGAATTTTTGGTTCGAACCACATTTGAACATAGGCGAAACAAAAATTTGTCTGCTGGATACAATAGTTTTGAGAGGTATAGTTCGCTTGAGAATTTTTTTGTCCAACGGCACACGACAACAAAAGAAGGGGAGAGGGGCCCCTTCAGCGAGCCGCCGACGGGTCGAGCAGGCGCACCGCGTGCTCCGTCAGCTTCGTGTTCGACCCGGCGCGCGCCGCGCAGAACGAGGCGTGGCGCCCGCGGTTCTCGGCGGCGAACTGCTCCGCGAACGGCCGCGGCCCCCCGTCGGCGGCGGCGGGCTTACTTTGGGCCGGTTTCGACGGCGTTTCGGCGCCGCCGTCGGCGGCGAGGAACGGGTGCCGCAGCGCCTGGCGGGCGGTGACGCGCCGCGCGGGCTCCGCGCACAGCATCCCGCGGAGCAGGTCCTGCAGCTGCTGGTCAGCCTCGTCGTCGTACTGCTGGAACAGGTACGCAAACGCCGGCGACGGTGCCGGCTCCGGAGGCGTCGCCGTGCGAGGGGTCTCGGGCGCCGCCGACGCCGAGAAAGTCGGCGAAACCGACACCCGGGCGGCTTGGTACGCCTGTTCGTCCGCAGCGTTTCCGGCTTCGTCCGCTTCCGACGACGACGAAGGAGGGTACGAGCCCCCGCCGGTCTGCGCGGCCCCTCCCGCCAGGTGCTGCTCGCCGGCCGCGATCAGCGCGAGCATCTCGCGCCCGCAGGCGTCTGGCGCGAGGCCCGGGTCGACGGGGTACAGCGGCGCACCGCTGCACACGATCTCGCCAGCCACGCAACCCAGCGACCAGATGTCCGCCGCCGGGTGCAGGGCGTGCGGGTCCCCCACGAGAACCTCCGGGCTCCGGTACCACAGCGTGCCGACTTGCCACGCGCCGTCCTCGGGCAAAGCGGCGTGCGCAGCCTCGGTGCAGTGGTTGAAGTCGACGAGCTTGAAGCTCCAGAGGTTGGTGCCCTGACTGGTCCTCTTCGAGAGGATGTTCTCCGGCTTCACATCGCCATGCACCATCCCAAGGGCGTGCACGGAGGCCAGCGCTGAGAGCATCTCGCGGAGGACAGTGCGGGCGAGCGACACTCTCTCACGCCGGACACTTTTTTTGCAAACCCGGTCGACCAAGACCCAGAGCGACGGTCCCATCCGCTCGAAGACGAGTGCGACGTGGGGCACGGGCTCGCCGGGTATCAAAAAGTACCCGTGGCATGATACAATAGCCGGGGCCCGCTCCCGCGAGGCGTGGATTGCCTGCAGCACGCGCGCCTCGCCCCGCGTGGCCGCGGCGCAGCAGCGCGCGCTCGCCGCGTAAACCTTCAGCGCGACGGGGCGGCTGCCGCCGCCGCCGTCGGCGGCCCGCTGCACGCCCGTCCACACCTGGCTGCTGTGCCCGGAGCCCACCCGCGCTTCGACGCTGAACACGCCCCACGGCGTCGGCAGCTCGTCCCCGGGGTGCAGCTGCAAGTGCAACGACGACGGACACGTCACCACGCGCATCGTTCCTCCTCTTTTTTTTCGCGGCGGAAGAAGTCGGCGGGGGGGCTTGCAAGGCGTGCTTCTTCCGGCCCAGTGCACGAGTTCCTGCTTATTTTAAGCCCCTCTTTTTTTTTGCTTTCTTTTTTGTTGTTCGTGTGTGCCTCCGGTGATTTAGTCGGTTTGACCTGTGACTTTGTCTTGTTCTTTTAGAGTGAAGTCTTTCGTGTTTCGACGATGAACACGTCAGTCCGTTGTCTTCCGACCTTTTCTTTTTGTTGTGCGGCCGCTTTTTTGTGCGTTTCCGGCGGAAACTCGCTCTTTTTTTTTGAGTTTGGCCTTTTTTTTTTTTTTTTCTGCTTTGTTGGTGTTGTGTTCCCCCCTGTACTGAAAAAGGACGAGATCGGCGGCTTGCTGTAGACACGCCTGCTAGCAGCTCTGCCTTTGTGCTGGCTGGGGGTTTCCTTCGCTTTCTTGCTTTTTTGGCTTTTTTCCCCCCCTTTTGATGAAGAAAAAGACAAGGAAAAAAGCGCTGGCTGAACGTTGGAGAGGAGGGGAGACGGAAGAAAGAAAAGAGTCTCGCAGACGGAAACGAAGAACAACCTGCAAAAGAAGATGAGTCTGGTTGGTAGCTGAGGTGCAGGCGTGCGTGTCTGAAAAATTCCAGTTAATCACCTTGGTCGTTAGGGCTAAATAAAGCTGTGAGACAGTCGTGGGTTGGTTGTGTCCTACCGCCAGCAGGGCCAGCACCCACGGTAATTCCACGCATCAATGGTGCCAGAAAGCTGTGTCGTATATTTGGGTAGGTGACTGTCTGTCTTCTTGGTACGTATGATCGTCTCTTTTCGTGTACGTTTGGTGCTGCGTATGGTTTGCACACGTAGAGTATCCTGTAACTACATCGCATTGCAATCCGGGTGGTTTTGTCGTTGCCAAGTTTGGCGCACATGTTCTGTTGTTGGACGTGTTTGGTGTGCAAGGAAACGGTCCGCTTCCTTGAGACTCTCTACCTTCACGCGACAGCAAGCTACGGGCGCAGAGAAGTGGAAGGAACATCGCTTTTTTCGGCCCGCCTGCGTTCAACTATCTATTTCTTTATTTCAGTTCCTTTTTCTGTTTTCCGGTTTTTTCTTTCAGGAGAGGGGCTACCTGCCTCGAGCGTGCTTGGAAAAGACTTGCTCAGCAGACAGGCGAGATGACTAGGGAGATGAACTTGAGAACGCGGGGACAGTCACAGAGAAACTGTCCAGATAGTGTTGCGTCGTGACGTCTTCAGCGTCGGAGCACTCAGACGGGGTCCTCGTTTCTCCAAGAGAAGGCAGTGCATTCGACATTCCCTTGCGCTGCTGCGTTGAAGTGCTGTTACTTCGCCCCTTTTCTTGGCTGTTCACAGACGTTCGCAGTGGTTGCATGTCAGACTCAAGCAGAAGAGGCTTACGCGAAACTTGTTGATTGCACGAGTCGCTCAGATTGAGAATGCTGAGCTAATCGTTTCCATAATGTGAAACCTGCTACATTAAGCTTTGGACAGGACGCCAGTCACATCTGCCAATGTCGACGAGGGTCGTTGTCGGAGAAGAAGTCGCTGAACTAGCTTGTGTTTCGCTAGTTACGTTTACGGTAGTTGCTGGTTTACGGGCAACGAGCGAGGCGAGAGTTCGCTCTATGCCAATACAGACGGGGAATCTGATAGCCACAACAGTGTTGCAGACAAAAGCCACCGAGCAGGTACTTCTTTTCAAAGCACTCACGGGCGGGTGTGTGGTTCTCCCAGTGCTAGAGACGCACCACCACGCTAGCTGCCTTCAGGGCACAGGACCCCCTCAGTTGTCGCCACACGATGGGCCTCGATCAGCTGCAAGAACACCGGCGGCGACTCCTTCGCATTTCACGGGCTCGAAAGCTCAGAATCAGGACACGGCGGAGCCGCCCTTGCTCTTCCGCGTGGACAGGACCCACTCGCTGTCGCCGATGTCGGGGAGGACGACGGGGGCGGCCTGCTGCTGCTGCTGCTGCTGCTGCTGCTGCTGCTGCTGCTGCTGCTGCTGCTGCTGCTGCTGCTGCTGCTGCTGCTGCTGCTGCTGCTGCTGCTGCTGCTGCTGCTGCTGCTGCTGCTGCTGCTGCTGCTGCACGGGGTTGCCGGCCTGCCTTGGGCCCGGGCGGACAAGCTCCGACAGCGACTCTCGCGGCCCGAGCAAAAAAGCTTTGCCCTGCTGCTTCGCTTTATGCCAATGCAGACGGGGAATCTGATAGCCACAACAGTGTTGCAGACAATGCACAAAAACCACCGAGTAGTTACTTCTGAAATGTGATTCTGAGTTTTTGATCCCGTGAAATTTGAAGGAGTCGCCGTCGGTGTTCGTGTGGCGGAAGCTAGGGGGGGTCCTGTGCCCTGAAGGCAGCTAGCGTGGCCATTGGTCTGCGTCTCCAGCAGTGAGACCCCACGAGTGCTGTGAACACGGGCTCGAAAGCTCAGAAGAAGGACACGGCGGAGCCGCCCTTGCTCTTCCGCGTGGACAGGACCCACTCGCTGTCGCCGATGTCGGGGAGGACGACGGGGGCGGCCTGCTGCTGCTGCTGCACGGGGTTGCTGGCCTGCCTCGGGCCCGGGCGGTGGGGCCCCGCGAACAGGCGCGCCGTGGTCTTGAGCCGCCGGGTCGCGGCCTGCGACGCGGGCGCCGACTTTTTCGACCCGGCCGCCGCCGCCGAACTCGTGTGCACCAGCTCCGACAGCGACTCTCGCGGCCCAAGCGAAAAAGAAGGCTGCGGACGACGGGGTTGCCTCGCTTTGTCCTGCTGCTTCGGAGGCAGCGGAAACCGCATGTGATCGGGCGAGGAGGCGGAGCCGGACATCGAAGGGAAGCGGGACGAAGGTTCGCCGTGCTGGGAGGACGGAGGGTTCGACGCGTCGGACAAAGTGTCCGTCTCCGCTCCGAACGCGGAGCCGGCGGCGTGGTGGCTGCGCGGGAGCCCAGCAGGGGCGGCGGCCGCCGCCGCCGCCGCCTCGTTGGCCAGGGACAGCGCCTGCAAGAAGGCGGCCTGCGCCTCTTCCGCCCGCCGGGCGTTCCGTGCGGCGTCTTCGAGCCACCCGGACCCAGCGCTGCCGCTGCTCCCTTCTTGCGGCTGCTGCTGCTGCTGCTGCTGCTGCTGCTGCTCCCGCATGGCCTCCGCGCCCCCCGCCACCGCCGCGACGGCGCCGCCGAACGCCTCCGAGAACTTCGCGTATTTAGCGCGAACCCCGCTGCTGTTGTTGTCGTCGTTGTTGTTGTTGTTGTTGTTGTTGTTGTTGTTGTTGTTGTTGTTGTTGTTGTTGTTGTTGTTGTTGTTGTTGTTGTTGTTGTTGTTGTTGTTGTTGTTGTTGTTGTTGTTGTTGTTGTTGTTGTTGTTGTTGTTGTTGTTGTTGTTGTTGTTGTTGTTGTTGTTGTTGTTGTTGTTGTTGTTGTTGTTGTTGTTGTTGTTGTTGTTGTTGTTGTTGTTGTTGTTGTTGTTGTTGTTGTTGTTGTTGTTGTTGTTGTTGTTGTTCCCCGGCTCGTGCTGCTGCTGCAGCGGGCCGCGCCCGGCGAGGGTTTCGCGCTCGAAGTACGACCGGAAGCCTTCGACGCACCGCCGGAGGAGGCCGACCAGCAGCCCGGCGCCGCCGACGGCGGCCTCGATGCCCGGGGGGACCGTCGCGGCCTGCGCTCCGCCGCTGTCCGGATCCCGCGCGCCTTGCGGATACGCGCCGCCGCCGTCGTTGCCGCGCAGCACCTGCGCCGCCGCCGGCTGCCCTCCGTTCGGACCCCGCGCGCCCGCCGACATCCCGCGGCCGCTTGGATCCCGCGTCCCGGCCGGCTCGCCGGCGCTGTCCGGATCCGGCGCGCCCCGCCGCGAACCCTCGCCGCCCGCGCCCCGCGCCCCGACCGATTTCCCGCCGCTCGGATCACCGCTTGCATCCCCCCGCGGCCGCGACACGTCGCGGGCCCAGCCGGCGACGCTTGCGAGGAGGTGCGCCTGCGCCCCGTCCAGCACGCCCGAGGCGAGCTTGCGGGTCTGCCGGAGCAGGGCCGCCGCCTGCGGCGGCGGCGACCGCGGCGGCGCCGCCGCCGCGGCCACCAGCCCGGCGAAGCTGGCCGCCTGCAGCTCGCCACACGCCCCGCGCGCCGTGGCTTCGGTCTGCACGAGCACGCGCACCGCAGCGGCCTCCAGCCCGGCGACTCTCGCCCGCGCCGCCCGCAGGGCGGCGTCTGCACCGTCCACCGCGCGTGCCACGGCGCCGGCGCGGTCGGCGGCCGCCTTCGCGGCGGCGGCTTCGAGCACTTTCGCCCGGTCTCGGAGCTTTTCCGCGGCGTGCTGCGCCTTTCCAGCGGCTTCGAGGGCGTGCGACAGGTCGGACGTGAGGGTCGAGATGCACAGGGTCATCCGGTTCATCTCCGCGTCCGCCATCGGGTCCCGCGATTGGGTCTCGCCGAGCTTTTTGCGCAGGTACGACACGTCGTCGGCGAGACCCATCGCGCACTGCTCCAGGTGTGGGCGTGCCTTGAAGAGGGCTCGTGCCCTGTCAGACAGCCTGGCGACCTGCCTACCCGTGTAGCGCCGGGCGCCCGAGGCACCGCCAGCAGAGTGCGATTGGTCAGCTTGCGACTCGCGCGCGGCTTCGACTTCTTCTCGGGCGGAGCGGAGCTGCATCTCGAGGGACGCGATTTGGGAGCGGAGGGTCGTCGCGATCGACACGAAGGCGGCTTCGCGCTCCTCGCGCTCCCGCTGGCCCTGGAACTTCATCACTTCGAGTTTTTCCGCGGCGTTGTCGAGGTCAAAAAGCGCCTTCTGCAGCGCGCTGCCTTGCTCGAGCTTGACGGCGGTCAGGGTACGGACCTCGGCCTTCAACGGTGCCACCTGCTCCGCCTCCTTCGCCCGCGCCTCCGCGTCGATGAGGTCGGCCGTGAGGTCGGCCACTTGGGTGGACGCGATGTCCAGCGCTCTTTTCGCGCTGGCCTCCCGGTCCGCCAACTTCCGCACGTTCTGCTCGAGTTCGGCGTTCGCGGCCGAGAGTTCGGCGACCTTGGTCTCAAGCTGTTCGACCCTCGTCGTTTTACGGGTCAGCTCCCTTTTGATGATGCCGCAGCGCTTCTGCTCCATCTGGAGGACGTGCAGCGGGATGAGGGCGTCGTTGCCCACCGCGCCCGGCACGTGGCCCCTGAAGAGGAGGTAGATGTTCTCGTAGTTGGAGGCGCTCGAGAGGAGGAACTTCATCAGGTGGTCCCCGCCCAGGTCGGCGCCGTCGCGCTGCAGCCGCTCCATGAACCGCGGCGTCGGCAGCTGAGGGGGCGCCGCCAGGTGTGCCGTCGTGTCCTGCGTCGAGTCGTTGATCGTCTGGCTCGCCCGGAAGTCCGGCTTCTCCACGAACGTCAGCGGGTCCGCCCGGATCCTCTTCTTCTTGTCCTTGCGCAGCTTCGCAAGCGCCGCGCGCTCGTCGCTGTACGGCATCATCTTCGCCCCACCTTCCTTTCCCCGTTCCTTCCCGAAACGGTGCCTGCTTTTAGAGTTAAGGTTCGCTTCAGTCTTTTGCCAATGGTTTGGCGCACCTTCTATCTTTGGTACGATCTGTCTTCTCATGATAACTGTCTTTTTTGTAGTTGCAAACTTGGTGCACGTGTTTTGCGGTTAGACTAGTTGGTGATGTAAGAAAACGGTTGTTCATGCTGTTCATATGTCTTGAGTGGCCTCTGAAGAGGAGGTATGTTCTCTTAGTTGGAGGCGCTCGAAAGAAGGAACTTCATCAGGTGGTCCCCGCCCAGCTCGGCGCCGTCGTGTCCTGCGTCGAGTCTGGCTCGCCCGGAAGTCCGGCTTCTCCACGAACGTCAGCGGGTCCGCCCAGATCCTCTTCTTCTTGTACGTTGTCTTCTTGTACAGCACAACTGTCTTTTTGACGTTGGAAGTTTGGGCGCCCGTGTTTTGTTGTTCGACAAGTTTCTGCTGTCAAAAACGGTGTTCGAATGCTTTGGAGTGGCTTCAAAAGCAGGGTGTAGAAAGTACACACAGGGTCTGAAGCCTCTTCAGAAACACTCTGTACAACGTCTTCAGCAAGCATGCACTGTGTTCTGCAAGACAATGTAAGTAGCATGCAGTGTCTCTTCAACAGTCGATGTACTGTGCAAGTCGCCCTCCCACCTTCCTTGCCCGTTCCTTCCCGAAACGGTGCCTGCTTTTGTCATTGGTTTGGCGCACGTTGTATCTTCGGTACGATGTCTTCTTGTAGCATGACTGTCTTTTGACGTTGGAAGTTTGGCGCCCGTGTTTTGCTGCCAGACAAGTTTCTGCTGTCAGAAAACGGTGCTCGAATGCCTTGGACTGGCTTCGAAGCAGAGTGTAGAAAGTAGGTAGTCCGCCAGGGTCTGAAGCCTCTTTTTCAGAAAGCACATGACACCCTGTGCAGCGTCTTCAGTAAGCATGCACTGTGCTCTGCAAGACACATGCAGTGTCTCTTCAACAGTCGACTGTGCAAGTCTTTTCAGCAAGCATCTACCGTGCAACGTCTAACAACCAGAGGTCTCGTTATCGAGCATATACAGGTGTAAATCTCTCAGCAATAACGAGGAAACAAAAGGGCAGAGCAACAAGACGGTGGAGTGAGGAAAGGTTGCGGAAAAGGAGAAGAAAGAAACACGGAAAAGAGGAGCTGGAAAAAAAAGGGGAGGAGGACAGCGTGCTCCTGCGGGAAGAACAGTTGCGCTTCGCGCGGCACCCTCCCTGCCCAGCATGGCGCATGGTTGAACGCTTGCGCCCGGCACGAAAACCCGTATTGTACTTGCATTCCGTGCGGGCTACAACACGTTTCCCTCCTTTCGAAACTTTGCAACTGGCGGCCTCCTCGAGCATTCCCAACAAAGCAGGTGCGTATTCAAAAAGTAACGCTTGCGCCCGGCACGAAAACCCGTATTTTACTTGCATTCCGTGCGGGCTACAGCACGTTTCCTCCTTTCGACACTTTGCAACTGGCGGCCTCCTCGAGCATTCCCAACAAAGCAGGTGCGTATTCAAAAAGTAATAGTAGTATTCGTCGGCCTGCCGGAGAAGCAGCCGGGGACAGTCTTGCTTTGATTTTCTTGTGGTTTCTTTCGTATTCTTCTCATGGGGACCCGCCCCTGACTGTGCAATCTTCGGTCGCAAGAAGTTGTGTGTCGTGTAGTGATGAGGAGGTTGACCAGGCCCCCACGCCGCTATGCACAGCATCGAGTTCTGTAAAGTGCAAGTGTCATGAAGGCAGGAGCACTACAGCACGGCTACGACACGGGGGATGCAGCCCTGCTTCGGTGTGCACTCGCACTCAGCCATCACAGGGTCCCTTACTCTATATTGTGTTTGTGTGCGTGTGTGTGCGAAAGACCTGTTATGTATCTTTACACGGCAGGTTCAACAGGAGATGAACGTATTGCGCGCATTTTCAAATCAATGGCAAGGGTCGATTCCGATGTCAGCCGTCTGGCGGAAGACCAACGGTTCGACTCCCTGAAACTGCTTTTGTTTTCCGTGGACTTGCCTTGGAAGGCTTCGTGAATTCTCAAGGTTTTGCAGTGTTTCGACAAGTCCAAGCCATGGTGAAATGCGCGAAACGAATGTCACCCGAAGCTGTCAACGTTTGACGCGACCGTCGGAAGTAGGACGGAGGCCCAGTTAGGGGCCAGCCAGCCGCTTGTGACGGCGTTCTTTTGTTTGTAGGTTGCTTACATTAGCTGCTGATCTTCTTTTGTATCGGGCTAGTAAAACCTGAGCAAGTGCTTGTGCTCGTTGGAAAAAAAGTGATCATCTAAGATCTTTAATCGTACACTGTGGAGTCCACTCTCAGAAGCTGGAGTTAAAGATGGGTGTGCTCGAGACACACCGCAAAGTGTGAATGTGTCACAGGGTATGCTCCGAAAAACATGGATGTGTCACAGGGTATGCTCGGGGCACACCCGAAAAGCGTGGATGTGTTACAGGGTATGCTCGAGACACACCCGAAAAACATGGATGTGCACAGGGTATGCTCGAGACACACTCGAAAAACATGGATGTGTTACAGGGTATGCTCGAGACACACCCGAAAAACATGGATGTGCACAGGGTATGCTCGAGACACACTCGAAAAACATGGATGTGCACAGGGTATGCTCGAGACACACTCGAAAAAACATGGATGTGCACAGGGTATGCTCGAGACACACTCGAAAAACATGGATGTGCACAGGGTATGCTCGAGACACACTCGAAAAAACATGGATGTGCACAGGGTATGCTCGAGACACACCCGAAAAACATGGATGTGCACAGGGTATGCTCGAGACACACTCGAAAAAACATGGATGTGCACAGGGTATGCTCGAGACACACTCGAAAAACATGGATGTGCACAGGGTATGCTCGAGACACACTCGAAAAAACATGGATGTGCACAGGGTATGCTCGAGACACACCCGAAAAACATGGATGTGCACAGGGTATGCTCGAGACACACTCGAAAAACATGGATGTGCACAGGGTATGCTCGAGACACACTCGAAAAAACATGGATGTGCACAGGGTATGCTCGAGACACACTCGAAAAACATGGATGTGCACAGGGTATGCTCGAGACACACTCGAAAAAACATGGATGTGCACAGGGTATGCTCGAGACACACTCGAAAAACATGGATGTGCACAGGGTATGCTCGAGACACACTCGAAAAAACATGGATGTGCACAGGGTATGCTCGAGACACACCCGAAAAACATGGATGTGCACAGGGTATGCTCGAGACACACTCGAAAAAACATGGATGTGCACAGGGTATGCTCGAGACACACTCGAAAAACATGGATGTGCACAGGGTATGCTCGAGACACACTCGAAAAAACATGGATGTGCACAGGGTATGCTCGAGACACACCCGAAAAACATGGATGTGCACAGGGTATGCTCGAGACACACTCGAAAAAACATGGATGTGCACAGGGTATGCTCGAGACACACCCGAAAAACATGGATGTGCACAGGGTATGCTCGAGACACACTCGAAAAACATGGATGTGCACAGGGTATGCTCGAGACACACTCGAAAAAACATGGATGTGCACAGGGTATGCTCGAGACACACTCGAAAAACATGGATGTGCACAGGGTATGCTCGAGACACACTCGAAAAAACATGGATGTGCACAGGGTATGCTCGAGACACACTCGAAAAACATGGATGTGCACAGGGTATGCTCGAGACACACTCGAAAAAACATGGATGTGCACAGGGTATGCTCGAGACACACCCGAAAAACATGGATGTGCACAGGGTATGCTCGAGACACACTCGAAAAAACATGGATGTGCACAGGGTATGCTCGAGACACACTCGAAAAACATGGATGTGCACAGGGTATGCTCGAGACACACTCGAAAAAACATGGATGTGCACAGGGTATGCTCGAGACACACTCGAAAAACATGGATGTGCACAGGGTATGCTCGAGACACACTCGAAAAAACATGGATGTGCACAGGGTATGCTCGAGACACACCCGAAAAACATGGATGTGCACAGGGTATGCTCGAGACACACTCGAAAAAACATGGATGTGCACAGGGTATGCTCGAGACACACCCGAAAAACATGGATGTGCACAGGGTATGCTCGAGACACACTCGAAAAACATGGATGTGCACAGGGTATGCTCGAGACACACTCGAAAAAACATGGATGTGCACAGGGTATGCTCGAGACACACCCGAAAAACATGGATGTGCACAGGGTATGCTCGAGACACACTCGAAAAAACATGGATGTGCACAGGGTATGCTCGAGACACACCCGAAAAACATGGATGTGCACAGGGTATGCTCGAGACACACCCGAAAAGCGTGGATGTGGCACAACCAGAACGCATGTAAATGTGCACCCCGAAAAGCAGACACGACCCGTTTTGTTTTAACTTCAGCCTTGGCTCCAGCTTTAAGGGTCGTGTAGAAATTTCCCCCCACTCTCCCAACCCCTCAGCGCATAGCCCAAGCTGGAGATAAAAAGGCGGGTGTCACACCCGCTTTTCGGGTGTGGATGTACACGCGTTTTGCTTGTCAGCACACCCGCTTTTTGCGTTTCGGGTGTGACTCGGGCACACCCTCGTTAACTCCAGCTCCTGAGGCTGGACCTCACCGTGTGGGACCCATTGGCGTGCCGATTACCATGACCTTCCGGTCAACTTCCAGTCAACCAAACGGCGCGATTTTCCGAGTAGCTTCGGTTTGTCACCGTCCAGGCTGCCCGTTCGACCCCCGCCAGGCCCTGGCAATGTAATGTCAGGCAGTTTGTATTGGTTGTGCCCAATTTCCTTTTCCCAGGTGATTTCATGGGTCAGGACAAACGAAGGCAAAACCGACCCACCGTCGACCCACTTTCGGAGGTGGTCGACAAGCTGCGCATCGGTCTCCCATCCACCTGTCACCTGCAGATACGGCCACATGAATTTCTGGTCGGCCAGGGTGACAGGGGACAACCTCCTTGGGCGGGCGTGCCTCTCTCGACGAAGCAGGCACCGTCTGCGCATGGAGAGCTCAAGTGCTTTGAACCTCGTCATCAGGAGATCGTCTGTGGCGTGACGCCTTTCCTTCCTTGCGCCTTTTTTTTTCTCCTACTCACCCAGTTTTGGGTCTACAAAAGCCGAACCAACACGGTAAGGTCCAGCCCCACACACACACACACACACACACTCACACACACACACACACACACACACACACACACACACACACACACACACACACACACACACACACACACACACACACACACACACTCACACACACACACACGTGGACGCCTCTCGCACAGGAAGGCACCACGTGAAAACAGGTCTACAACACACAGGCACAGACACAGACACACACACACACACACATACACATCACCATGTCGTCATCTTTTTGTTCGTTTATCTTGCGCAGCAGACGCCATTGGAAAATGGTGCTGTTGCGGACGATAGGCAAAGGCCACCGCCTTTGGGTGGACTCGGTTCGGACAGAGCACAGGACCTCGCCCTGGTGAACAGCAAAAGAAAGGTGAAAACGGGAAAAACAACAGGAACCGTACGACAACACGTACGAGATCGCGGCGCCTGCACAACACTTGCAGGGCGCGTGACGCGACACCACCCAGGTCATCCCTGTCTCGTGGCGAGCTGCATAGAATGCCTGCCGCGGTCTTGTCCACGCCACGCGCGAAATCGAAGGGAGTATGCACACCAGCAAGGAAGGGAAAGGGCGCCAATCGACCGCGCGAAGAAGATGGCGCAAGTGGGTGCAGGTGGTGGCGGAAGCCGGCTCGGGGCGCACGAAGAGGCAGTCGTCTGAGTGAATGATGCAGACCATCGCCACACATTTCCTGCGTGCTAGAATTGCGCGATATGCGCGATATCGACGGTCTATCAGGAGATGCACGAAATCAGCAAAAATGCACACACCCGGCACCTTTTGTACCACCAACACCCTCTGGGTGCTTCCAGGTTATGCGCAATCGGGGGTTTGAAACATGATGATTGATATCAAAACCCCGCACCCACGCGGTGTTGACTGTGGCTGGTCTTTGGAAGAGCTGCCTTAATGTTACTTCGATCAAACTCACACTAAACTGAAACTGGACGTAATCATTGCACCTTGAAGCGCAGCATGACGGGCTGGACACGAGGTCGCCGGGCAGCGTGTGGAGGGCATCGATAGAGTCGAAGGCAGGGCTGCATCCTGCAGAGACTGTTTTTTCTACTGCCGCGTGGATCGCTGAACTGCTGAAGACTTCCACCGCAGCGCGGCTTGCTGGCCGCGACTTGCAGCATGAGGTGAAGGGCCGGGCGAGACGAGAACTCCGGGTCCTCATTGTCCGCCAGGGTCGTCAATGAACACGAGCTTTCACCGCGGCTTGCCGGTCTCCGCTTCCGCGAAGAAACGTCTTTCAGACGGTGATGGTGCACACAGTGTGGGGGCTGGCTCCGGCTGTCCCGCAGGACCGAGGCTCTCCGCAGCTGGGAAGGGATAAAACAGTAGGTGTGCAGGGCGTCGATGGGGTCGATGGCCGAGCTCGTTGGCGTCGTGGCCGCATCCCGCACCGCTGCGCGTCGAAGTTCCACCGCAGCGCTGCTTGCTGGGAAAGCATACGCACGTGGTCGCCAGGGATGACTGGTCGGTGAGTCTCGGCTCGTTGTTGGATGGCTTGTTCGGCAGGTTTGCGGATTCGTGTGCGGTTTCAGGGACTTTTAACCCTCTTTTCAAAGCTCTTTGCATATTTCCAACACTGTACTTGTTCGCTACCGGGAGATATTTAGCCTTGGCGCAGAGGGATACCTGCCGATTAGCTCAAACGCGCGACGCTGACTTACTACTTGATGCGAGAAGTGAATCTGTCCCCTATCCCGCGACTTGCAGCACAAGGTGAAGGGGCAAGACGAGAACTCCGGGTCCTGACCACCCTGGCGGATGTGCAGGGCATCGATGGGGCCGACGGCCGAGCTCGTTGGCGTCGTGGCCGCATCTCGCAGGGACTGCTTCTGCTGCCGCTTCGACCGCTGCGCGTCGAAGTTCCACCGCAGCGCTGCTTGCTGGGAAAGCATACGCACGTGGTCGCCAGGGATGACTGGTCGGTGAGTCTCGGCTCGTTGTTGGATGGCTTGTTCGGCAGGTTTGCGGATTCGTGTGCGGTTTCAGAGATATTTAGCCTTGGCGCAGAGGGATACCTGCCGATTAGCTCAAACGCGCGGCGCTGACTTGATGCGAGAGATGAATCGGTCCCCTATCCCGCGACTTGCAGCATAAGGTGAAGGGCCGGGCAAGACGAGAACTCCGGGTCCTGGTCATCCGCCAAGGTGTGCAAGGCATCGATGGGGTCGACGGCCGAGCTCGTTGGCGTCGTGGCCGCATCTCGCAGGGACTGCTTCTGCTGCCGCTTCGACCGCTGCGCGTCGAAGTTCCACCGCAGCGCCGCCTGCTGGGAAAGGACCCGCTCTCGGTCCTCTGGGGTGAGCAGCCGGTTCGCCTCGGCCCGCTGCTGCACGGCTTGCTGCAGGGCCGGGTTTATGAGGGTGCGCTGCAGGCAGACTTCGACGAGGTTGCAGTTGTTGCGGACCAACGAGTACAGGCACTTGCCGCCCGACTGCGAAATCGGGTTGTTCGACAGGTCGAGCCTGGCCAGCGAGGTGACGCCGTCCATTGCTGCGCAAAGGGGCAGCATGCTGCCGTTGTCCAAGAAGTTGTTCGAGAGGTTTAACGAGCGGACGCTGCAGCTGCGGGCCACGTCGAGAACTGGCCGCAGGCCGACTCTGCCGACGAAGTTGAGGGACAGGTCGAGATCGGACACGGGTTCACCGCGCGCGAGGAACTTGAGCAACGCCGTGTTCCGGCGGCACGCGTGTGCCTCGCAGCTCTCTGCGTACACCTCGAGCGGCGTCTTGCCCTCGACGTCGACGAGCGCCGCCAGCGGCGGCCGCGGGACCCGCGGCACCGCCTCGGCCGCGCCGCCCGGCTGCTGCCACGCGTAGGGGTTGAAGCTCGGCAGGTGCGACACCCGCCGCTTCACCAAGCTGCACCCGGCCGACGCCATGGGTCCCCTTCCCAGCCCCCGCGCTGCTCTTCTAGACTCTCTTTTCTTTGTCTTCGTGCGGAAACCGTCGGACGATCAGCCTGCGGTTGTATTCTTCTCGTAGGCGGTAGTCGCCTCCCTGCCTGGCAGATTTTGCTGTGCCGCCCGACGCGACGAAACCGGGGGCTGGCAGGTTGCGTTCTGTCTTTTCTTTTTGAAACTGGTTCTTTCTGCTTTCTTCTTTTTTTTTTTTCAGACTGTTTCGAGCTTCCTTTTTTTTAGAGGGGTGGGTCTTGTTCGTGTTGTCCAGCCTTTCGGCCTTCTTCTTGCTTTCTGTTGTTGGTCGGTGTTGCCGTAGTAACAAAGAATTGTAAACTCGAAAGAGAACGCTGGTAGTCCAACGATCGTGCTGACTCACTAACAGGCTAACTTCCCCCGTTGCACGTACAAACAAACGCGAGAGGATAATTTTTCCAAATCTCGTCCAGCCATGATGGTCACTTCAGTTTGGATTACAATGCGAAGAAGCTGTGGCGGATATCTCTCCATCACCGGCTTCGCGGTCCTCTCTTCGCACGGGAAGCGTCATGTTTTCGCCTCGTCTGCTCGCCTTGATGGTCGCGTTCAGGCGCGGCGCGCGCTTGGTGCTTCTCTTCTTCGCCTGCGTCGGCCTCTAAGGCACCGCTTCGATGGCGCCTTCTTTACGTCGCTTGGGTGATGTTGGTGCTGACTTCGGTGGGAATGCCAATGTTGAGAGCTTCATGCGCCGGTTGACGGCCAGCGGGGGAGAAAATACTTGGCCCCTAAGCTGGCCAGCTTGTTCCCGCGCAACCTGTGCGTATAAGTCAATCTCTGAGTGCGTGAGCCCCTCCGAAGAAACTAGTTCCAGGCTACTTAGCCCGGGTCTCTGGGTCGCGTCCCCCTCCTTCTCTTGGTCGCCTGGTCTTGCGTCTTGTTGGTTCCGTCCGGGCTGGTCGCTTCGCGCTTCCCCTTCGTCTTGCATCACCTCGTCTCCACTCCCTGCCGCACGGGCTTCTCCGGTTTGTGCCACCTGCGACGCGGGCCGCTGAACTGCTCCTCTGCGCGACGATTGCTCTGTACTCGTTGCCTTATCCGCGATTCCCGCGCAACCTGTGCGGAGTGGCCGTTCGTTTTCTGGAGAGGTGCGAACGATATCAACGTACGATTTCTGCAGTCAACAAGGTCCCTTAACCCAACAGGGTCCCTAACCCTTTACTGACGGGGGACATACAAAAAGAGAGAGCAGGGATCATCTCTCCGGGGAGTTTCCGGTCTCCTCACTTCTCTTCGTGCTGCTACGGCGGGCGCAAGCTGCTCCGGAGGCGCGCTGCAGGTTGCGGCTCTGCTACAGTCTCTAGAGACCGATTTCTGCACTTCCGTGCCTTCCACTCCGTTGCCCGCGTTGGCGTGTGCCGTCTCCCTCGATTCGCTCTATAGACCGGTTTCTGCACTTCCGTGCCTTCCACTCCGTTGCCCGCGTTGGTGTGTACCGTCTCTCCTCGATTCGCTCTAGAGACCGGTTTCTGCACTTCCGTGCCTTCCGCTATGTCGTCAGCTGCTTCTGGGAGAACCGGCACCACGATAGCTTTGCTGCGGCGGAGACTTGAATATACACAGGGTATACACAAGTGGGAAAAACGATCAACCGGCACGCACAAACAAAACGCGAGGGTCAACTGACCTCTTGATAGAAGTAGTCTCCCCAGCAAACATTTTAGCGTTTATTGTGGTTTAGAGGTTCAGTGTTTTAGGGTCTCCGGTTGACCATTGAGGCTGTGAGGCGGGTAGTATGAGGGTAGTAGGTATGCTTATACGCTTTAACTACGGCAGCCATGTTTGTAAGTGTTGTGACAGACACCAAGAAGAAATTCGCTTTGAATTCAGGCTTGGGCCCCCCACGTGCATGCATGTTGAGCAGGGGTTGCCATGCAGCTCGTATCGGTCTGTAATATGCGTTTTTACTTCCGTTGGGTTGAGGAGGACGTGCGGTGGGGAGGGTCGGGTAGTGGAAAGAGAAAGATTGACAACAGGTGTAGTAGTAGTGGTGAAAACTCAGCAACTGGTTGTAGACCTAGCTGTAGTTTATGTGTGCATTTTACAACGAGCCACACGACTTGAGCTAACGCTGAGTAGTAGTAGTAGTTTGAACTTGTTATGCAGCAACAATCTGTGACGGTAGACTGCACAAGTAGTAGTAGTTTGAACTTGCTATGCAGCAACAATCTGTGTCGATAGATGATAGTAGTATGTGTCGTCTGCCGAAGCAGCCGGAGGCGCAGGGGGCAGGTCTTGCTTTACTTTTCTCTTCTTCATGGACACCCGTCTCGGCATCCCGACTGTCCAATCACGGTCGAGAACGGTTTGCGCCTATTGTGATGAGGTGGTTGACCAGGCCCCCACGAAGCCTTTATGCACCTCACGTCTACAACACGAGGATGCAGCCCTGCTTAGGTGTGCACTCAGCCATCAGGCCATTGGCTGCTAAGCACCCCCCGGCTCTCATTGAAGATCCATTGACCGAACACCATCCAATTTCATCAAACCTTGCGATTCAACTCCAGAAGATATGCGATGCTCGTTCTCGGACCCAGAATTTCAAACAGAGCATCGATCGGGTTTGAGTGATCTTTGCACCGCCACACACCCTTCCCCTTCAAACCGATTCAACTCGATCGATAATGATCAGCAAGCCAATCATCGTCGAATCGAGAGTCGAACGCAGTCTGAGAGATTAGATTTTCAAGCGACACTCAACTGCTGATGGGCATGGGCGAACCCATGCCCGCTAATGCGTTCGGCGACCTGATGAGTCTCATGCCGCTGAACTTGTTGCCAAGAACGAGCTTCCCTCTCCCAAGCTCTATCCCACAGCCAATCGGTAGCAACGACGGGCGGTGTGTACAAATGGGGGACGTAAGCAGTGCAAGCTGATGACTTGCGCCTACTAGGCATTCCTCATTCAAGGAGAATAATTGCAATCATCCATCCTCATCACGACCGGTCGATTTGCCACGTCTGTGGCCCTCTATTCGCCGGGCGGTGCCGTCAGCACTTGTTCCGCGTCGCATCAAGTACATGATGCTGGCGGTTGGGGGATCGGCGACCGTGACTCAATTGAGGTGCGGTCAACAGTGTCGCCACCCCCATGACACCAAGCTAACGCTGAAACAAAATAAAAAGAGTGGAAGAGAGGAGCAGTTTCCTGGAGAAGAATGCAAGAAGCAAACTAAAGCAATCGGCGAAAGGGGCGTTCAAGGGTACAGTAAGTGCGTCGAGGGGGGCAAAGCGAACACTTCGGGAGAAGGCGCGCTCCCACCGCTCGGGTAATAAAAATACAGAACGAGAGACAGAAAGGGGAGAGAGAGAGAGAGAGACCTGTTCCGGAACGCTCCGTCCGGCGGAGGGTCTTTTTACTACACGAACTTGAGACGTGCGCATGGCAAGTACAAGTGCTTGTCATGGTGCGAAGTGTCTGTCGATTCATCGTGGGAATGCTAAGCGCGTAACGAACCACTCACTGGGAAGGTGTCGGGCACCGGATTCCAAAGGAATCGGACAACAAAGGTTGGTTTGGTGGCGTGACCTCCTGGGTTAGCCTGTTTCTCTCACCATTCAGCGGCTATCTCGGGGGGTTCCCCCATCGTAAGTGCAATTCGTTTAGTTTCCTTCCTTTCGCGTTCATTTCAGTGTGTCAAGATCGTCACCGAGTGAAGCGCACAAAGCATTCCTTACACGACGCCAACAACTTTAGAGGACTTTTGGGCAGTTTGGACACGAGTTGCAGGACACGTGCCGTATGTGTCGTAGGACCGTTTCGTTGCACATCGTGTGGGGTTGGACTGAGGGAGGGGGGGAATACTAGAACGCGCTTGGAAATGGTACGTATGGTTGCTTGCCGTGTCCCTGTGCTCGTAGCTTCTCAAGCAATGCTACGAAAACACAGGTAAATCCATGTCGGGTTGAGAGGGCAGGGTTGAAGTACCAAAGGATGAAGCGATCCTTTGAGCTACCTCCCTATTCATTGAAGCCCTGTTCCTGAAGCGCCTCCGACGGTACTACTAAAGCAAAAATATGCCTTCGCTATCCTTTCAAAACTGTTGCGTTGACGCATCCACACAGAGACCCCTGTTTTTTTTTTCTTCTTTTTTGAGCAGGCCGAGTTTGGGCCCTCTTCAGGTTGTTCTTCTTCCCAGGTGTCTTGAGGTAGGGATCTCCATGTGAAGCACGGACATGCAAACTGTGACAGTGACATGATCTTCAGTTTGGTGTTGGTTCGCTCATTGTTCAGGCTTACATTTTTGGAACACATTGCAATGTCTCGAAAAAAAAAATACGAGACCCGTGAGAGGGACACTAGGTGAACGGTGTGCATGCGTCTTCCTTATCGAAAAGGAGGGTTTGGAGAGGGAGCAATTCGGCGGAAAAAAGAAGCGCCCGAAATTTGATGAGAAAAACTTTGCCCTCCCCTACTGCTGGCCAGTTTCTGACCCCATCTTATGGAATCGAGAAGCAACCGCGCCAAAGGACGGCGCAAGAGAGGGATTGCAAGAACGTGCTTGGAATGGGTATGTGCTCAACACCGCACTCCCGTCTGCGCCGTGTTTCGGTCCTTTAAGCCACGGACACATAAGGCGGACCATCATCAGCGCGGAACCTGAGTGTCTGCAGACAGGACAGCGGTGTGAGTCTGGTTTGTCAGGCGGCTGTTCGTAGCTCGTCACACAGCCAGGACCACCCGTGCTACTAGAGCACAGGCGAATAGAGAGGGAGGGGGGATGGGAATCGCCTCGCCTTGTTCTCAAAGAACTATCTTGGGAACAGGCATCTGCGCCGGTGACCGATAACTAGTATGGCAGATGGTGCTTTGGGTCATTTTCAGAGAGAGGAAGAGACAAGAGGCGCCGCCTCGCTGGCCCAATCCTGCTGAAGGGTGCCGCTGTCGATGCCCGGAAGGTATCCACACCGCGCCGACGACCGATAAACATTAGCATGGCGGCTGGTGCTTTGCGGGCCATTTTCGGAGAGAGGAAGAGACAAGAGGCACCGCCTCACTGGCCCAATCTGCTGTAGGGTGCCGCTGTCGATGCCCGGAAGGTATCCACACCGCGCCGATGACCGATAATTAGCATGGCAGCTGTTGATTTGCGGCCATTTTCGGAAAGCGGAAGAGACGAGATCTCACCGGTTCAATCCTGTCTGCACCAGCCGCATGGTGTCGCTGTCGACACCCACGCCCCGCTGCTCATCGAGGCCGAGGTACTTCATGCGCCGGTTGACGGCCAGCGCGGGGAGAAAATACTTGGCCCCTAAGCTGGTCAGCTTGTTCCCGCGCAACCTGTGTGGAGTGGTCGTGCGTTTGCTGGAGAGGTGCGAACGATATACGAACGTACGATTTCTGTGTAGTCAACAGGGCCCCTTAACCCTTTACTGACGGCGGACATACAAAGACAAATCCTGGACGTGGTTTCAGGTGGAAAATTGGCAAATGATCATGATCAGAAGGTTCTCTCTCGGGCGGTTCGGTTTCGCCAAAAGCCTTAATCACATACGGACGGACTAGGCCACAGGCGTAGTTATTTCATTAATTCGCGGGTATCTGCAAAACGCCACGGGTGCCACTGCCATGTGTGTCGAGGTGCGCATTTTGAAAGATCAGCCACGAAATCTTTCAAATATGGGCCCCTCGGTTCCCATTTTTCTGACTTTTGAGTATGACCCAAGGTGTGCCTTGAAAAGTCCATTTTCCCAAAATTAACACCCCACCCTCCGTCCGTATGTGGTTAAACTACCTGGTCACTCGGAGCCGTTGTTCCCAACTCATTCCACTAGTTTAACTCGATGAACCCGACCTATATGTCCGGCTCGTCGCCCCCCAAGGCAATGCTTTACTCCGATGAACCGTTCCGACAAGACAACTCTGATTGACATACTCGATGTGGGCGACGCTTGTGGAGTACTTCAGAGCCGGTGCCAGCGCCATGGCCACGGTGTCCGTGAGATCGTTGCCGGTGAGGTCGATGCGGACGAGGGTCTTGCTCGCAGCGACGAGGGTGATCAGAGGAGCGACGTCCGCGTCGGCCAAGCCCAGGTCCCGCAGCACGAGGGCGGTCTGCCCCTCGTCCACGAACCGCCGGTCCACGAGCGCCGCGCGGCCGTGCTTCGAGACCGCAGCGAGCGACGACCGCAGCCGGGTCCTCTGCAGCGACCGCCGCGCCTGCTGCGCCGACGACCGGCGCCTCGAGCCTTCGCCGCCCGGCGGGTGCCCCACAAGGTGGCGGCACCAGCCCCCGCCGGCGGCGGCTCCGCCGCCCCCGTGCGCGGGCACGCGGGGCAGCGCCGTTTCCTCCGCGCGGCGGCCGGGGGCGCCGGGAGGGAACTGGAAGGCGGGCCCCGCGGGCTGCGGGCCGGCGGGAGTGTCCTGCAGGCCGGGGGGGTCGGCTTTGTCGGAAAGGGATGCGTCCTCCCTGCTGAGAGAGGGTTGCAGGCCGGAGTTGTCCTTCGGTTCTGCGGCTGCGGACCTGGCGGAGTCGCTGGCTTGGTGGCCGGCTTCGTCGGAAAGGGATACGTTCTCCAGGGGTTGCAGGCCAGGGTTGTCCTTCGGGTCTGCGGCTGCCGACCTGTCGTTTTTCGCTTGGGGGTCGGCTTTGTCGGAAAGGGACGCGTTCACCATGGGTTGCGGGCCGGACCTGCTTTTTGCGGCGCACGGTTCTACGGCGGACCTGCCGGAGTCGTTTGAGGAAAGGAACATGCCGCCAGAGGGTTGCAGGCCGGGTTTTCCTTGGGTGATGAACGGTTCTACGGCTGCGAACCCACCGGGGTCGCTTGCTTGGGGTTCGGTTTCGTCGGGAAGGATCGCGGTCCCAATGGGTTGCAGGCCGGGTTTGCCCTTTGTGGTGAACGGTTCTACGGTTGCGGACCTGCTGGAGTCGCTTACTTGCGATTCCGCTTCATCTGAAAGGAACGTGCTGCCAGAGGGTTGCAGGCCGGGTTTACCCTGGGTGACGAACGGTTCTACGGTTGCGGTCCTGCCGGTGCCGCTTGCTTGAGTTCCGGCTTCGTCGGAAAGGAACGTGCTGCCAGAGGGTTGCACTCTGGTGATGAACGGTTCCGCAGTTGCGGACCTGCTGGAGTCTCTTGCTCGTGATTCCGCTTCGTTTGAAAGGAACCTGCTGCCAGAGGGTTGCAGGCCTCTGGTGATGAGCGGTTCTACGGTTGCGGACCTGCCGGCGCCGCTTGCTTGGGGTTCGGCTTCGTGGGAAGGGAACATGCTGCCGGAAGGTTGCAGACCGGGTATACCTCTGGTGATACACGGTTCTGCGGTTGCGGAACTACTGGAGCCGTTTGCATGGGATTCCACTTCGTCTGAAAGGAACATGCTGCCAGAGGGCGGCAGGCCAGGTTTACCTCTGGTGATGAGCGGTTCTACGGTTGCGGACCCGCCAGTGCCGTTTGCTTGGGCTTCGGCTTCGTCGGAAGGGAACACGCTGCCGGAAGGTTGCAGACCGGGTCTACCTCTGGTGGTACACGGTTCTGCGGTTGCGGACCTACCGGGGCCGTTTGCATGGGATTTGGCTTCGTCTGAAAGGAACATGCTGCCGGAGGGCGGCAGGCCGGGTTTACCTCTGGTGATGAGCGGTTCTACGGTTGCGCTTGCTCGGGGTTCGGCTTCCTCGGGAGGGAACCGGGCGCCCTTCGCGGTGAACGGTTCGACGGTCGCGCGCCGGGAGCCCGCCCGGCCGCCGCCGACGAAGTCCGACGGGAGCCCGGCGTCGCTCTGCGCGCGCGGCCGCTCCTCGGCCGCGGGTGGCTCCTGCCTGCGGATGGTCGGCAGCAGCGCCGCCCGCGCGCCGCCGCCGGCGCGCGGCGACGCCGCGCCGCGGCGGGGGCTGAGCTGGGACTGCCCGAAAAGCGCCGCGCGCGGGCTGCCGCCGCCGCCGCCGCGGCCGCAGCGCGGCGAGTCCAACGGTGCGCCCAAGTCGTCCCCCGGGGGCAGCGGCGGCGCAACCGGGCGGAACTGCTTGAGGAAGCTCTCGCTGACCGGCCTGTCTGCGAACCACGCGATGCCGCTCGCCCGCAGGGGCGCGGTCGGCCGGAACAACCCGGCGGTGGCGCCGCCCGCCGCCGCCGGCGGCAGCAGCAGGTCGGGGAGCGCGTCGGCGGCCGCTTCGGGCGGCGCGCGCGAGGTCGGTAGGTTCGCCGTGGATTCAGGCGTTGGATCGACGTTGGACAAGGCTAGGCGGAAGGCGAGTAGCGAATCGTGTGCTGGATTCGGGAACGCGTCGTCGACCGGCGAGGGTGCGACGATGCTCGCTCCGCCACAGGTCGGGAGGTTCGACGTGGATTCTGGCGTTGGATCGACGTCGGATTCTGGCCCTGCTGCTAGGCGGAAGGCGAGTAGTGAATAGTGTGCTGGATTCGGGGACGCGTCGTCGACCGGCGAGGGTGCGACGATGCTCATTCCGCCACTGGTCGGGAGTTTCGGCGTGGATTCTGGCGTTGGACCGACGTTGGATTCTCCGACGTTCGATTTTGGCCCTGTTAGGTGAACTGGATTCGGGGAAGCGTCGCCAGCCGGCTCGGGTGCGACATTGCTCGGACCGCCACTGGTCGGGAAATTCGGTGTGGATTCCGGCATTCGAACGCCGTCGCCTGCCAGACGCAGGGAGTGCAGCGAGCTTTGTAAGTGACAGGGGGAAGCTGGCTTGTCCGTCGTGTGTTTCGCTATGGTTTTCGGCGCTGGAGGACCGGTGTCTGTCAAGCGCTGGGGGTGCGGTGGCGCTTCAGATCCACCGGGACGAGCTTCGGTATGCGGCGCACTTGACGCGGCCGGGGGAAGATCCGACGACGCGTCTGTTTCGAGAAAAGCGGATTGGGCTGCTGCTGTCGTCGGGCTATCGGACGACATGCGAGGATGGCCTTCGCTCGATCTGCGTTCCAAGGTCTGTCTGAGTACTGGTGCATCCGGCCCGAGTGATGCTAGCCTGAACGCGCCGAAGCCTTCGTCCGTTGCGGCAATCGGGTTGCCGGTCGGGAGATGCAACGCGGGCCGAAGGAGGGCCATGTTGGGCTCCGGCGTGGCCAGCGACTTGAAAGCGCCGAACTCTTCTTCTTCCTCGTCGGGCGTCGCGGGTGCCTTTCGGCGGGACAACGGCCCGCCTGCTAGCACCGCCACAGCCACGCCGACCACTCTCGACGTCCAGCCCAAGCTTTCCGACGTGCACCTCTCCGCCAAAAGTTGCACGTCGGCTTCGCTGGTTTGGATCGGGACGCCAAGGGCGGTTGTCTTGCCGGCGCGAACGGCCCCATGCCCTGCGGGCCCCCAGGGAACCCGGAGGAGCACGGCTTCGCCGCTGATTTTCGTGCAGAGCAGGCGCAGGGCTGGCGGGCGGTGGGTGGGGGTCCCCCCGCCCGGGTCGACGACGGTCGCTTTGCAGTACTCTCCGGGGAGCCGGGCGAGGACGCGGACGGCGGGAGAGTCGCCGCCGAGCGATGCGAGCAGCACCGCGGCGCCGCTGGGCGTGCAGGCGACGAGCAGCGGCAGGCGCGCGGCCGACGCGTTCGCGACGACGGCGAGCGCCAGGGACAGCACGACCTCGGAGATCCCGAGGGGTACCCTCGAGCACTCGGTGACTTCCACCCGGCCCCGGGGGCCGAGCGAAGCGGCGAGGAACGTGACCTCCGCGGTGTCCGGATGTGACAGCGCAAACAGGTGGGACCCGCCGTCCAGTCCGCCTCCGTAGAGCAGCGGGCCTCGCCCGTCGCCGATTCGGGGCAGCGCCGAGTGCCGGCGCCGCCCGCCTGTTTGGAATTCAGGGGGGCCGGCTGAAACCCCGGGCAGCGGCGCTGCCGGCGAGCTGTCCGAGATGCTCATTCGTGACAGCCTCGCGGGCAGAGCGTGGCCCTGGGACAGGCGGGGGGTCCCGTGCGCGTCCCTCGCAACGCTGCCGCGGGATGCGCCCGCCAACGAACCAGCGACTGGGCTGTGGGGAGGCGTCTCGAGCGCGCCGCCGATTCGCGGCAGCCGCAGCGCGTGTGACGCGTCTCCTCCCGGCTCTGCCCGTGCGGCGCCGCTGCCGATCCGTGGCAGAGGCCGGCGGCCCCCTGCCGAGGAGCCGGCGGCGCCGGAGCCCCGCCGCAACCCCCGCGGCTCCGGGGGGGGTTCGCCTTCGTCGACGACCGCTCTCTGCTGCCCACCCGTTCGCTCGCAACACCGCGTTTCCACAGCGGGTACACCCCCACCGGACACCCCGGGGGGAGTGATGTCTTGACTATGAAGAGCGCGTTCTGCTGGCCCGCCGGAGGGAATAAGGCCTTGAGTCTGAAGAGCACGTGTTGCTTCCCCGCCGTGGGGAGCAATGTCTAGAGTATAAAGAGCACGCTGTGCTTGCCCGCCGGGGGGGTTAAAGTCTTGAGTCTGAAGAGCGCGTGGTGCAAGCCCCCCGGGGGGTGAGTCGGAGCCCGCGGCTCGGGGAGCTGCTGCGAGGGTCCGTCGGGCGACCTCGCGGAGGCTCAGCAGGTCGGTCGCGAAGACCGCGATCCCGAACTCGTTGGTGGCCGGCGAGTAGTACGCGGCCGCGGCGCCGCGGCCGCGGAGCGGGAAGCAGAGGACCGTCGCCCACAGCGCGTGCCACCGCGTCACGGACACGGGCTCCAAAAACCGCCTCTCGGCGACGCTGAACACGTGGAGGGCAGACGGGGGCCCGGGGTCAACGCCAGCCCCAGGCGCAGCGGAAGGATACGCGGGATGGCCGGCCAAAGGAAGTCCTGAACGGACAGCCGCCAGGGGAGACTCGTGCAACGCAGACGGAGACGAACCGGGCGCGTGGACAGCGACGAGCTGCGAAGCCACGGAGCAAGTGATCCCCTCCTGCAGGCGGGGTGCCGCGCTGGTTGTGAACACCACGTCGGCCATGGGCGTTTCGCCGGCGCCGCCTCCCTCGTACCACACCCCCTTCAACCCGTTCACGCAGCAGAACACTGCGCTGGCTGCGTCCCCCCCGGCAGGGCCGGCAGCGTCAGGTGGGGGTCGGGAGGGTACTTCGCTGCGGGGCGCGGCGGCTTGCGACGAGTTGCGCCGGACGACGGGAGGCAGCGAGCCGCGCGAGGCCTGCGCCACCGCCGGCAGCGACGCGCGCAGCCGCGAAGACGGCGGCCGCAGCAGCAGCGAGGACCGGCCGCCGGGCGGTGGTGGTCCCGAGTGCTCCTCGGCGGACGGCGGGGAGACACCTCCTTCGGCGGGCTTCGTTGAGCCGGGGACGAGCGGCTGGATCGCGGGCGGCGGCGCGCTCCGATCGTCTGCCTCCGCTGCATCAGCACCACCTAAATCAGCACCACCCAAATCGGCACCAGACACAATAGTACCAGTAACGGCACCAGACACAATAGTACCAGTAACGGCACCAGACACAATAGTACCAGTAACGGCACCAGACACAATAGTACCAGTAACGGCACCAGACACAATAGTACCAGTAACGGCACCAGACACAATAGTACCAGTATCGGCACCAGACACAATAGTACCTTTAACAGCAGCACCACCTGCATCAGCACCCTCAACATCGGCACCAGCCACATTATTTCCCGTTACATCAGCACCACCTGTTCCAGCACCCTCCACATCGCCGCCAGCCACATCAGCACCGATTACATCAGAACCGCCTACACCTGCACCGTCTACCGCCGGTGGCGCGGGGGCGCTCTTTCTCTTTTGGTACACGCCGAGCTCGACGGCGAGCGCGACCGACTCCCTGCGGACGGGGCCGGCGGTCGGGAGCGCCGAGCAGAGGATCGACGCGCGGTGCGCCGGCACGTCGGCGGCGGGCACCGCCGTGAACGCCTCGGCGAACTGCCGCCGGCGCTCTTCGCTCTCCGACGCCGCGAGTGAAGCGCGCCGGACGGCGCGCGTGATCCGGGCCTGCTCCTCTTGCAGCTCCGCCAGGGCGCCGTCGTAGGCCAGATCTCCTTCGGCTTCGGCTTCGCGGCGGCGCCGGGCCTCTGCCTCCCGATCCCTATCCTGGTCCCGCCTCCCTTGGCGCAGCGCCTGCAGGCGGGCGGCCGCCGCCTCGGCCGCTTTCAGGACGTCCTCCCGGAGCGCTTCGGTGGAGAGGCGCCTGTTGCGTTGTTTTCTTTTCGCAGGGTACGCTCAACGCAAAATGGGAGCGGCACTTTTATTTTTATTTTTGGTTCAATGTTTCATTGTGTTTGGGCGGTACTGTCGGCTGTTCATGCTTGGTGGATATGTGGTGTGATCCGCAACCTTTCATAGAACCGGTAAGAACCCGGCACAAACCCGGAAAGACCCGGGCACAAGCCTGGAAAGAACCAGGCACAAACTCGACGAGAACCAGAAACAAATCCGACGATAACCACAAAGCCGGAAAGAACCAGGCACAAACCTGGAAAGAACCAGGCACAAACCTGGAAAGAACCAGGCACAAACCCGACGAGAACCAGAAACAAATCCGACGAGAACCGCAAAGCCGGAAAGAACCAGGCACAACCCTGGAAAGAACCACGCACAAACCCGACGAGAACCAGAAACAAATCCGACGATAACCACAAAGCCGGAAAGAACCAGGCACAAACCCGACGAGAACCAGAAACAAATCCGACGATAACCACAAAGCCGGAAAGAACCAGGCACAACCCTGGAAAGAACCACGCACAAACCCGACGAGAACCAGAAACAAATCCGACGAGAACCGCAAAGCCGGAAAGAACCAGGCACAAACCTGCCCGACGAGAACCAGAAACAAATCCGACGAGAACCGCAAAGCCGGAAAGAACCAGGCACAAACCTGCCCGACGAGAACCAGAAACAAATCCGACGAGAACCGCAAAGCCGGAAAGAACCAGGCACAACCCTGGAAAGAACCACGCACAAACCCGACGAGAACCAGAAACAAATCCGACGATAACCACAAAGCCGGAAAGAACCAGGCACAAACCTGGAAAGAACCACGCACAAACCCGACGAGAACCAGAAACAAATCCGACGAGAACCGCAAAGCCGGAAAGAACCAGGCACAACCCTGGAAAGAACCACGCACAAACCCGACGAGAACCAGAAACAAATCCGACGATAACCACAAAGCCGGAAAGAACCAGGCACAACCCTGGAAAGAACCACGCACAAACCCGACGAGAACCAGAAACAAATCCGACGAGAACCGCAAAGCCGGAAAGAACCAGGCACAAACCTGCCCGACGAGAACCAGAAACAAATCCGACGAGAACCGCAAAGCCGGAAAGAACCAGGCACAACCCTGGAAAGAACCACGCACAAACCCGACGAGAACCAGAAACAAATCCGACGATAACCACAAAGCCGGAAAGAACCAGGCACAACCCTGGAAAGAACCACGCACAAACCCGACGAGAACCAGAAACAAATCCGACGAGAACCGCAAAGCCGGAAAGAACCAGGCACAAACCTGCCCGACGAGAACCAGAAACAAATCCGACGAGAACCGCAAAGCCGGAAAGAACCAGGCACAACCCTGGAAAGAACCACGCACAAACCCGACGAGAACCAGAAACAAATCCGACGATAACCACAAAGCCGGAAAGAACCAGGCACAACCCTGGAAAGAACCACCCACAAACCCGACGAGACCAGAAACAAATCCGACGAGAACCGCAAAGCCGGAAAGAACCAGGCACAAACCTGCCCGACGAGAACCAGAAACAAATCCGACGAGAACCGCAAAGCCGGAAAGAACCAGGCACAACCCTGGAAAGAACCACGCACAAACCCGACGAGAACCAGAAACAAATCCGACGATAACCACAAAGCCGGAAAGAACCAGGCACAACCCTGGAAAGAACCACGCACAAACCCGACGAGAACCAGAAACAAATCCGACGAGAACCGCAAAGCCGGAAAGAACCAGGCACAACCCTGGAAAGAACCACGCACAAACCCGACGAGAACCAGAAACAAATCCGACGATAACCACAAAGCCGGAAAGAACCAGGCACAACCCTGGAAAGAACCACGCACAAACCCGACGAGAACCAGAAACAAATCCGACGAGAACCGCAAAGCCGGAAAGAACCAGGCACAAACCTGCCCGACGAGAACCAGAAACAAATCCGACGAGAACCGCAAAGCCGGAAAGAACCAGGCACAACCCTGGAAAGAACCACGCACAAACCCGACGAGAACCAGAAACAAATCCGACGATAACCACAAAGCCGGAAAGAACCAGGCACAAACCTGGAAAGAACCACGCACAAACCCGACGAGAACCAGAAACAAATCCGACGAGAACCACAAAGCCGGAAAGAACCAGGCACAATCCTGGAAAGAACCACGCACAAACCCGAAAAGAACTAAACACACACACCGAGAATCTCCCACCGCCTTCCGCGCCAGCCACCGGCACAGCGCCGCCCGCTCGCCGGCCTCCGCCTTCGCCGCCGCCACCCGCGCCGCGCCCGCGGCCGCCGCGACGCACCGGAGCGCGCGGGCCCGGCGCGCGGCCCTCCACCACCGCTGCACCGCGGTCCCCGCGGCTGTTTTAAGCCTGCCCTCCCCAATCGATCGCCGCGCGCGGCGCGCCCAGCCGAGCGCCCTGCCGACCCACCGCGCCCGCGCGCACACCCGCGCCGCCCAGCCGCCGCCGAGCACGCCCGCCAGCCACGCGGACCGGCGGCCGTACACCGCCTCCCTCGCCAGCCTCCGCCGGAAGCACAGCTGGATCGCGCGCGCGGCCGCCGCGGCGGAGGGCGCCGCCGGCACCGGGCTGCGGCCCTCTGGAGCCGATCCCTGTGCAACCCCCGCAACCACGGAAGCGTTCGCCGCAAAAGGCGACGCCGGAATGCAGTCTTCTGGCGGTGCCGAGCCCTGGGCCAGCGGCCACGGCAGCTCCGCAACCGTCGAAGCGTTCGCCGCAAAGGGCGAATGCGCGGCTCTTTCCGACGGAGCCGATCCCCGCGCAACCGCAACCGTCGACGCGTCCGCCGCAAAAGGCGGCGCCAGCCCGCGATCTACTGGCGGCGCGTCTCTTCCCGACGGAGCCGAGCCCTGCGCCAGCGGCGGGTCCGGAACCTCCGCCGCAAACGGCGAATCCGGCCCGCAACCCTCCGGCGCGTCTCTTCCCGACGGAGCCGCGTTCCGCGCTCCCGCAACCGTCGAACCGCCGGCTTTCGGCTGCGGGCTCCGCGATGCCCGCGCAGGGGGCGTCCCGCGGCCGTTTTCCCGCGCTTCCCGCTCGAACGCGTGCGGACGGTCGCAGGCGGGCGGCTGGTACCGGACGATGAGCTGGCGGATCGCGATGATGAGAGGGGCACGGGCCAAGTGATCGAAGACCGTGTCGACCCGCGGGTCTCGGCAGCCCGCCGAGAAGGCGGCGGCGCTCCGCTCGCACGCGGCGCGGAGCGCGCCGTGCAGCCGCTTGACGGCGGCAGCCCTCCGCGAGCAGAGCCCGCGCAGGAACCGTTGGAGGAGCACGAGCTTGCGGCGCCTGCACCACCGGCGGACCCGCAGGCGGACGAACAGCAGGTTGCCGTACACCGCACGCATCGTCGGAATGTCCGGCATGCACGCGATCCCCCGCTGCGCCGACGAGACGAGCAAACTCGTCCCGGGCTTCGAACCCCCGACTGCCAGCAGGGCGAACAGCATCCCGTGCTCCCGCTCCGACGCAGCCACCGGCGACCAGGCGTAGAACCCCAGCGCGGCCACCTCCGCCGTGGACGGCGGGAGAGACCTCGGAGACGCCGCGAACTCCCCCGGAAACATCCCGCACAGCACCCCCCCCGCAGGCCCGGCGGCTGAGTCCGACTGCGACCCACCCCCTGGCGGCGGTCCCGGGCACGCCGCGTCGGAATCCCGCGCGCTGCACGGCACGTGAACCGACGCCGTGTCCTCGTCCGCCGGTTCGCAGCGATTCGCGCGGGTTGGAGACCCGAGGATGGGCTGTCCCCCGGGAGGGGAGGTTGGTGGGGATAGAGGGGGCAGGGGTTGTTCGGCGGAGGCGCGCGGGCTCCAGGGTGGGTGTAGGCGGGGCGCCGCGGAGAAGACGTGGAATGCGATGACGTGGCGCTGCCGGGCGACCGTCAAGGTGTGCAGGGCCTCGGCCAAGAGGACCCGCGCCGCGAGCCGGTGCGCCTCGGCGGCGCACGCCCGGAAGTGCTCCAGCAGCAGCAGCGGCAGCTGCTGCTGCAGCAGCTGCTGGTGCAGCTCCGCGCGTGGAACCGCATGGACCAGCCACAGTCGAGCGGCGCGCTCTTCGCCCGCAATCCCAGCCCTGGCGGCGCCTTCGCGCAAGGCCGCGACGCCGCTGGACAGCTGGGCTTGCCGCGCAATCCCGTCTCGGTGGGCCCAGCTCTCGCGGAGCGTCTCCTCCCTGCCGCTGGCTTCCGCGCTCTCGACCGCTCCGCGGGCGGCGTCGCCGGCCGCGGCGCGGCAGCGCCGCCGGCAGCGTGCCTCGTCCGCCTCTACGTCGCAGCGCGCGGCGTCCTCGTCCCGCCGCAGCGCCGCTGCGTACACCAAGAACGCCATGCTGACGCTCGTGGCGCGCCTCCGCGGCCGGATCCTGTCCGTGTCCACGACGATGTGATCATTTTTCCCGACGCAGCAGCCCATGGCCGCATGCTCACGGGGTGTGGGGCGCGGCGGGGGGAAGAGAGGGGTCTCTGAGCTTTGTAGAGTTTATTCGCATTGTTGTGGTTGAGAGGTTCGGTGTGTTAGGGTCTCCGGTTGACCGGAGAGGCTGGGAGTCGGGTAGTATGCATAATGACATGCTTTAACTCAGGCTAGCCAAGTTTGTAAGGGGTACGACTGACTTTGTTTTCGCTCGGGGGCGGAGAAGGCGAAGAACAGGACGCGAAGGGCCGACCTTCGGCATTCGGCTACACTGCCTCGGCGCGAGCCGATCCATTTCCCGAAGTTACGGATCCAGTTTTGCCGACTTGTCTTACCTACATTGTTCCGTCGGCCAGAGGCTATTAGTCCGGCTTCCGCGCTCTCGACCGCGCGGCGGGCGGCGCCGGCGTGCCTCGTCCCGCCGCAGCGCCGCTGCGTACACCAAGAACGCCATGCTGACGCTCGTGACGCGCCTTTGCGGCCGGATCGGTCCGTGTCCACGACGATGTGATCGTTTTTCCCGACGCAGCAGCCTATGGCCGTATGCTCACGGGGGAGTGGGGCGCGTAGGGGAAAGAGGTCGCTGAGTTTTTTTTTGTGTCTAACAAATGCAATTTGTCAAGGACAAAAACCGATCGAAGGCAGCCTACTATCCTCACTCCCGTTAGATGAACAAAGTAGCCTGAGAGACAGACTTGACTAGTAGCCCGGTAGTCTGACTTGTCTAGTAGCCTAGTAGATAGACTTGGCTAGTAGCCTGGTAGACTGACTTGACTAGTATTCTTGTAGACTGCCTTGATTTGTAGGCTGGTGGAGACTGCACTTGGGGACCAAGACAAGAAAGGGGAAGCAAACGAGAGGTTTGGTGCTAGCGCCAAGCAAGCAAGGGATCGCTATTCAAGAAAGAGACGGTGAAACCATTGCATCTTGGACGTCGTGCTGCACAGCACTGTGGATGGGGCAGCTGCGTCTGTCTGGAACCCAACTGAGACGCGAGGGCGCGCTTGCTCCACCGCGCCATGATTTGAGAGTGCACGGATGCAGTCATGCAGCCAAGAAGGCGACCCAAACGTGCGAACGGGGGCTGGCGCAGAGCCTGCTTCCTTCCCCTTTTGCCTGTAGACGGCACATGGTTTCCAATGGGCACCCAGCCTCGTTAGGCCGCCTCAACGCTCGCCGGGATTAGGTGGATACGTGGCCATGGGTTCCGTGTTGCCACCGCACTTGTCCGCATGACAGCAGGGAAGAAATCGTGTTTTACTTCGGAAGCTCTGTCGATACGCCTTTTGCCGCTATATCCTCTGTAATGCCGCGTAGGTACGACGTGAGTTGTCTCCGTGGGTATGGAACTTAGGTGGGCGGATGCCCTCACGGCCCCGGAGGTCCTGTTCTGCTGACCCCCCAACCTGTGGATCCACCGATACCACGACGTACGGTTTCCCCGGCCGCATTACCCGCTGGAGGGAGCACCGTCCTCCATCCTCTTCTGCCCGTCGAAGTGTTCACCCTCCTGAAGCGCTTGGCCGGGTCAAGTCACCTCCTGTGCCCCAACTGCGGGTACTGCTCATTCAGGGAGTCCCAACCCCCGTCGATTCCTTTAAGTTTCAGCCTTGCGAATGTACTCCGCAGACAACGCGGTCCACAAAAGAGGAGGACGCCCCCCGGCGATCCCGCGAGATGGAGGAAAAGGCGACGATACCCCCCCGTAAATAGCAGGCGAGAAGTGGGGTGCGGTGCGAAACAAGACTTTGCCGGGCTAAGTCGCCGAGTCAATCCCCTCCGTCTGATTCTGGATCCGTACCAGACTTTTTGATGACGACAGAATCTACTACTAGACTCCCGTGGAATCCTCGGAACGGATCCCTGGAGAGTGTGCGGCGACTTCGATTGCACTCTTCATACCGCGGTTTATGGATACACCAAGCGGAGAACCCCAGTTTATGGATACACCAAGCGGAGAATCCCAGTTTAAAGGCGCAGGCGTTCGGCCTCGTAGGCAACGGCCTCCCTGCTCTGGAATCGTTTTGTGTTTCCGACGACCTTCGGCTTTGGTGCCTTATTTTCCCCCCCACCCCCCCTTTTGTTTTGCTCTTTCTGCTGTTTTTTCGTTGTGCTGTCGGCTCACGCGAACTCGAAGTCGGCGTCGTCGGCGTGCTCCACGTCGTCGAACTTCCTTTTCTTGTGCGGCGGCTGCGCCGGCGCCGCCGGCGGCGGGATGAAGACGGGAACCTCGGCTTTGCTCCCTTTGCCGCCCTTGCCGCCGACCGCGCCCTTCTTGCCGTGCTTGCCCCGCTTCCCGAGCGCGATGTCCTCCTGCACGCGCTTGTCCTCGGCCTGCAGCACCGCGGTGTGCAGCTCGCGCTCTTCGTCCGCCGAGAGCTTGTTCGAAATGGCCGCGGGGTACCCTCCGATAGGCGTCGGATTGGTAACGTAGCTGAACATCGCTTGGTTGAGCGCCTCCACATTGCGGAAGAGAATGTACGCCCGGGTCCGATCGGCCGTCGGAAGGTACACGTATCGGATTTGATTCTTCCCGGGGCAGTATCGCATGGTGAACAGCTGCTTGATCCGTTCGGGGGAAGAGCTGCGGATCCCGTGGCACACGATCGATATCGCAAGTCCCGGTTTTATGTACTTGACGTTCACCCGCTTGGCTTCGAAGTCGGAGTTCGCGCCGCTCTGCGCCTCGAGCTCCTTGAACTGATCGCGCGTGATGATCTCCGTCGTCAGCCGTGGAATCAACCGCATGGACAGCGCGCAGGGAACGCTCCCGTACGAGTGCTCTCTTTTCGTCAGCGCATCGGCGTCGGCGGGCGACATGAACAACACGACCTTCCTGCCGTTGAACCCTGTGAATCGGCAGACTCCGAGGATCGTTGGGTTAGTTCCGGTGGGGGAAAAGAAGTGCCTGATCTCTTCTTCCGACGCCTCCTGGTGGACCCAGTAGGCGAGGACGGGGACCTGGTTGTGCACGGACGACGCGGTGGGAAGTTGCACCTTCTTGGTGGCGGCGTCGTAGACGATGCCCCGCTGGTTCTGCTGCAGGATGAGGTCGAACTCTTCGGGGCTTTTTACCATCGCCTGGAACTCGGCGATGTGGGCGAAGTCGTTGTACCCCATGACGCCGCCGCGCGCCTCGACGACACGCTTCCACATGTCGAACGCGTTAATGTAGTCCGGCGACAGGTACCGCCTGATCTTCTCGTTCACGACGGACCCATGGGACGCCACCGCGTCGCGTGACTCCATCTCACCCCCTCCACCCCCCGCGCGAGATGATTTACTTCACCACCACCCCCTCCCGAAACGCTCTTTTGGTGTCTAACAAGTGCAATTTTGTCAAGAACAAAAACCAATCGATGGCAGCGGACGATCCTCACTCCCGTTAGATGAACAAAACACAGTTAAATTACCTCCCTCGAGATGGGTCACTCGGAGCCGTGGTTCCCTTCTCATTCCGCTAATTTAACGTAACGTATGTTTAATGCGCTCTTCCGACAAACAGTTCTCTAACGGTTACGGCCCTTAACTGGCCCACCAAGCTATGGGACAGAGCCGACCGGCGAAGTCTCCCTGCGAGGCTGCGCGTGCGAGCCGTGGCCAAACGGTGGCGGCTTGCGCGGCGGCAACAACCACGACAGTTGTCCGACACTCTAAGCACTGGCGGGCGCAACAGCTTGCGAATGCTGGCCGTCGGGGCCGCTCACCTCGCATGTCTAGTGGGATTCACCCTTCACCGCGTCGGCCCCGGCAGGCCAGGGACCGCAACCAAAACAAAAAGAAAATCAAAACTTCTGACGACGAGGGGAGCCGGAGCAAGGAAGATACCGGTCATCCCACTCGGGTCCGAGCGGTGTAAAAGTGGGCGAGCGAGACCGGGTTGTAGAAACGAACCGCCTCAACACACCCCGGGTCCCTTAGGACTTTCTCACCGTAGTGGGTCACCATATCTCCCGACGCCCAATCACCCATCTTCTGAACCTGCATGGGGTCCATACCCGACTTCAGAAGGGTGCAACAACCACCTATCCGGGCACTGTGGGTTAGAAAACGCGCCCTCGTCCGTCCCGAGCCGTCGCCGTCATTCAGCGGCTGCAGGATGCCTCGCTTCCCCGCGGTCCCGCGAAGGGCATCCCTAAACGAGGCATAGACGGGAAACGGGCACAAGAGGCGTCTCCCCTTGGCCATGAGTTTCAGAAGGGAAAAGACCTCGACAGGGCAGTACCGAATGGACTCTGGCACGCCGTCGGGTCCGTTAGGCAGGAGCAAAGGGGGCAACAGATTGATGCTTTCAAAGGTGAGGTATCTACTGCACGTCCCTTTTGCCTTGGACATAGTCCATTCAACCCTCACGCCGCCCTCGCCGACGCGGACATCCTCCGTCAGGATCGACTGCATGCTGGATGCCCTTAGGAGAGTAAAGTGCTCACCCAGCAGCTGCAGCGCCGCGCCGTACTCGCCAACGGTCCGCACGAAGCCGAAGATCTGACGGAACTGTGCGGCGCCTAGGGGCTCGCCACTCTCAGGGTCAGGCGCCGCTCTCTTCAACGCTCTGATCATCCTGCGGATGTCGTCGGCAGGATCCTCGAGAACCCAACCGTCAGCCGTGTTCTCGGCTAAGATGGCGTTGATGATGTTGTGGGGCGCCTTGTACGCCTCATCCTCCATGCCGGACAGGTATCCGCCGAAGGTCTCAAGCCTCCGGACCGTTGCCGGGTATGGCTGCACGCCACAGGCTCCTCATGCGAGCGCGGGCCGCATCGGGGGAATTCCTCGAGGGCACGTTTCAGCGCCCGCCGCTGGGACGTCGACCTCTTCTCGGCTGGTGGTACGGGAGAGCTTTGATCGCGCGCTCTCACCAGGTCCTGTACCCGGCGGTACAGCTCAGGACTGGGCATAGGCACCGGCACTGCCCACATCGGAAGCTTCTCCAGTGTCAGAAGGGTCGTATCGTCCGGGAGGCTTCGGAGGCTTCTACTCACGTCCCTCCACGCTTCCTCATTGAACGAAGTCCGCAGAAACGCGACCCGCCCAATCATCTTTTCTGGGGCAGGGTGGGCGGGAAGAAAAGATTCAGCGTTCATGTTTGGTAACTTTCGTTCCCTGCCGGGGCTTTACACGAAATTAGCTGACATTAAACTACCATTAAATTACCTCCCTCGAGATGGGTCACTCGGAGCCGTGGTTCCCTTCTCATTCCGCTAATTTAACGTATGTTTAATGCGCTCTTCCGACAAACAGTTCTCTAACGGTTACGGCCCTTAACTGGCCCACCAAGCTATGGGACAGAGCCGACCGGCGAAGTCTCCCTGCGAGGCTGCGCGTGCGAGCCGTGGCCAAACGGTGGCGGCTTGCGCGGCGGCAACAACCACGACAGTTGTCCGACACTCTAAGCACTGGCGGGCGCAACAGCTTGCGAATGCTGGCCGTCGGGGCCGCTCACCTCGCATGTCTAGTGGGATTCACCCAATGGCACGTATCCCAATGGACCTTGGCGTGAGAACGAACGAAAGGAGCGCCGCAGATGCCCTGCGTCTTCTCTTTCCTCCTCTCACGGCTCAGGCGACGCGGAAGAGCCTACCAGGCCGGACAGACTGCCCCCGAGCACATCCGCGATCGCTTCGTCGACGATCCGTTGTTCTACGTCCCTTCTCTTGGGTCGTAGACCCTTAAATGGAATATCCGCCCAGGCATGGTTGAGCCGGCTGGGAAGGTCAGAGAGGTTGTCCTCCCCCGGTACCCTCTCGAACCACGCATCGCCTCTGGACCTAGCTAGACGCTCCCAGAACGCATGAACCGGAAGAAGAAGCTCTTTAGCCTTTGTCCGCCCTTGTATCAGGCTGCCCAGCACGATGCTGTTGTCAACCCAGACTGAGACGGTGAAGTCGAATCTGTCATTGAACCACAGGGAGAACGCAACCGAGACCGCAGCAAACTCGAGGTGGTGGATCTGCAGCTCTGAGCCCGCCGGGGGGACAGGATGCGCGAAGTATTCGACCGCGGTAGGAAAGCCATCTACGACCGTAGCTAAGACCGCGCCAAGACCGAAGAGGCAGACATCGGTGAAGAGGACATATCTGGTGCCTACGCCGGGCTGCACTAGACGAAGGGGCACAGATCTTCTGAAACACAACTCTCCTGCGGCCAGCGTGCTTGCCCACCATCTCACGGATGCTCGAAGATCGACACCTAACTTGAACCCTGCAAAAGTCGATGACGCATTGGAGCGCCTGTAGATCGGCTGGAGTGGCACGCGGCCAATCCTGCCGAAGAGCGCCGAAGTCGCGAAGGCGAGCTTACCTGCCAACGACGCAGCCTCCCCCGGCGACAAGGAATCGCGGCTCAGGATTCCCTCCAGCATGTGAATGAGACCCTGCCTCCTGGGCCCTGAGATTCCGACCTCACTGCTTCCGCTTTGATGGTAAACATCAAGCCGAGATGGCGAAAGTAGTTGTTTGCCGACGTCTTCTCCTCGTTGAATGACGTCCGAAGAATGTCCTGGAGAAGTTCCAGGACGTCAGTCAGCGCCCGATCGTCCGAGGCCAGGGTCGGGGCGGCGAAGTCGTCGTAATACTGGCACAACGGAAGCCGGAGCCCGCGGCGGACCAACCTCGCCAGGATCCTTGCGAAAGCGTTGTAGTGCACAACAGCCGCTGTCTCGCCGAAGGATAGCCGCTCCATCCGGAAGTACGCCACCTCACCATCCTCAGGGTTCTCCACGACGACGCACCTGCACAGCCTGTCGTTCCTGGCGCGCAACTGGCGGTACGCGTCCTTGTGGTCCAGACCCACAGACCGGAACGTGGCGGCGGGGTCGTCCGAAAGCCACCCGCCTGGCCACCTCCACGTACACATCCGTCGTGTCCAACTTCACCGGCGTCGACATGTGGACGGACTTGTTCACCAATGCCATGCGACCATCGTCGCAGGCCCGCTCCTTGATGCGGGAGCCCTCGTCGTCAAACTTCACTTGGCGAATCAGGAACCTCCTGAGATAGACGGCGTTAGCTGGGGGACGAACCGCTACCATATAACCGGCAGCAACCTCCTTCTGCACGGAGCGCCATATCGCCAGCCTGTTATCCTTGGAGTCGGAACGGATGGCCCGCACCGACCTCGCTAGAACGTCGCCCTGACGCCGGACCAACTCCTCCTCTGTCATCTCAGGTGCCCCGGGGGATCCCATTAACAGAAACGGCAGAGCCGAGTCGGGTATGGTGCCGATGACTCGGCTGATGGTGGTGTGATGGTAGAGTTCCGAAGACGCCCTCTTGCTGATCAACAGACGCGGCAGAGCCGAGTCGGGTATGGTGCCGATGACTCGGGTGATGGTGGTGTGATGGTGGAATTCCGAAGACGCCCTCTTGCTGACTAACAGACACGGCAGAGCTGAGTCGGGTATGGTACCGATGACTCGGCTGATGGTGATGACTTGATTCCTTGATAAGAATGGCCGGGGTCGGTTGATAGGCGTGGGGCAGGGGAAGGCGAAGATGTCATGTCACTTGGGAGTCAATTGCCCGTCTTAGACCTCGTCAGTAAAGCATCTTCTTCGGGCCTTGAGCCGTTCCGCTTACGATCATGCCCGCGGGCTTGGTCCCTCGGCTGAGCTGCCGGTCGTGATCGGGACGGTCCGAGTCGAGCAGTAAGAAGGGACTTGCGTTCTTGCTGTGCTTGGGGAAGGCCCGGGCGCTCCGGAGTCCGCTGCCATCCGACCCGCCTTGCAGCGCCGAAACCCTGCCTTCCCAGAACTGCCCGAGCGACATCATTGACATTCCCTCCTTCCTGGTAGGAATCTGAAGCCATACCTCGCAACGGCCGCCTTGTGTGAAGTCCCCGGAGAAACTCAGCCGGTTCATACAGAGATAAAAAGACACCTCAACACCTGGGCACAATACCTGGAAGCAGAGCCGCGCCTAGGCTCGGGCGCAGGAGCAGGCCAAAAGAGACCACTATCAACCTGGAGGCCCGACTAAAGGAAGCAGGCCAAAAGAGACCACAATCAATCCTATTAGCCAGATCCCGTGGGATCTCGTCAGGAGCAGGCCAAAAGAGACCACAATCAACCTGGGAGCCGGCGTGTGCGGGCTTGGGCACAGGAGCAGGCCAAAAGAGACCACAATCAACCTGGAGGCCCGACTAAAGGAAGCAGGCCAAAAGAGACCACAATCAATCCTATTAGCCAGATCCCGTGGGATCTCGTCAGGAGCAGGCCAAAAGAGACCACAATCAACCTGGGAGCCGGCGTGTGCGGGCTTGGGCACAGGAGCAGGCCAAAAGAGACCACAATCAACCTGGAGGCCCGACTAAAGGAAGCAGGCCAAAAGAGACCACAATCAATCCTATTAGCCAGATCCCGTGGGATCTCGTCAGGAGCAGGCCAAAAGAGACCACAATCAACCTGGGAGCCGGCGTGTGCGGGCTTGGGCACAGGAGCAGGCCAAAAGAGACCACAATCAACCTGGAGGCCCGACTAAAGGAAGCAGGCCAAAAAAAACCACAATCAATCCTATTAGCCAGATCCCGTGGGATCTCGTCAGGAGCAGGCCAAAAGAGACCACAATCACCCTGGAAGCCGGCGTGTGCCGGGCTTGGGCGCAGGAGCAGGCCGAAAGAGACCACAATCACCTGGAGGCCCGACTAATGGAAGCAGGCCAAAAGAGACCACAATCAATCCTATTAGCCAGATCCCGTGGGATCCCCTCATCCAATCGCGTGTTCGACGCTGTTTCGAAATAAGGAGGTCAGTTCCGGAAAGCGACAGTTCCCGAAATGAACCAAACTAGGTAAGAAAAGATTCAGCGTTCCTGTTTGGTAACTTTCGTTCCCTGCCGGGGCTTTACACGAAGTTAGCTGACATTAAACTACCAGTTTGAAGGAAGTGCGCACAAACAAAGGAAGCGCCAGATCCGTTTTGTTGTGTCTAACAAAGCAATTTGTCAAGAACAAAAACCGATCGATGGCAGCGGACGATCCTCACTCCCGTTAGATGAACAAAACAGGTTTGAAGGAAGTGCGCACAAACAAAGGAAGCGCCAGATCCGTTTTGTTGTGTCTAACAAAAGCAATTTGTCAAGAACAAAAAACGATCGATGGCAGCGTACTATCCTCACTCCCGTTACATGAACAAAACAGGTTTGAAGGAAGTGCGCACAGCCAGATCCGTTTTGTGTTCCCCCCTATTTCCACACGTGGAGGAAATGATCCAATTTGATATCCTCACGGAACAAAAAGCAACGGGGAGAAACAGTTCCTACCTCTGTTTACGTGTGACGTGCCGCGACGAGGGATGAACAGCTCAGATATCAATACACTCATAGGCAGCTGAATCGGTGTAATGCCAATTTCTCAAAACAAATGTGTGCCCTTTATAGCCGAGTATATAAGGGCGCAAAACTTGCTTTGGGTGGGATGCAAGGATTACCCAGCTAAAGCACTGATGGACGATGCACCACGGAGGTCGATGAGAGAACTTCATACAGGCTTCAGGCCGTGGTTGGTTGTAGAAGGTTATCCTCACCCCCAGCGTCCAGATACAATAGGCAGTCACTCAACATTTCCTTCGAGTAGAGATATCCATCACAAAGACGTCTTCTCCCTTCTTCCTTTCTGCTCTCGGATTGCCTGACGAGAACGGCCAAGAAAAGTTTCTTGGCAGTTCTCATCAGGCAATCCGAGAGCAGAAACTCATACTCGGAACGGGGGGCACTGGGACCACGTGAGCTGGGTTTAGACCGTTGTGAGACAGGTTGGTTTTACCCTACTGACGGAGAGAGAGCCCATCGGACCAGCGCATTCCGACAGCAACATGGGGTAGTACGAGAGGAACTCCCGTTTCTAGTCCTGGTATCTACGGTTGCTCGATCGGACAGTGCCGTGATGCTACCACTGGGTGGATTATGGCTGAACGCCTCTAAGCCAGAACCCAGTCTAGAGGAATGCGTGAGGTACTCAGGGCACTTTATCGGGCCACGACGAGCTTCGGCGAACGGCAACTTCCAAATTCACATCCAGATCCCGTGTCTCCAAACCGGGTCTATACGAGTCCGAATGGACCGGCGGGCGTAACGCACTGAGGAGCTTTGTTGTTCCGAGGGTTTGAGCCTTATGGCCGGATCCTGCGGTTATCTCCTGGTTCGGCTCCACTCGAAAGAGTGGGGTTGGATCAGGAGAAACCCGGATACCCTACCTTTGCTGAGGGTGTCCCGCGGCGAGCTGACTTCGGGCGCCCGAGCGGCGGCTCATCAAAATGCAAGCGCCGCAATTTCCGCAGATGAAAGGGCGAAAGCCGGAGGAATTGCACCCATGCGTTAACACATTAACAAGTAACTTAGGGGGCTCCGGGCGGCGGAGGTCTATAGGGGCGAGGGGCGAGAAAACACAAAAGCTAGTAGGAGATAAAACAAGGACAGCAAAATGCAAAGAAAGCTAACAACGGGGTTGAGATTCGGGGTTTATGGCCGACCAGGCAAAAGACAGACGAAGGATGTGAGAACAAGTGACGACAACGCAGATGCGAGCACCCGCGTTTCGGGTGCGAAGCAGCACGTTGTGCGCGCTCTTTTTCACCCAGATTATTATCCAGCTGCTGAGGCTGGAATTCACACGTTAATCGTGAACTTGAAACGTCGGGTCTTGCCTGTTAGCCCAGGTACGACAACACTGCACCATGTACCTGTCGCACGTGTGGCAAGTGCACATGACAAGTGCACTATTTTTTGCCACACAACCTATGAAAAGTACATACTTGCCAAGACAAGTACATGAATCGGAGGGGTACGAATCGGGGGGTGGGTGGCCCGGAAAAGGGGAAACAACGAGACGAAGGTAATGTTCGTTTGCTGAGAAGGGGGCGGGGGAGGCCCTGCTTCGGAACAATTAAGGCCAAAGGTCGCGTTGCGGCAGCAGAGCTAGAATCGGCAAGTTAGGAGCGCGTGCGCGGAAGGCTCACAAGAAGTGAGGGAAGAATGCAAAGGTTGCCTGTGTGTCTCGCCACCGTGTCCTAGCTGCAATATGTCACGGACACATTAACCTGACTGTCTGCAGGCAGGACAGCAATGTAAGTCTGGTTTGTCAGGCAGCTGTTCGTAGCGCACCACAACCAAAATTACCCATGCGACCAATGCACAAGTAAATCCGTCTCGAGGAGATGAACCCTACACGGTGGGGATGGGGGGGGGGGGGGGGGGGGGGGCAAAGGAAGTACAATTACACTCGTAAAGAAAACAACAAGAAAACGATAAGGCGGCTCTATTTTATATCCCTTCTCTGGGCCCGCTAGCAGCGACGGACCTCGCTTCGTGGTGCCAGCACGACGGGAGAACTTGGAGATACAGAGAAAGAAGAAAAACAGAGGGTTGGATGGAGAGGACGCAGGCGTGCGTCGGGGCCCGTGAGGAAGCACCGGCCACCTTGCAAGATGAGAATACCTGCCCTGGAAAGAATCACCCTTTTACTCGCGGGGGTAAGCACCCTTGCGGGGGAGCTTTTCCGTGTGCCTCCATGCGGAAGGACACTGGGCAACGAACGTGGTAGCACTACGTGTCCAGCAGCTAGGAGCCTGAGTGTCCGCAGACCGGACAGCGACGTGAGTCCGGATTGAGCCGTGGCCCCTGTGTTAACTTTCACTCAAGCTTTGCATGCTGCGGTTGGCCGTTGCGCCTCTGGCCCCCGCTCGCAAAACGGGGCGGCCACCACCAACTATCTTCCACAAAACGGCAGGTGCTTGCTTGCTCAAGAAGATAAAAAACAGAAAGACCTTTTTTTTTGGTGTTATCCCACAAGCCCAAACCCAAGTCCTCTTCACGTCTTTTGCCTCTATTTTGGTGTCACAACCTTTTTGCTACCGTACCCGTTTGGTATGAACCCCCCAAACAAAAAGTTTGTAACACCTACCCAACTCCTTCGGAGGTGGGTCTTCTAGTTTGCGATGTGGGTAACACCATTTTACTGGGCGATTTTTTTCCCCCGGTCACATCTTCCGCAGACGACGGCTGGATGTGCTCCTGCGGTGCCTGCCTTGGGAAGGATCCGGGGTGAGCTCGATGGGTGAAGGGAGGAAGGCGGAGGAGTTCGGATGTCCCCGGTGGTTGCTGAGGGAGAGGAAGCTGGTGCGCAGGGACTTCAGCTGGCTCCCCCAGCTGTTAACGTCGCGGAAGAGGGCGATCAGCTCTTCGGATCCCTCGCAGCCTTCGCCCTCCTCCGCGGCCGACAGGATGCGCTGCGTCTTGCCGTGGATTTCCTCCATGCTCCGGAGGCCCGCTTCGCACGAGTGGAACTGCGACTCGATGTTCGCGGCCCGGCGCTCCGCGTCCTTCATGCGCCGGCGCGCTTCCTCCGCGAAGGAGCGCTCCTGCTCGACGCTCGCCTCGTGGCGCTTCTTCTCCGCGGCGAGCTCGCAGCGTTTTTTGGCGATTTCCGCCTCCATCGCCTGCCGCATGGCGTTGAACTCCTCTTCGAACCGCTGCTGCAAGTCGTCGGTCTGCTCGGCGTGCACCTCCGATTCCCGCGCAAATTGCCGGCGGAGCTGCAGGCACTGCTGCTCGAGGGCTGCGACGTCGGCGGCGTGCTGGACCCGCTGCTTCACCAGGTCGTCTTTGAGACGCCGCTTCTCCTCGCCGGTGCCGCGCAGGGCGGCCTTGCCTCGGCCGAGCTCCTCTTCGTGCGCGTCCTCCGCGTCCTTCAGCTGCTTCTTGAACGCGGCCGTCAGCTCCTGCTGCGCGCCTTCCAGCTCGCGCGCGTGCTGCTGCTCACGCTCCGCGTCGATCTCCTTCCACCTGCGTTTGCGGGGTTTGCGCTGGGCTCAAAGCTTCGAAAGTTGCACAGGTAAAGCCCAGCTGCGGCCTCGCGTCGTCGGCTCGCGCTGTTCCTTGCACAAAATACTCGACGTAGCTGCATTGACTCCGAATGGAAGGGAGGAAATATATGGAGGTAGAGAGGAAAATACAATACAAACACAATCTGATTTGTTCTTCGCTTACACCACCGTGTGTTGCTTTTCTCACTCAGGACATTTGACCTGTTGTGTTTGTGTGATTTGTCGTGTTGGGGTAGACCCGCATGACCTCACGTCCGCTCAACACGTGGTTCGGTAGTTACAGCACTTGGGATCCCTTCGGTTCTTTGTCTGGCAGTTATTGTCGAGCATTTTCCTTCCAAGCTGGCGCTTATGTAAAAGAAGTGTGTAGTCTTTGACTTGTTAGTTGCCGGCAACTTCTTTTGCATTGCGGTCACCAGGTGTCATCCGGATGTAAATCTAAAGCTGCCCACGTCAATTTCTTAGAGTGAAAGTTCTTTTTGTTGTATCCATCACCTCGTAGCTACAGCTGGATGGTAGCTGGTCCTGCTGGTGGTATCCACCGCTGCACCATACTCGTGGGTGTGTAGACATCACCACACCATCCACTAGTACCTATCGTGGTATCGTGGTATGCTGGTTAGGCATTGCCAGTGTGCGCGCGATCTTCGAGCATTTGTTTTTTACCGGCAGACTCGCACAAAATCAGCTTGGTGCGCAAACCGGGCAAGATGTGAATCAAGAGATGTTGTCGCAAAACCTTCTGATCGGCAGACCTTCCAAAAACCAGCCGGCTGATTCTCAGCCGGTCAGTTTTTCAAGAAACTTCCGGCTGAAACCAGCCGCTTTTTTCCTCAGCGCGAACACTGAGCATTGAGTTCTGTAGAGTGCAAGTGCCATGAAAGCAGGCGAGCACTTGTTAAGCATTGAGTTCTGTAGAGTGCAAGTGCCATGAAAGCAGGCGAGCACTTGTTAAGCATTGAGTTCTGTAGAGTGCAAGTGCCATGAAAGCAGGCGAGCACTTGTTAAGCATTGAGTTCTGTAGAGTGCAAGTGCCATGAAAGCAGGCGAGCACTTGTTAAGCATTGAGTTCTGTAGAGTGCAAGTGCCATGAAAGCAGGCGAGCACTTGTTAAGCATTGAGTTCTGTAGAGTGCAAGTGCCATGAAAGCAGGCGAGCACCGTGTGTTGCTTTCTCACTCAGGACATTTGACCTGTTGTGTTTGTGTGATTTGTCGTGTTGGGGTAGACCCGCATGACCTCACGTCCGCTCAACACGTGGTTCGGTAGTTACAGCACTTGGGATCCCTTCGGTTCTTTGTCTGGCAGTTATTGTCGAGCATTTTCCTTCCAAGCTGGCGCTTATGTAAAAGAAGTGTGTAGTCTTTGACTTGCTAGTTGCCGGCAACTTCTTTTGCATTGCGGTCACCAGGTGTCATCCGGATGTAAATCTAAAGCTGCCCACGTCAATTTCTTAGAGTGAAAGTTCTTTTTGTTGTATCCATCACCTCGTAGCTACAGCTGGATGGTAGCTGGTCCTGCTGGTGGTATCCACCGCTGCACCATACTCGTGGGTGTGTAGACATCACCACACCATCCACTAGTACCTATCGTGGTATCGTGGTATGCTGGTTAGGCATTGCCAGTGTGCGCGCGATCTTCGAGCATTTGTTTTTTACCGGCAGACTCGCACAAAATCAGCTTGGTGCGCAAACCGGGCAAGATGTGAATCAAGAGATGTTGTCGCAAAACCTTCTGATCGGCAGACCTTCCAAAAACCAGCCGGCTGATTCTCAGCCGGTCAGTTTTTCAAGAAACTTCCGGCTGAAACCAGCCGCTTTTTTCCTCAGCGCGAACACTGAGCATTGAGTTCTGTAGAGTGCAAGTGCCATGAAAGCAGGCGAGCACTTGTTAAGCATTGAGTTCTGTAGAGTGCAAGTGCCATGAAAGCAGGCGAGCACTTGTTAAGCATTGAGTTCTGTAGAGTGCAAGTGCCATGAAAGCAGGCGAGCACTTGTTAAGCATTGAGTTCTGTAGAGTGCAAGTGCCATGAAAGCAGGCGAGCACTTGTTAAGCATTGAGTTCTGTAGAGTGCAAGTGCCATGAAAGCAGGCGAGCACTTGTTAAGCATTGAGTTCTGTAGAGTGCAAGTGCCATGAAAGCAGGCGAGCACTTGTTAAGCATTGAGTTCTGTAGAGTGCAAGTGCCATGAAAGCAGGCGAGCACTTGTTAAGCATTGAGTTCTGTAGAGTGCAAGTGCCATGAAAGCAGGCGAGCACTTGTTAAGCATTGAGTTCTGTAGAGTGCAAGTGCCATGAAAGCAGGCGAGCACTTGTTAAGCATTGAGTTCTGTAGAGTGCAAGTGCCATGAAAGCAGGCGAGCACTTGTTAAGCATTGAGTTCTGTAGAGTGCAAGTGCCATGAAAGCAGGCGAGCACTTGTTAAGCATTGAGTTCTGTAGAGTGCAAGTGCCATGAAAGCAGGCGAGCACTTGTTAAGCATTGAGTTCTGTAGAGTGCAAGTGCCATGAAAGCAGGCGAGCACTTGTTAAGCATTGAGTTCTGTAGAGTGCAAGTGCCATGAAAGCAGGCGAGCACTTGTTAAGCATTGAGTTCTGTAGAGTGCAAGTGCCATGAAAGCAGGCGAGCACTTGTTAAGCATTGAGTTCTGTAGAGTGCAAGTGCCATGAAAGCAGGCGAGCACTTGTTAAGCATTGAGTTCTGTAGAGTGCAAGTGCCATGAAAGCAGGCGAGCACTTGGCGAGCAGCGGCTGCCAAAACTTGCCGCACACACCTATGATCAAAGTAATGTTTTAACGTAGTTTTAGAGTTAAAGTTCGCTTGAAATTCCGGGGTTTTAGGGTCTCCGTGTGACCGTTCACGAATGGGTTCTCTTAGAGCAAGAAAGGGCTATGTGGTTACGGGTTGTATATTTAGTGCACGCTTTCGCTATGGGTTATGGCTAGCCATGTCCGGGACTGTCTGTGACCGACACCAAGTACATTCCTTCGTGGAGTGTAGTCTTGGGCCCCCCACGTTCTTCAAGTTGAGCAGGGGTTGCCTTGTAGCCCGTACCGGTCTGTTGTCCGCGTTTATATGTATTTTCTCGCAGTGTGGTGTTTGGGTTTCGCGACACTTGCGGTGCTTCACGTGGTGCGGGTTGTTTCCGGCCTAATATAAGGTTTTTGTTGGGTAGATTTGCAGGGTAAAACTGTTCGTTGCTCGCCACAGTTAAGGCACTCTGGGCACACTGGGTACCCGTGTAGTTTTGTTTTACGGAGAAAACCATAAGGGAAGCACTTAAGTCGGGAAAATATTTATCGGAAACTGTTTCCGATAAATATTTTTGTTTCCGATAAATATTTTTTTTGTTTCCGATAAATATTTTTTTTGTTTCCGATAAATATTTTTTTGTTTCCGATAAATATTTTTTGTTTCCGATAAATATTTTTCTGTTTCCGATAAATATATTTTTGTTTCCGATAAATATTTCTCTGTTTCCGATAAGTATTGATCACTTTGACAGTAGGTTCACCTACTTCGTCCCGTGGACGACCGCGACGAAGCCAAATACGATCGTTTTTCTATCTAGTTTCGGGTCGAAAGCCTCCCCAGCAAAGGCTGTTCAATTTTCAACACCAGATACGCAAACCTTTTCGAATGCAGCACACGGGTATTCATCAAGTGACATCTAACTATCTGGTTGCATTGAGCAGTATCCGGATCTGAAAGCTGAAGACTTTGTACCACTTCACCGCGACAAAGGTCACGAACCGGGTTCGGCTTACACTGCAGTTGCAGTAAAACTGCGTCTTGCGCACGAGCGCGGAAATCCGCCACCCACCATTCGGCTAGATATTGCAAGAACACAACTGCAAAGCTTACTACAAACGGATAGTGTTACAAAGGCGAACGAATCATGCGAGAACCTACGTAGGGGCCCCTCAACAGCTTTCAGAACGGCAAGTCAAGAAAAGGATAAGTTTGCACATTCTCTTCCGTCTGATCTGCATGTTCCCCAGTTCTACCCTTCGTTGATCTGTTGTGTGTATTCGCAACGACTTCATCCGGGTCCTACGCGGCCCCAATACGACAAAACTGCATGCGGTCCTGACCAGGTAACATCCTCCTACCTGAAAATGTCTAACCACGACTACGGATTTGGTGCCATCGAGGCAGCCATGGAGTGTAAGTATGCCAACGGGGCTTAGTAGTATCGGGGCTGCCGTGCATACTAGTTCCCGTAAAATATTTGTTTCCCTTGACTTGTGCCATGTCGGACGGTAGGATTTTCCGCGTCAGCCTCATTTCAATCCTGGAGACAAAAGCACTCACACAATAAAGACTAGCTCATTTCACGGGCCAAAACTGCCTTTGTTGCAGAAATCAGCAACACAGGCAAGCGATGACAGAACAGCGCACACGAAGACGACCGGCTCTGAAGAGACCCGCGCCGCAAGCTGCGCGAGCAGAGGGTGCCAAGCAAACCAGGAAGGAAGGCGAGGAGATTCAGATGGCACAGCAGGACGCCCGCGAGGGATCACCGAGGTCGAAAGACAGAAAAGGGAAAGCAGGCGTGGCCAGCTTGAAAAGCTGCAAGCGCGGAGAAGGCACAGGTACAGAGCAGTCCACATGCAGACGAGCAGTGAAGCGGCCCACATCACAGAGGTCTATCACACTGGCTCCGGATTACTTAGGGTCCTCGCAAAATCCAATGAAATTGCTTGCCCAATGGGACTCCCCTTGGGCACATTTCGCACTGGGGACTAGTCCCCAGGAACCCGTATCAAAAATATTTCTCGGAAACAAAAAATATTTATCGGAAACAAAAAATATTTATCGGAAACAAAAAACTATTTATCGGAAACAAAAAATATTTATCGGAAAAAAATATTTATCGGAAACAAAAAAATATTTATCGGAAACGTTCCGATTTGTTAGTTGTCGCCAACTTTTTTTATATTGAGGTGTCATTCAGATGTAAATCCAAAGCCGCCCACGTCAAATTTTGTTAAGCAGCGGCTGCCAAAACTTGCCGTGACACCTATGATCGGTTAGCACAAACTCAAGAGGTCTGGTCAACTATTCCCTGCAGTATTAGCATACTTTCAAGAAAAAAAAGGGCGGACCTCTCTTCCTTCTTCGCGAAGTCGTTCTCCATGTCGAGAGCGAGGGCCTCCCACGCGGACTTGTCCTCCGCCGCGGCCTGCGCTTTGGCGGCCAGCTGCAGCTTCAGGTGTTCGATCTCCGCGTCTTGGGTTGCGTTCGCGTTGACCTGGTCGTCGTTGGCCTGGCTGAGCTCGTCGATGACCCGCTGCGCCTCGCGCAGCTGGTCTCGAACGCGTTCTATAGTATGCTCCGCAGCGCCGAGCTGCTGCTTGAGAGAGTCGACCTCCGCGGAGTGGTTCGTTCGGGCCCGCTCGATGTCGTTGTTGGCGGCCTGCAGGCGCTGAGTGGCGTTTTCCTCTGCGAGGGCGATCTGACGCGACGCTTCGTCTTGGTGCTCGCGCAGGGTCCTTTCGGAGGCTTCCTGCGTGAGGCGCACCCGGCGTTCCGCGTCTATCTGCTCCAGGCGCAACGTGTTCATGTCGTCCTGCATCTGGTGCTCGGCCGTTTCGTACTGCAGAATCAACGCCTTCAGCTCGTCCACCTCGCCGCCTCTCGCGAGGGAAAGCTCCTCCCTCAGCTGCTCGAGGTCCGAAGCCAGCCTTGCGCCGACGTCCATGTTGCGCGAGACGTGGTTAACGATGCGGCTCGCCTTCGCCGCGTACCTATTTGTTTTGTGTTACCGTCGATCCCGAAGGACGATCAGTTTGGAAAATCAGTTTGCTCGCTCTCTTACCGGGTGCTCAATTCACTTCTCAGCCAGTTTGCCCACGCTGCGGCCTTGTCTTCCGACTCTTTTTTTTTCGGCAATGGCGGGACGAGCTTCTTGACACTACACAGTACGGACCCCACATCGCGAGTCCTTTCATCCTGTCTAGTCTTGTGCCAAGACCCGTGCCCAGAGATAATCATAGCTGGTCTCTCAAACTTGGGACATTGCCCTAGTCAACGAAGGCGTGGTGTACCATGTCTACAGTTCCGGTTGACAGTCGCAAAAGCAACAATCGATGGTACCAGGGAAAGCCTGCTACACGGGAGCCAAGCTTCATGTGTGCGGTACTGCAGAGCACCGGGCCTACGGGTCAAGTGGCTACCGATTTCCCAAACTAAAGCATCAAGGCGTGGCGCACCTTGGGGCTTGGCGCTCGCGCCGAACACAAGCTCGTCGAGACGGTCAGCCACAGGGCAGAGCAGACGGGGTTGTGGCACTGTGCGCTGCCTCCGACTCAAGCTTTGCAAGCTGTGGTTGACCGTGACGTTCCTGGATCGGGGGGGCCTTTTTTCTTCTTATTCTTCTTCTTGTTCTTATTCTTCGTATTCTTGTTCTTCGTCGGCAATGGCAACCTCGGTTGCCCGCATCGCGAACGATGCAGGCAGCGCGTGATGGTGTTGCCTGATCAGAACTCAGAACTTCCTTACCCCAAAGAAATGAAACTGGGTGGGAAACAAGTGGGAGGAAAGCGTTCGTAGGACTGGGCCGTTTTGTGCACGATTTTGCACCTGTTTGCGTTTCAGGGTTGACATAGTACGGAGGCGGTTGTCTTCCGACTCTTTTTTTTCGGCAATGGCAGGACGAGCTTCTTGACACAACACAGTACGGACCCCACATCGCGAGTCCTTTCATGCTGTCGCATTCTTGTAGCGAGCTTCTTGACACTACACAGTACAGGGAGTCCTTTCGTTACCGAAAAAGGTGCTGGCGTACCTGAGGGTGTTCTTTGTCTCGTCCGAGTTGAGCTCCGACGGGCTGACGCAGGCGAGAAACCACGTCTTCGCGTTGCCCCCAAGACAGTCGGACAACAGGCGAGTTAGCTTCGAGTCCCGGAAGGCCGGTATCGCTCTGCTTTCGAGCAGCTGGTCGATGATCCGGCGAAGGGCAAGTAGCGAAGTGTTGATGTGAATCGACTCCTGCATTCGCGCGCCATCCGAACCGCTTTTCTTCAGGTTCTCGGACCCGGCCAGGTCTACAAAGCGGATGCACGCCGTTGAGAATGTGTGGCCGTTCGACTTAAAGTGACTCGTCCTCTGATCCGGCACTTGCATCTCCATTGTGATACGGAAGACCGCGTGAGACCTGCAAGTGATTTCAGTGCTCAACGGAGGTATCAGACAACGAATGGTCTCCTTCATGGAATGGCACCCAATGCCGCATGCTAGCGTTGCATGATCTCCCAGCAAATCTTCCCCTTGAGATTAGTTGTTGAAAACTGGCAAAATAACGCAGACAACCGTCTAGTTCCTTCTGTCTGATAACGACTAATCTCAAGGGGAAGCCCCTTCATGGAATGGACCAATGTGTTTGAAACTGTTTTCATCATTTCCCAGCAAAGTTTGCAACTCGGAAATAACGCAGAACGATCAGGTTCCTTCTGTCTGATAACAACTAATCGCAAGGGCAAAACCCTTCATGGAATGGACCAATGTGTTTGAAATTGTTATCATCATTTCCAAGCAAATGTACCACTCGGAACTCGTTGGAACTCACAACTCGGGTCTCGTCCCACAGCGAGCTTTCGCAGAACAGTCAGGTTCCTTCTGTCTGATAACAACTAATCTCAAGGGGAAGCCCCTTCATGGAATGGACCAATGTGTTTGAAATTGTTTCATCATTTTCCAGCAATCCTGCCACTCGGAGCTCGTTGAAAACTGGCAAAATAACGCAGAACTGTCTAGTTCCTTCTGCCTGATAACAACTAATCTCAAGGGGAAGCCCCTTCATGGAATGGACAAGGTGTTTGAAATTGTTCCATCATTTCCAAGCAAATGTCCACTCAGAACTCGTTGGAACCCACAACTCGGCGAGCTTTCGCAGAACAGTCAGGTTCCTTCTGTCTGATAACAACTAATCTCAAGGGGAAGCCCCTTCATGGAATGGACCAATGTGTTTGAAACTGTTTTCATCATTTCCCAGCAAAGTTTGCAACTCGGAAATAACGCAGAACAATCAGGTTCCTTCTGTCTGATAACAACTAATCGCAAGGGCAAAACCCTTCATGGAATGGACCAATGTGTTTGAAATTGTTTTCATCATTTCCAAGCAAATGTACCACTCGGAACTCGTTGGAACTCACAACTCGGGTCTCGTCCCACAGCGAGCTTTCGCAGAACAGTCAGGTTCCTTCTGTCTAATAACAACTAATCTCAAGGGGAAGCCCCTTCATGGAATGGACCAATGTGTTTGAAATTGTTTCATCATTTTCCAGCAATCCTGCCACTCGGAGCTCGTTGAAAACTGGCAAAATAACGCAGAACTGTCTAGTTCCTTCTGTCTGATAATAACTAATCTCAAGGGGAAGCCCCTTCATGGAATGGACAAGGTGTTTGAAATTGTTCCATCATTTCCAAGCAAATGTCCACTCAGAACTCGTTGGAACCCACAACTCGGCGAGCTTTCGCAGAACAGTCAGGTTCCTTCTGTCTGATAACAACTAATCTCAAGGGGAAGCCCCTTCATGGAATGGACCAATGTGTTTGAAACTGTTTTCATCATTTCCCAGCAAAGTTTGCAACTCGGAAATAACGCAGAACAATCAGGTTCCTTCTGTCTGATAACAACTAATCGCAAGGGCAAAACCCTTCATGGAATGGACCAATGTGTTTGAAATTGTTTTCATCATTTCCAAGCAAATGTACCACTCGGAACTCGTTGGAACTCACAACTCGGGTCTCGTCCCACAGCGAGCTTTCGCAGAACAGTCAGGTTCCTTCTGTCTGATAACAACTAATCTCAAGGGGAAGCCCCTTCATGGAATGGACCAATGTGTTTGAAATTGTTTTCATCATTTCCCAGCAAAGTTTGCAACTCGGAGCTGGTTGAGAAGTGGCGAAATAAGGCAGAACAGTCAGGTTCCTTCTGTCTGATAACAACTAATCGCAAGGGGAAACCCCTTCATGGAATGGACCAATGTGTTTGAAATTGTTTTCATCATTTTACAAAGGCTCGCAGCTCGTTGGACACCACGAAGCAGCGAATACTCCGAACTTTTTTCAGGGCGAAGCGACGAAGACCGCCAAACGATGTACAGAAGCGCAGAAAACAAGGAAGGATGTAAAGAAGCGTCGAAGACTGACACTTGGCCAGGTAAACTCAACTGCGATTCTCACGGTATTTGCGTTTCGTTCATCACGACATTGTTTTTTTGATCCTTCGATATCGGCTCTTCCTGACCTAGACACGTAGAATTGTCTAAGGGTTGAAGTGTTCAACCCCCAACAGGGAACTTTGAGCTGGGTTCAGACCGTCGTGAAGCAGGTTGGTTTCACCTTCATGGAGAGAGAGCCCATCGGGCCAGCGCATTCCAACAGCAAGCCAGGGTAGTACGAGCGGGAACTCTTGCAGTACCCCACTGGGGGAGGGAAATCAGGAGTAGGAAAAGTAGGAGGTGCGGAAGTGCACGTGCGAACAACAACTTACAGGTCGTGGGTTGTTTCTCCTGGCCGTTGGAAAATTGCAACGATCCCCACAAATTCCCGTTTCTGGTGTAAATTTAGGGTGTCGCGCGCATACCTTGAGGAAACGTCGTTCATCGAGGTGGCGGCCGTCGACCTCGCGGCCATGCCTCTGCGCAGGATGGTTTCAATGTCTTCCCACGAGCTGACAGGGGATGAAACGGCGCCGGCGACGTGCACTCCATGCACGGGATGCTGCCGGATGGCCAGCTTCTTCTTCGACACGCCGGTGCCCGGTGGCATCAGGTCGTACAGCTGCTCGCAGTATACTTCGATGAAGCTCGCTCTGAGCTTGATCGCGGACTGCGACGCGGGCGGAAGCTGTTCGTACCGACGCAGCAAGTCTCGGCAGAACCGAGGGATCAACCCTTCGGAATCTTGCGCCCCGCCCATCATCGTATGCGTCTTCCCTGACCCCGTCTGCCCGTACGCCAGGATGCACGAGTTGAAGGAGTCGAACAAATTGTCAAGGCACGACGATCCGATGACGGAGTACACCTCATCTTGCTCCTGCGCTTGCAGCGTCGCGCACGGGTTGTGCAGATCCTTCGGGTAGAACACCCGGTCGAACTGAAAGCCGCTGAGGCACTCCTCCTCGTGTTCTTCGGTGTATTCGGTGCGTCGTTCGATGAGTTGGACGCCCTGGACGGTGCGATCGGGGGTTTCGTCTTCGATGGGGATGAGCACCGGGCACTGCATGGGGAGCCGGTCTTCCTCCATTTTGTTGAACGGGCGGACCCTGAGGATGACGCGCACGGACTCCGTCGAAGTCGCGCCGGGCTTCTCAGGCAGCGCGCTGCTCCTGCGCGAGTGCTGCGGGGCGGCCGGGCTGACGCTGTTGCGCCGCTGGCGGCGGAAGGCGTGCGACTCCGGCGTGCCGCCGACCGTCGAGTAGCTGTTCCGGCGCTCGCGGCGGTCGCTGTGCGGGCTCGGCAGCGGCGAGCCGTCCCGCAGCGTCGAAGAGCGCGGCGAACGCCCCCGAGCCATCGGCGACGTCCTACCAATGGGCGACCGGTCGCGCGTGCGCTGCACGGCGTTGGGCGATCGCGAGCGCATCATCGTTGGTGCGTGTTCCTCTTTGGGCGGATCCTTTCTGTGATGGGCCCTGCGTGTTGCATTAAGTGATCGAAGACAAACTAAGGACGATTAAGGTTATGCAAGCTGAGTTCGCTGTGACGTGCTGATATATCGGTAGAACGCATTCACGTTTCCCAGCACAGTATGCGGTAGTTCCTTGGTAAGTATCACGTATCGTTTCGCCTTCGATGGGGATGAGCACCGGGCACTGCATGGGGAGCCGGTCTTCCTCTACTTTGTTGAACGGGCGGACCCTGAGGATGGCGCGCTCTCGGGCAGCGCGCTGCTCCTGCGCGAGTGCTGTGGGGCGGCCGGGCTGACGCTGTTGCGCCGCTGGCGGCGGAAGGCGTGCGACTCCGGCGTGCCGCCGACCGTCGAGTAGCTGTTCCGCCGCTCGCGGCGGTCGCTGTGCGGGCTAGCCGTCCCGCAGCGTCGAAGAGCGCGGCGAACGCCCCCGAGCCATCGGCGACGTCCTACCAATGGGCGACCGGTCGCGCGTGCGCTGCACGGCGTTGGGCGATCGCGAGCGCATCATCGTTGGTGCGTGTTCCTCTTTGGGCGTATCCTTTCTGTGATGGGCCCTGCGTGGTATTTTACGTGGTGTGTGATTGAAGACAAACAAAGAATGTGCGTCGAAAGCGGGGCAAGTTGCGTTCTCTGCGATGTGTCTGTGCCCGTGAATCTCGCCACAGAACGCATTCACGTTTCCCGATACGGCATGCAGTGGTTTTTTTGTGAGCATCGCGTATCACACAGTACAGGAGGACTCCTCTCGATCGAAGAACGGGGTCGCCCCGAGCCATCGGCGACGTCCTTACCAATGGGCGACCGGTCGCGCGTGCGCTGCACGGCGTTGGGCGATCGCGAGCGCATCATCGTTGGTGCGGGTTTCTCGGGCATCGTTTCTTTGATGGGTTGTGTTGCGTGGTAAGTACTTGAAGACAAACTAGGACTATGCGTCGAGAGGGGGGAAAGCTGCGTTCTCTGCGATGTGCCCGATACGCATGAATCTCGCAGTTTAACGCATTCACGTTTCCCAGCACAGTACGCAGTAGCTCCTTTGTGTGTCATCGCATAGCACGCAGTACCGGAGGACTCGCAAAGGACGGAGATCGCCCCCGAGCTATCGGCGACGTCCTGCGACCGGTCGCGCGTGCGCGCGTGCACGGCGTTGGGCAATCGCGAGCGAACCATCGTTGGTGCGCGTTCCTCTTGGGCGCATCCTGTCTGTGGTAAGGGCCCTGCGTGTTGTTTGAGTGTCTCGCGTGGTAAGGAATTGAAGACTAACGAAGCCTAACTAAGGCTAAGCGTCGAGAGCGGCGCTGAGCAAGCTGAGCTTCTGTGGCGGACCCGGGTGGTCCAGGCCAGGCGGCAGCGGTCCAGGCAGTAGGAAGCTGTGGAAGGCCCGGAAGAGAGGAAACGGCAACAGAAATTGATGCGGACCGGCAAGTGCATCACAGTGGCATTGCCATGGAAAGGCTTTAACCCTTCTCGGCACAACTGATTGGAGGACGGGCTTGGAACGGAACCGAGAGTGGCGCGTGTCCCGAAGTGATCAATTGCACGAATCGGATGTCTTGGGTCTGGGATGAAGACCGCGCGAAACGCAGATAGTCACACGAGAATTGTAGGAGCATGAGACTCATCACAGGTCGTCGAACGCATTGGCGGGCTGGGTTCGCGCATGCTCAGCAGTTGAATAGCAGTTCACAAGTCTGCCTTCGGGTGGAGGTGCGGGTCTTGTCCATGCCGGAGCAGGCGTAGGCGACGTGGAACCGCTCGTTTCTCTCGGAAAACAACGATGGTTTCACAACGGAGAAGGGTTGCTTTTGAGCTCTAGACGCCCCCAGTTCGTACGGTCCGCCTACAATCCTACAATAAATATGTACACAGGAACGTACGACCTACGAAGACTCTGAAGAATCGCGCCAGTACTTCTTGGCATGGAGTTCCTCTGAGTCTTCCGATCATTTTGTGGGTTATTATTGTTCTTTCGCTCTTTCAGGCCGGTATCGAGTTGCGCTGTCCCCTTTTGTTTTTGTTCCAGTGACAGGGGAAGCTCGGAGCGCAGCTTCACATCAGATCAGCGGTAGCAAGAACAGGCAAACGAACACAGGAGCTGGAGCGGAGCAGGGACAGATTGTTGACCTCACTCCCCCTGATGCTGTAGTGACTCGGCCTGACAAGCCACGGGGGACGGCTCCTCAGCAGCAGTCTCTAAGGAAACCCTTCCGCAGACCTCCTTCCGTAGTAGTAGTAGTAGTATGTGTCGTCTGCCGAAGCAGTCGGAGACAGCAGGCGCAGGGGGGGGAAGGTCCTGCTTTACTTTTCTCTTCTTCATGGAGACCCGCCCAAGCAATCCCGACTGGTTTGTGCCCTATAGTGATGAGGTGGTTGCCAGGTCCCGACGGCGCCTTATGCACAACACGGCTACATCACGAGGATGCAGCTCTGCTTAGGTGTGCACTCAGGGCCCAGTTCTCGCCGTGACTCAGCTGCCATTCTGGCGGCCGCAGCAGCAACCTTCGCAATGAAGGCGCGCGCAGCTGGTGTGTATGTAGGCAATTCCGTACAACAGCTGCATCAGACGCAACTTGATCCGAGAGCTCGCTAGGGGACCTCCCAAAAAGATGGGTAACGCGCATTTCATAATCACGTCTGTAACGCGCATTTCATAATCACGTCTGTGTAACGCGCATTTCATAATCACGTCTGTGTAACGCGCATTTCATAATCACGTCTGTGTAACGCGCATTTCATAATCACGTCTGTGTAACGCGCATTTCATCATCACGTCTGTGTAACGCGCATTTCATAATCACGTCTGTGTAACGCGCATTTCATAATCACGTCTGTGTAACGCGCATTTCATAATCACGTCTGTGTAACGCGCATTTCATAATCACGTCTGTGTAACGCGCATTTCATAATCACGTCTGTGTAACGCGCATTTCATCATCACGTCTGTGTAACGCGCATTTCATCATCACGTCTGTGTAACGCGCATTTCATAATCACGTCTGTGTAACGCGCATTTCATAATCACGTCTGTGTAACGCGCATTTCATAATCACGTCTGTGTAACGCGCATTTCATAATCACGTCTGTGTAACGCGCATTTCATAATCACGTCTGTGTAACGCGCATTTCATAATCACGTCTGTGTAACGCGCATTTCATAATCACGTCTGTGTAACGCGCATTTCATAATCACGTCTGTGTAACGCGCATTTCATAATCACGTCTGTGTAACGCGCATTTCATAATCACGTCTGTGTAACGCGCATTTCATCATCACGTCTGTGTAACGCGCATTTCATAATCACGTCTGTGTAACGCGCATTTCATCATCACGTCTGTGTAACGCGCATTTCATCATCACGTCTGTGTAACGCGCATTTCATCATCACGTCTGTGTAACGCGCATTTCATCATCACGTCTGTGTGCTTCTGTCTTGCTCTTCTTGTCGGTGCGCGCAAGCCCCGCTCTTTGATAGTGCCGCCTTCCTCCGTTTTCTGACACGTCGCTGTCAGTGGCTGCACCTGCTCTTCCTCTTGGTCACCTTCCTCTTCTGCGTCCGGACACGGATAGCTCTAACCCGAGAGGGCCCTCTCCATCTCTTTGCGCTCGATCTGCGACCTCTGGAAATCGTGCTGTTGGAACAGTACCAGGGCGCCCGCTACCTGCTCAGCCTGCACGGCTTCGTTGTACTGGGAGCAGAACCGGTACAGGGACGCGGTGGCCCCAGCTACCGCTTCGGCATGGTGCATGGCTACGTGTTGCTCCGCCTCCCCCCGGGTGCGTACTATCGCCCCGCACAGGCAAAGGTCGAAGCCTAGCTTCGACTGCAGGGGCTCAGCCTTGCGCATGGTCCCCCAGAGGGCCGTGGCCGCGCTGTACGCCCCCGCCTCGATGGACAGCCTCTGTGATTTCTCTGAGAGCAACAGCCCCTCGTCGGCCGGGAATTCTTGCGGACGAGTCGCTGCAAACACGTTCTTCACCATAATGCTCCAAGTCATTTATTGCTCGGTTTTCCCGTCCGCCCCGGTTGCTATGGAAAGATTTTAGTTTTTTTGTAAATTTTTGAACGGGAAAGTCTCACAGGAATACTTACAAAAAAACTATGAAGAAGTATGTTAACCACATACGCCATATGGCGTAGTTAATTCAAGTTAATATTAAGCGACCGGGTTTGCGGTGTACCAATGGGCGACCGGTCGCCCCGCGTGTGCCGCACGGCGTTGGGCGATCGCGAGCTGCATCATCGTTGGTGCGTGTTCCTCTTGGGCGGATCCTTTTTTGTGTTGAGGGGCCCTGCGTGTTTGTTTGAGTGCCTTGCCAGTACTGAAAACTAACTGAGCGTCGAGGGCGGAACAAGCAGAGTCTCGCGACGTGCCGTGATACGCGTGAAACGGAAACGTTTGCCCATCTAGTAGTTCCCCGTAAGCATCACTTACAATCACACACTGCAGAATGAAGTAACCTGTCCCGAAAATGGATAATGCGTAAGCGATCCACGCATGGCGTACATAGTAACACAAAGCCAGGCGTGCGCAGCAGTGCGTGGTCCACGTCGCGAAGTGCAAAGGATTCAAACGGGGGGCTCGGCATGCTGTGCCCGGGAGCAGCGAAGGAGGCGGAGGAGCAAAAACAAGAAAGAAAGCAAGGTTTTCGGCACGTGAGGGAGGCACAGAGGGTAAATGTCCGTGCAGCAGTTGCGAAGCAGAGGGGCCGTGTTTCCACGCCGCCCAGGGCGGCCGCTTGCATCTTTTTCTTTCTTCCCAACGACATCAAAGTGGTGTCGAACTAGTCCACCCGAAGGCGGTTACTTCCTTTAGGCAAACTTTCTCTGAAGTTGGTTGGGTTATCTTTTTTCCGATATCGAACAACCATCCGACACTAGCGGGAAAAATGCAATGGAAATTGACTGAACCCCTTCGTGCGGTGGTTTTCGGACGCTGCGCCTCCAGGCGCGTCAAAAAGAAACTGTGTTTGCTGCTGTAAATAGATGCGTTACGAAACCTTCCCAAGGAGCCTCTGCGGGGAGGGATTCACAGAACTCTTGATTTTGACCCGGAGTTCACAAAAGAAGACGTTCTGTGCGTCCGTATGAGGGTAAACCTCATAGACACGCTGACAGGAAACGTATGCCAGTTCCTCGTTGCCGGCAGGCAAGAGGTGGTGTAGGCTGTAGAGAGTCGGACTGAAAGACGGACGGGGGGGAAAACATATTGGGGGAACCTTCCGGAGTGCCCTGATGAACGAAATAATGGGCAATCAGCATCAACAGATCAATGACGCGCAAAGCTTTTTCTTGAGAGTTCACATGCTCGGTCCATGACACTGGAATCGCGTGCTTTTAAATTGCACATACACGTGAGCATGTGATATGTCTTTTCATGAAATGTCACGTTATACAACGTGACCACGTGCTTTGCAGCGTTTTTTTTACTTTCCTACCTAAATAGAACGTGAGATACTGAACAACAAGTGGTCGTGTCGCAGCTCGATCGTTTGCACCCTCTTTTTTTTTTTTGGTGGTGATGATGAAGTACGCTGCCAACTAGAAGCGGGCTCAGGACCCTGCCTAGCACGAAGCCGGCTTTCCAGCCGCCAGGCGCACGCGTCGGAGATCGGTCGCGCTGGGGTGCGAGCCCGCGCGCACGGGGCGCGCCGCAAAAGACCAGGGCACCAAACCACCCCCAAGCGTGCGAATCAGCCGGCCGCCCCTTCACCGCCGTCTCCCCTTCCTGTTTCGGACTCGGGAGGTGCTGTTTCCGGCGAGGTCTTCCCTTCGTCGGCGGGGACGGTTCGTTCGGCGGCGCTGCTACTGCCGCCGCCCCCTGGGCCGCCACTGTCGGTGATTTCGAGCTCCATTTCGTCCGAGACGCCCGCGAACAAGTCCCGCTCGAACCCGTCTGCGAGCTCGTCGTAAAATGCTTGCTGCCGGCGTCGGATTTGCAACCGCTGTGTGTGTGTGTGTGTGTGTGTGTGTGTGTGTGTGTGTGTGTGTGTGTGTGTGTGTGTGTGTGTGTGTGTGTGTGTGTGTGTGTGTGTGTGTGTGTGTGTGTGTGTGTGTGTGTGTGTGTGTGTGTGTGTGTGTGTGTGTGTGTGTGTGTGTGTGTGTGTGTGTGTGTGTGTGTGTGTGTGTGTGTGTGTGTGTGTGTGTGTGTGTGTGTGTGTGTGTGTGTGTGTGTGTGTGTGTGTGTGTGTGTGTGTGTGTGTGTGTGTGTGTGTGTGTGTGTGTGTGTGTGTGTGTGTGTGTGTGTGTGTGTGTGTGTGTGTGTGTGTGTGTGTGTGTGTGTGTGTGTGTGTGTGTGTGTGTGTGTGTGTGTGTGTGTGTGTGTGTGTGTGTGTGTGTGTGTGTGTGTGTGTGTGTGTGTGTGTGTGTGTGTGTGTGTGTGTGTGTGTGTGTGTGTGTGTGTGTGTGTGTGTGTGTGTGTGTTGAATTCATGTATGGGTAACCCCTGTTGCGGAGTATGGCCCAGGCCGTTGGCTTCCTCACGTCACAGCTGACGCTCCTTCTTGCTGCTCGTGATGACCACGCGCTGTCCGAAACTGTAGCTTTGTTTGACAATGGTTCCCCGCTTCGTGCGCCGTGTGCCGCTGGCTGCAACATGTATCCGGGGGGAGGCGCCTTCTTGTGCACACGGAGCAGCGAGCCGCGTCGTGTTTGGAACACTTCGCTTTCTTATTCCCTGTTCGCTTCACTGTTGGCCGTGCGGCAGCTGCCCTTCTCTGCCTCCTTCCCCTCCACTCTGCTGCCTCCTTCCAGGCCGCCTCGTAGTACCTCTCCGGCTGTACGCATCCCGCCCACCGCTCATGCGCCTTAACAAACGGGTTTGAGGCCGCTGTGGCGTTTGAGTCGGGGCTCCGTTGGCTCATCGCCCGCAACACCACTTCCGTTCGCGGGGCGAGCTCGGCTCGGCACGAGAGTGTGTGTGTGTGTGTGTGTGTGTGTGTGTGTGTGTGTGTGTGTGTGTGTGTGTGTGTGTGTGTGTGTGTGTGTGTGTGTGTGTGTGTGTGTGTGTGTGTGTGTGTGTGTGTGTGTGTGTGAGTCGGGGTGTGTGCGTGGGTGCCGTTGCATTTTCAGGTTTGGTTAAACCACCAAACACGTCTGCGTCGTAGCACTAATAAAATCCTCACCCCTATGCTTGTGTCTGTCACTCTCGTCCACCGCTCCTGCTCTGCTTGCCGCGCGCCGTATGGTTGGCGTAAGCCAGAAAGCTGCTAATCTTTCTGCTGACCACATCAAGTGGTGCTTTTACCAAAAGAATACGCCGTCTGCGTCATTTTAGCCTTTACCCGTACCGCAAGATTATGAGTGCCTACCCTGGTGGCTAAAGCTTCTCGGTTGCATGCGACATCAGACAGGCAGAGCAGTTTGTGCCCTCAGACGGCCTTGCCACTGTTTCACAGAGGTGGCATCGCGCGGCGGGCGAGTATTTGAAGAAACGAGGACACTGAAATGGGGGGAACCCTATGGGCCATGCCAACACTCCCGGAGCATTTTGTCTTCACGGCACGGCCATCATTGTCAGCCGCAGCATGGAAAATTACTTCGGCCTCGTGTACGACACAGCAGACCGTGTAATCCACGGGGCCCATGCGATGTTTTGCTTCGCGCACGAGTACGTACGTGACCCGTGTAAGATCGGTTTCTCAGACTCCCTAAAGAATCCTACCGTAAACACGTAAGTTAAGGTGAGGCTAAGGTACGGTAGTAACAGAAACGAGGAACACACCTTTCGCGACACGTAGTCCAGGATCAGGCTCGAGATTTTAGCCATGGCAGTTTCGTAGAACTCGTAGGCGCGGACTTCTGTCTCCATGTCCTCGAGATCCTGCTCTCGCAGGTGCCCGAGCACCCTGCGTGCCTTGCAGACTCGCCACGCCCTCTGCAGGATGCTGACGGACAGGTCCAGCAGCTTTCTGCGCTCAACGGGGGAGCCGCGCTGCTGGTGCGGCAGCTGCGAAGCCCGCTGCCGCTCGGACAGGGCACCGTTGAGCCCGCGGTTTGCAATCGACTCGACCTCCGAAGTTGAAAGGTCAGCGTCTGTGCCCTCGGAAGAAGGCCGCCGGGGCGTACTCTGCGCAGATTCACACGAACGCGGGTGCGCCAGACCAGGCTGCACAGGCTCCGTGGCGACCGGAGAGCGCCGCGAAGGGGACCCGCTGCCGCTTTCCTCCCGGAGCGGCGGTTTGCCGCCGCGGGGGCCGTCTGCTTCCTCTCGAGAGTGGGTTCTACCCGGCCCGACACGTTCCTCTCGGACGCCAGCGGCGCCAGGTTCCGCCTGCAGTGGGTTGTCCCCCCCTTCGAGAGCTGCGCCGGTGCGACTGGGAGCGTCTCCGTCCGCTTCCTCTCGAGACTCGGTTCTACCCGGCCCGCCACTTTCCTCTCGGACCGCCTGCAGCGGTTCGTCACCACCCTCGAGAGCTGCGCCGGGCGGCGCGCCGGCGCGACTGCGACCGTCCGGGTGGGGGTTCGACGCGTCAGCCACGGCGTGAGGTTTTCGGAGCGACGCCGAGTCGGACGTGCGCAGGGCCGGCCCGTGGGTCGCGCCGGAAAAGCTGAACTCGCCGGCGGAGCGCTCGAGGTTGACATCGCGGAGCAGGTCGAGCGAAAGCCGGCCCAGCGGGGACTGGTCGGTGTCGCTGGCCGATCCGCGGGACTCGGTGCACAAGTTCGGCATGGAGTACCGCCGGGGAAAAGAAGGCGGCGGGGGTGCGTCGTCGTCGATGCTGCAGGCTCGCAGGCAGAGATGGAGGGATAAGGATCCGACTGCGCCTTCGGTCTCGATCGCACGGCGCGTGTTGCGCTCGAGGCCGCTGAGCCTGGCTTCGGTCCGGCTCCACGTGATTTCCCGCAGAGCCTCGTCCACGATGAAGTGGATCGCCCGCTGCCTCTCCACCACAGCGAACCCTTCTCCCTGCTTCACTTCGCACCATCGGCGCGCGATGCCCTCCCTTTCCACGACGCCGTCCCGCAGCTTCCTCCGCCTGCCCGCCCTTTCCCGCCCTGCCACACAACACCTGCCGACCCGTTCCTCCACCTGAACTCCGTCTCGGCGCAGCGCCAGCCGCGATGCTCCCTCCTCCGCCACGCCCAGCCCCCGCGCCTTGCGCTCATCCTCCACGACCCCGTCGACGCCAGGACCTGCCAACCGATCCCTCACTGGCGCCCGATTTCCGTCGGAATCCGGCTGAGGAAGCCGCTCCGCTACGCCCGAGCTCAGCGCCTTGCGCTCATCTTCCGCGACTCGGTCGAGGCCACGACCCGCCAACCGATCTCTCGCTGGCGCCCAACTGCCGTCGGATTCCCTTGTTTCCGCCCCTCCCTCCAGCTGCGAAAGCCGCTCCGCTACGCCCGGGCTCAGCGCCTTGCGCTCACCTTCCGCGACTCGGTCGAGGCCAGGACCCGCCAACCGATCTAGCGCTGGCGCCCAATTGCCGTCGGATTCCCTTGTTTCCGCCCCTCCCTCCAGCTGCGAAAGCCGCTCCGCCACGCCCGGGCTCAGCGCCTTGCGCTCACCTTCCGCGACTCGGTCGACCCCAGGACCCGCCAACCGATCCCTCGCTGGCGCCCGATTTCTGTCGGAATCCCCCGTTTCCGCTGCGCCTTCCAGCCGCGCAATCCGCTCCGCCACGCCCGGGCTCAGCGCCCTGCCGGGCGGCCGGCCCCCGCCGCCGTGCATTCCTCCGCCGTCGTGGGGCGTCCCGTCCGCGCTGCCCTCCAGCTGCGACACCCTCGCCGCCACGCCGGGCCCCCGGGCCCTGGGCGCGCCGCCTCGGTCGCCCCGGCCCTGTTCCCCGGTCGCAGAAGGGGGCAAACTCCCGCCTGCTCCCTTCTCCAGCAGAGAGCCCTTAGCAGCCACGCCGTCGGACACCCGATTCCCGCCGGCGCTTCCGGGTGCCGCGCTTCGGCCGGGGGGGGTGTCCCGATCCCCGTTGGACTTCCCGGCTGCTTCTTTGGTTTGGCTGGCGTCTTCTTTCCGTTCTTCCTCCTCGCTGCTTTGCCGGTTCCCAACGCCGGTCGTCCTGCCCTGCAGCTGCCTGCTCGGGTCGTTCGGACGTGTTGGGCTCTCTGTGGTGCCCCCGTCGGGGGTTCCGCGTGCCCTTCCCACGCTGTCGGTTTCGCCGTGGTTACCCGCTGCGTCGCGTGCGAACTCGGGCGACCTTGCTTCCTCGGGGCCCGCTGCTGCGCGCAGGATGTGATCGGCGACCCGGATGCTGCTTTGCACCGCGGCCTTCAGCTCCTGCATCCCGTCGAGCCGCAGGTGGCACAGCTTCAGCAAAGCCTCTTGTTCGCTGTCCAAACGAGCGTCGTGCTCTTGCTCTTGCATCGTGTGGAGCGACGCGAGCTGGGCGCGGCCCACGCTGTCCGGGTGTGGATCGCCTTCAGGTTGTGGATCCGACGCTGTGTCTCGGTTTGATTCCGATTCTGTCGCCTGTTCGGTGAAACTGCGTGTTCCGTCCACCCGCGTGCCGTGCTCTTGCTCTTGCACGGTCGGGAATGGCGAGGACTGAGCGCGGCCCGCGCTGTCCGGATGCGGCTCGCTTTCGAACTGTGGATCCGGGGGTGCTGTGTCTCGGTCTGATTTCGGCTTCCTCGGTTCGGCGGCTCCACGTTCGTTGCCCACCGGTGCGCCGTGTTCTTGCTCTTGCACCGTGGGGTGTGACGAGGACTGACCGCGCCCCCCACTGTCCGGTGGATGCGGCTCGCTTTCGAACTGCGGACCCGGTGCTGTGTCTCGGTCTAACTTCGGCTCTTTTAACGGTAACTGGCAAGCCGCGCGGCGATCTGGATCCGGACCGGTCGCGGGGGTTTCCTTTTGCGGGTCGCTGCGGGGAGACGGCTCTTCGGGCGCCGACTCCCGAGCGGTCCTCAGTGCTTTCAAACCGTCGAGGCGCAGGTGGCAGAGGGTCAGCACGGCAACGCGTTCGCAGTCAGCCCGCGCGTCGGTTTCACGCCCCTGGAGCACGTGCAAGGGCCTGAAATGGTCCTCGGGAAGTGTCGGCTCGTCGGAGCCCATTCTCTCGAGTTGCGGTCTGCGGGCCGGCTTCGACTCCTGCAGCCCTTCCCCTCGGCGAGTGAAGTCTTCTTGATCGCGCAGATCGGGCAAGGGTTTGGACCACGCCGGGAGAGGGACGGGTGCTGGTGGCTCGTCAGAACCGATTCTTTCCAACGGGCCCAGGGCTTCTCGCCTCCCAGGCGCATTCGCCTCACAAGAGTTTGCTCCGACTCTGGCCGCGCCCGGTTCTCCGGAGGCGGGGCGGATGGACCCCGCGCTTGCGGGTCGCATCGCCAGCATCCCATCGAGACCCAGGTTGCCGGTTGCTAGACCAGGGGCCGCTTGTTCTTGCGCTTGGAGCCCGCGCGGATTGGCGGCGCCGGGTGCGGTGCGGAGCGCGGTCGACGACGATGTCAATGCGCCGTCCAGCGGGCTTTCGGCCAAGCACTTCGAGGCGCTGCACAGGTTCTGCCGGGTCGCAGACTCCTCGCGGGTGAGATGCACGGCGCAGGCTGTGTTGAACGAAAAGTTCCCAGTGGTGCCGGCCGGTTTCGCCGGTGCCGAACCGGGCCGCTTCGCCCTGCGTTCCGCGATGGTGGGTCGGCTCGACTTCGTACCCCCGGAAGCAGGTTCCGCCGCGGCCCTCCCGCTGGAGATGGCGGCACTATTTTCGCGATTTCCCGGCCTGAGTTCAGCGGAGTCGCTTCCGCCAGTTTCTCGAGCTTGGCCCTCAGGAGGCGGTTTGGCCAGGGGTATTCTGCTTGGAGCATCGCCATTTTCGCCGTTCTTTGCCAGCTGGCCTGCGAGGGATTGTTCTGCGGTGGTGGATCCGCTTCTCGTGTCGTTTTCGCAAAGGAAAGGGTCTGCAGGGGTCTGTATGGTGTCAGCCGCGTGGTCAACGGGAGAGACGCGCCTGGCTTCAGCTTCAAGGGCGGACGTCGCCTGCAGCCACCTGTCCCTCGCGCAGGTGATGGCGGCCCGCTCGCCGGTTTCACGGTACACCAGTCGCTCCATGTCCGCTTTCCCGGCGACGCCCGTGGAAAGGCCCGCGTGCATCTTGACAGCCCTCTTCCCCTGCAAGGCCGCCTTCACGCACCTCTTCCATTCGGAGCCTTCCGCATCCGCCACGCAGCTCCGCTCGGCTGCCTCCCAAGCTGCCAACACCCGGACTGCGGTCTCCTCCACATTCCGTAGGCACCGGTCGAACCGCTCAGCCGACCCTGGTCTTCCTGCACCTATGCTTTGACCTTCCGTGACACAATTCTTGCACGGCTCTGAGCCCGACGGTGAAGGCGGTTGAGGACGGGTTTCCAAGGAAGCAGTGCGCGAACCTGAAGCGGCGGAGGAATCGGGGGCTGGTGTTTTCAAGGAAGCAGAACGCGAAGGCGGCTTGTCGCCCGTCTTGAAAGCTTCCGGTTTCGCAGTCGAGTCCTCAGGACCGGTTCTCGCTGGTTTTTCGGACGAAGCAGAGCGTGACCGTGGTGTGCTGTCAGTCTTCGTAGCGGGGCAATCGGGGCTCCTTTTTGCTGAGGATTTCGAATTAGAACGAGAGAGTGGCTTGCCGCCCGTCGTAGAAATTTCCGGTTTCGCAGTCAAGTCCCCTAGATGGGGTTTTGCAGATTCTGCAGAGGTAGAAGGTGGTGCGGTGTCCGTCTTCGTAGCGGGGAAATTGGGGCTTGAGGGCGAGTTGGCTGTCTCCGCAGAGGAGCAGCCGGGGCCTTTTCCTGCCGGGTTTTCGGCCGAAGGCGGCGGCGACCAGTCCGTCCTGGCAGCAGCTTCCGGCTGCGCAACGGACAACGCACTTTCTGCGGCCGAATTGACGGCGTCGTGATTGTTCGCTTTGTTGTCCGGTTCCACAGAGGAACCATTGAAACTCTCGACGGGTTGCGAAGCTGAAGAAGCAGCACGTGACGGCGGTGCGGCCCTCGTTTTCGTCTTGGTGGCGGGAACCTCGAAGCTCTTTGCTACCGGTTTTTCCAATGAGGCCCTGCGCAGGGTGCGGCTTGCATCGCAGGCATCGGCTGCTTGTGATTGATTGCCCGCTGCTGGTTTGTTCGTCCTACGCATCGAACCCCGACGCTGGATGCCCGAACTGCATCTTTCCGGGGTGCGGCTGGAGGCTGGGGGCGGGGTCTCGGCTCGTTTGTGTGCGCCGACGGGTTCGTCCGGTGTCGCCGGGCGTGGTGTCCGCATTGTCTTTGCTCGTCTTTTGTGCACGCACCGTGACCGCTGGAGGCCTTCTTCGGTCACGACGGACTCTCTGCGCGTCCGTTCGCTTTCGACGCACGTCCCCAGCTGCACCCCCACGTTGTCTTCTTTCTCTTCCAACGCGAGAGACCCTCTGCGCATCCGTTCGCTTTCGACGCACGTCCCCAACTCCCCCACGTTGCTTTCTTTTTCTTCCAACGCGAGAGACTCTCTGCGCGTCCGTTCGCTTTCGACGCACATTCCTGAATGCTCCCCATGAACGCGTTGCTCCTCTTGACGCGCAAGCGCCTCTAGGTGTGCCAGCCGCTCGTTTGAGCTGCATTGTTCTTCTTTCAACAGGGACAGCAACTCCCGCCGCGCCTCTGCCGCCATTGTCGCTGCGTCCTCCCCCGGCCGCGAAATACCCCACGGCGCAGCCCTTGTCTCATCCTCCGCTGGACAATCGAACTGGGTTTCCGGTGGCACTTCTCGCTCTGTCGCCTGTCCATTTTCTGCGCAGTCGGTGTTCCAGGGTTCCCCCGATGGAAGCTTCCGCGACGACTTGTCGACAGAGGGGTTGGCTTCGAGATATTGCCACGGCGGGTGGTGGGGGGTGTACTTCAGGAGGTTGGAGTACGCGGAGGTGATCGAGGCATGGGAGAGGAGGAACGTGGAGTGGCACGCCAGGTCCTCTTCGAGGGTGAACGACGGGTCGCCGGTGGCTTCCCAGGCGTTCCCGCGGAGGCCGAGGAGGATGGAGTTCAGGGTGCTGGGGACCAGCAGCGCGCAGCTCGTGGCTTCGGTGGATAGCGCTGCGGCCAGGTACTTCGAGGAGCGGTCGTGGAGGATCACCCGGAGGAGGGAAGACGCGGCGGAGATGCGCTCGAGGCACTTCCTGGCCTTCTTCAGCTCGCCGTCCGGCATCTCGCACAAGTTGAGCAAGATCGTGAACGACGCGACCGCCACGCTCCCCCCGCCTCTGCACTGCTCAACCGCCGACCCCGCTGCCCCCACCAACGTTTCGACACCCCCCGCACCCAGCCCCACCGGCCACGGCACGCACAAGTGGTCCACCCCTTCGCGCAGGCAGCCTTCGACTACCGCTGCGAGCAACTCTCCGTTTCCACAACCGAACTTCCGTTTTGTCCCTTTGTCGTGCGCGTAGTTCGCCGCGACGAACACGATCGGTGTCCGCGGGGGACGGCACAGCTGCCCTGTTTTCCCGTGCAACCCGTCTCCCGTCAGCACCCCGTGCTGCATGACGTACAACTGCCGGGACAGCTCTTCTGGCGTGCTTTTCAAAACGGCTGTCAGCGAGGAGGTCGTTCTAAACCCCAATACAGTTGGGCGCCGCCGCAATTTGTCGACAAAACTTTGCACGGCGGCGGCGGCGTTGAAGAGGGGCTGGTAGGACGGGTTGCCGTGGTCCCTTCGGCGTTGCGCCTTCGCGGTCCGGACGGAATCGCCCCGCAATTTGTCGCAGATTCCATCTTCCACGTACTGCAGCTGCTCCATTACATCGTGCAGCCGCCGTTCCGCCGCGCGCACCGCGTCGTCCTTCTGCGCCCAGTTGCCGCATTCTCGCTCGGCTCCCGTCGGCCGTTCAGCGAGCAGCCTCGCGAGCTCATCCTGCGACCTATTTCTGGCGTCTACCAACCGGTCGCGCATACCTTCCCACTCGTCCGCGTCCCCTAAGCGAGACACCGGGACGTCCCGGAAGACCCGCAGGAACATCCTGCAGCCCTTCGCCGTCGAAAGCTCGCAGAGCTCCTTAGCGCACACGGCGGGCAGCGCCGCGGCGCAGACGCCAAGCCTCGTCGACGCCTCGAACTCCGCCAGCCGCGACACCGGCACGACGAACGAGGCGTCACCGTAAAGCGCGCCGGCGCTCGCGCAGCCGCCGCCGCGGGCCGCGCCGAAGTCAGCCGCCGACACCGAGATTGCCTTCTGCGGGTCCATTGCCGCGAGGGGCGCGGTCAACTCGACGTTCGGGACGAGCGGGATCGCGTCGGTGCGCGCGTCGCACGGGGTCCGAAACAGGTGCTCGAGCAGGGCGTACGCGGGGAGGTCCCGCTTGTCCAGCCGGCGGGCAGGGTGGCCGGTGCTGGTGGACCGGGTCACGCCGGGGCCGATGACGGCGAGGCCTTCGGGCGAGACGCGGGCGCAGAACGCGCGGATTTTCTGCACGGCGGGGTCGGCGCGGAGGCACCCGAAGCACTCAAACACGGGCGCCGAGAGCGCGTGGCGGCTGCCGCTGCTGCTGCTGGTGGGGCTGCCCCAGGCTTGTTCGCTGCTTGGGGCCGGGGTTGGCTGCCGCGGGACGGATTGGCGGACCCCAGCAGACGCAGGCCGTGCCGGTGCAACGGGAGTGGTGGAACCGTTCTCCGCAATACCGATCAGCGCGGCAAGCTGCCTACGAGCCAACGTCGCTGCTTCGGAAGCTGACGACGGTCTTTGCTGCGGCCTGCGGCCTGGAGCTTCGCGCCCCTTCGCACGCGCCTCCGCAACCCGAAGGGTTTCCACCGGGGTTCCCGCTTCAGTGGAATTTGACAACCCCGAAACCGCCCCATCCAGGGCACCGTCGGACCCCAGCTGGTCCTCCCTTTTGGAGAGGGCCGCCATGCCCGCCTTGGACGTCGCGTGGCGCACGGTTTGGCCGGAGTCCTCACCGGCCGGCTGCCGGGCCAGGGCGACGAGCCCCGCGACCTCCGGATCCCGCAAGAACGCGGTGTCGCCGCGCATCTTGTCCGCGTACAGCCCGCCCTGCCAGCTGCCGGCCGCCGCCGGGCCCGCGGCGGCCCCGCGCCGCTGTGCGTCCTCGACCCCCCGGGTCGCGATGCAGAGCGAGGCGAGCGCTTCGCGCAGCTCGAGGCCCGCTTCTTCCCCGTCGCGCTGCGCGGGGTGGTCCCGCCAGCGCTCGCACAGGTCGGAGACGCGGGAAAGCGCCGCCTCTCTTCGGTTCACGCTCTTGACGAAGTGGCCCGGCTTTGCCGGGCCGCTGTACAAATCGCGCTCCGACGGTTCGATGGCGAAAGGCATGTCAGGTCGCCTTGTCCCCCCCCCCCGGCTAACGTGTCATGCGCTGCCCTGCTGGATATAGTTTGTTCTTGAAATGTAGAAGGAAATGAGAAGCTCGTACGCGCACACCGGGGCGTTCTGAACCTAGCCAAACGTTGAACCCACTGCGTCAACTGAAGCAATTCTCTCTTCCGATCAGTTTTGCAGTATTATGCATGTGACACTCCCGCTTCCTTCTTCCCACGCCTCAAGCTTTGCCTGCCGCCCACTGCGCCTGTACTTCTTTGTTAGTTTCCCTCCGACTGTATCCTTCAGTGGCTGCTGCCTGCTCATTGGCGCGCTCTGCTCTCTCGGATTCGCTCAAACTGGGCCACCTTGCAACCTGAGCCTGGGATCCAACTACCTCGGGTCCTCATCAACACTCCGTTCAGTCGGCGGGAAGAATGCTGCCTACTACTGGGGGGGTCAAATACAATAGGTATAATATTGTATTTGCTGGGGGAGGCTAAAGAAAACCGGGTTTTCACCAAAGTCTGGGTGCTGAAAGTCTGGTGGACAGGCACTTGGGGGTCAACAATGGAGGAAATTTGGCAAAAACGTTGCGGGACGGAAAGAGCTATCCCTGGCATGTATCGGCACCTTTTCTACACTCGATATAGCCTAAAATCTGGCCCCCAGATGACACGGCTTCAGACTTTGGAAAACCACTCCGCCAGGAATCGAACCAGCACCCTCAGCACAGATATATATCGGTTATCGGTTATCGGTACGGTGGATACCTGTCTCGTGTTAGTTCTTGAGAACAGGTGAGGTGGTTCCTTGTGCCTCCCCGTCGCCATCCTTGGCGCATAGCTGTCAGCCAGCCGGAAAACCACGTGAAACTAGCTTTTCCGGCCAGAAAATGCATCTGAAACACAATTTCTGACGATTTTGACAGGTTTTTGAGCCAGAATTTTGATAAGCTGCTTCGCCCTGGCCTCGGTATCCTCAGCCGCGAGTCAGCGGCAACGTTGGCAACTCTATCAGTAATTTCGTACAACACCGAAGCAATTCAAGGCTTGAAAAGTTCAGAAAACAACAACAAACTGCCGCATCGTGCCAACACGGTCGAAAAACTAATGCTAATGCCATAATTCTAGTACATTTTGAGTCGGAGAGTGCACCGGAGGAAGACGAACCCGTCGAAAGCGAAGTTGATAGTTCAGACAGCAGTCAGTACGAAGCCGCCAATGCTTCTGTTGACAGGTTTTGGAGCAGGCAAGGAATCAATTTAGTTCAAAGGGTCTCTTGTCGGTTGTCAGTTGCGGGGGTTCATAGTCTCCAACTTTTCCTGCCAAAGGACCTAACCACGCAGGTGGTGACAACCGTGGTCTAAGGTTACTAGTAACGACGACAAAGCACGCTGATATTCTGGGATACGCAGGAGGACAGCAACGACCCAGCAAACGGCAGAGCATTTCACAATTACGACAGCTCTTCTACTCGGTGTGCAAGCTACCCCGTCACCAGCGAGTTTGCTTGCTTGCTTGCTTGCAAAGTGCGCAGTGCGCGGCCGTTGAGCGCAACTACACGGCAGCAGGCATAGGACAGCAGGAGCACGCTGACAGTGTGACTGACTCCCTGTACCCAACAGCTGTCACTGAGTGGCACTGTTACACTTGTTGCAATCAATGTCCGAAAGAGTTCAAGAAGGAGCCAAGAAAAGTATCCGAGAAAAGTAGCGGGGGCAATCTCTCACACGTCTTGGAAATTCCTCGCGGGCTCCTGTAGCACCCCAGCCAGGGCACAAGGGAAATGGCTTCTGGTGGCTGACTTGCCGACAATACCAGTCCCAGCCTGCCGGGCAGCACGGGCCGCAGGCCCGCGGCAGGGAGCTCAAGCTCAGTCACCATCCGCCAGCTCCTGGCTTGGCTGGGACTATTATCAGACGCCTGACACTTTTCTTGGCAGCTTTCTAGCATCATTCAAATCTGATTGGCTGCGGCGGTACTTGCCGCTCTCTCCCACTCCTCCTCTGGGGTCATTGAAGAGGCTCGGAGTAAACCGTTTACCAATAGTACCCCAGGGTGCGCAACCAGGATGCCGAGCCCAGGGTGAAGCAGCTCACCAAAATGCTGGCCCAAAAACCTGTCAAAATCATCAGAAAATGTGTTTCAGATGCATTTTCTGGCCGAAAAAGCTAGTTCCACGCGGTTTTCCGTGGTACCAAAATTTTGCATAATTAGCCACAAAGGCAGCCACAAGGTTTGTGGCTACTTTGTGGCTAAATGGGGCCACAATGTGGCAACCCTGTGGCCATAGCTGTCAGCCACAAGGTTGCCACATTGTGGCCCCATTTAGCCACAAAGTAGCCACAAACCTTGTGGCTACCTTTGTGGCTAATTATGCAAAAATTTTGGTATCACGGAAAACCGCGTGGAACTAGCTTTTTCGGCCAGAAAATGCATCTGAAACACATTTTCTGATGATTTTGACAGGTTTTTGGGCCAGCATTTTGGTGAGCTGCTTCACCCTGGGCTCGGCATCCTGGTTGCGCACCCTGGGGTACCATTGGTAAACGGTTTACTAAAACTCTACTGCTACTAAAGTAGTAGTAGGCATTATGCACACAGAATCGTGCATAATTCAGGTTAGCGAGAGTGACAGACCCGTTCTACTTGCACAGCGCTTACCATTTCTGTCCTAAAACCCTCTGAGAGGGCCTCTCAACCAGCGACCGGCGCTCTCCGAGCCTCTTCAATGACCCCAGAGGAGGAGTGGGAGAGAGCGGCAACCAATACCGCCGCAGCCAATCAGATTTGAATGATGCTAGAAAGCTGCAAAGAAAAGTGTCAGCCGTCTGATAATAGTCAGGAGCTGGCGGATGGTGACTGAGCTTGAGCTCCCTGCCGCGGGCCTGCGGCTCGTGCTGCCCGGCAGGCTGGGACCGGTATTGTCGGAAAGTCAGCCACCAGAAGCCATTTCCCTTGTGCCCTGGCTGGGGTGCTACAGGAGCCCGCGAGGAATTTCCAAGACGTGTGAGAGATTGCCCCCGCTACTTTTCTCGGATACTTTTTCATGGCTCCTTCTTGAACTCTTTCGTACATTGATTGCAACAAGTGTAACAGTGCCACTCAGTAACAGCTGTTGGGTACAGGGAGTCAGTCACACTGTCAGTGTGCTCCTGCTGTACTATGCCTGCTGCCGTGTAGTTGCGCTCAACGGCCGGCAAGCAAGCAAACTCGCTGGTGACGGGGTAGCTTGCACACCGAGCAGAAGAGCCGTCGTAATTGTGAAATGCTCTGCCGTTTGCTGGGTCGTTGCTGTCCTCCTGCGTATCCCAGAATATCAGCGTGCTTTGTCGTCGTTACTAGTAACCTTAGACCACGGTTGTCACCAACTGCGTGGTTTGGTCCTTTGGCAGGAAAAGTTGGAGACTATGAACCCCGCAACTGAACGGGTTTGCGGACAAGAGACCCTTTGAACTAAATTGATTCCTTGCCTGCTCCAAAACCTGTCAACAGAAGCATTGGCAGGTTCGTACTGACTGCTGTCTGAACTATCAACTTCGCTTTCGACGGGTTCGTCTTCCTCCGGTGCACTCTCCGACTCAAAATGTACTAGAATTATGGCATTAGCAATAGTTTTGCGACCGTGTTGGCACGATGCGGCAGTTTGTTGTTGTTTTCTGAACTTTCCAAGCCTTGAATTGCTTCGGTGTTGTACGAAATTACTGATAGAGTTGCCAACGTTCTCGCTGACTCGCGGCTGAGGATACCGAGACCAGGGCGAAGCAGCTTATCCAGATTCTGGCTCAAAAACCTGTCAAAATCGTCAGAAATTGTGTTTCAGATGCATTTTCTGGCCGAAAAAGCTAGTTTCACGTGGTTTTCCTGGGTACCAAAATTTTGCATAATTAGCCACAAAGGTATCCACATTGTGGGGGCTGGCACCACAGCACCGGTGCTGGCACCGGAGAGCACCAGCCGGTGCTCTCCGGTGCTCACCGGTGCTGGGTCTGGTATTTGACTTTAACCACCCCGTAGCAGACCTTTTTCAACAAGTTTTTGCTCGCGAGCAGCTCCGATGAAGAGAGCCGTGAGAAATGGATCCGGCGACCAAAGAGTATGTGCGCGTTTCTTGGGTTCGTACGAGGTAAAGGGCACCGGGTTACGGCGGATATGGAACCCACCAGTTTTGCAATGCTAAATCCCCTGTTTTGTGACATTCTTTCGCTGGCCCGTGTAGCAGACCTTTCTCGTCGACTTTATGCTCACGTTCAGCTCCGATGAGGAGATTTGTGCAAATTGGACCCAGGGAACCCATAGTATGTGCGTGGTTCGTTGAGGCTTTCCGACGTTCAGGGCACCAGGCATGAAAACTACACCGCGGAATGCAAAACTTTGCATCACAGAATCACGCCAAAACGGTCAAAACTACCAGCGCAATAGTGGTGTGAAAACCGAAATTATTTTTCCAGCACCGGAGAGCACCGCCAGCACGGTGCTGGTGCTCAGCACCGGGCACCGGCCAGCACCGGTGCCAGCCCCCACACTGGCCACAAGGTTTGTGGCTACTTTGTGGCTCCCATAGTGGCTATCTTGTGGCTGACAGCTATGTTGTGGCTGACAGCTATGCTTGGCGCGTTGTTTGTTTTCGTGCTCGGTTTCGTTCTTTGTCGGGCCATTTATTTTTGGGCTCGGGTGGTTCTCAGAAATTGTTGAACCCGAATTACACTAACTATTGTATTTGCCAATAATATTGTATTTGACTACCTACAGTATTTGACCCCCCCCAGTAGTAGATCGTGTCTGCCTCTGAGGATACAGGTTTCGTGAGGCCTCGTTGGTTCAACTTCAAATGTGATAAACGCGATCGTTTTGAGCAGCTGTTCTTTGCACTCTGAGGATGAACCTTACGATTTAACAAGGCCCTCCACTAAGGCTGGTTTCGAGCGAGTCCCACTCAATACTCTGCTGTCACCGCAGCACTGTGCACCCACAACTTTCCCACAATGTGGGCAGAATAGCCACAACATTTACCCACAAAGTATTGTGGCTATTGTGGCTAGAATCTTTTTCATTGTGGTTCAGTGAAGATGGTCCAGAAAACAGCATTTCCAGGACAAAGACATGTTTATCCCACGTTTTTCGATGACGTATCGTGTGTTTGAGCCACGTCCTGCTTGAGCCAGGTCCTGAACGAGGTGTGGGCCACTGACTATAATCGATTATTATGTATGATATGCCTTACCCCACTCATACACCAGGTTGTAACACCAAGCAAAATGGCAAGCGCACAATGCTGCTGCATTAACTGCAAGACAAGAATGGAGATGCTGGATGTTAGCTACAAGAGGGCGGCGAAAGATGTCGGAGGCTTCGAATGCGACGTTTGTGGGTACAAAAACGGCACCCGCAATCGGCGCCAACGTATCGGATGCAAGGCCTGTGACTTCGACCTGTGCTCGAAGTGTGGCAACAGCTGGGTGTTGAAGAAGCTCCTTCAGCCCTCGAGCAGTGGTGCACAGCAGGCTGATGCGCCCCAGGCCACAAACAGCGGCACAACACAGGCCAGCGGTGGTGCAACTTCAGAACCTTTGGCACAGCAAGTTGCTGAGCAACCCATCACTGCTGAAAACATCCCTGCCGACCAGCCTTCACCTGCCGCAGACATAGCTGTCAGCCACAAGGTAGCCACTAGTGGCTAATTGGGAGCCACAAAGTAGCCACAAACCTTGTGGCTACCTTTGTGGCTAATTATGCAAAATTTGGATACCCAGGAAAACCACGTGAAACTAGTTTTTTTGGCCAGAAAATGCATCTAAAACACAATTTCTGATGATTTTGACAGGTTTTTGGGCCCGAATTTGGGTAAGCTGCTTCGCCCTGGCCTCGTATCCTCATCCGCGAGTCAGCGGCAACGTTGGCAACTCTATCAGTAACTTCGTACAACACTGCAAGTAATTCAAGGCTTGAAAAGTCCAGAAAACATCAACAAGCTGCTGCATCTTGCCAACACGGTCGCAGCACCAATGCTAATGCCATTGTTCTGGTACATTTTGAGTCAGAGAGTGCACCGGAGGAAGACGAACCCGTCGAAAGCGATGTTGATATTTCAGACCGCAGAGTCAGTACGAAGCTGCCAATGCTTCTGTTGCCAAGTTTTGGAGCAGGCAAGGAATCAATTTAGTTCAAAGGGTCGCTTGTCCGCAAACCCGTTTCAGTTGCGGGGTGCATAGTCTCCAACTTTTCCTGCTAAAGGACCCAAACCACGCCGGTGACAGCCGTACTAGTAACGGCGATGCACTGATATTCTAAGATACCCAAGGTTAAACAGAACAGCAACGACCCAGCAAACGGAGCATTTCACAATTACGACAGCTCTTCTACTCGGTGTGCAAGCTACCCCGTCACCAGCGAGTTTGCTTGCTTGCTTGCAAAGTGCACAGAGCTCGCAACTTCACACGACAGCAGGCATAGTTACTATGATAGTACAGCAGGAGCACACTGACAGTGTGACTGACTCCCTGTAACAGCTGTCACTGAGTGGCACTGTTACACTTGTTGCAATCAGCGTCCGAAAGAGTTCAAGGAGGAGCCAAAGATCCGAGAAAAGTAGCGGGGGCAATCTCTCACACGTCTTGGAAATTCCTCGCAGGCTCCTGTAGCACAGGCCCAGCCAAGGCACAAGGGAAAGTTGAAAGTGACTGACTTGCGACAATACCAGTCCAGCAGGGCAGCACGGGCCGCAGGCCCGCGGCAGGGAGCTCAAGCTCAGTCACCATCCGCCAGCTCCTGACTATTATCAGACGGCTGCCACGTTTTCTTTGCAGCTTTCTGGCAGCATTCAAATCTGTTTGGCTGCGGCGGTACTTGCCGCTCTCTCCCACTCCTCCTCTGGGGTCATTCAAGAGGCTCGGAGAGCGCCGGTCGCTGGTTGAGAGGCCCTCTCAGAGGGTTTCAGGACAGAAATGGTAAGCGCTTTGCAAGTAGAATGGGTCTGTCACTCTCGCCAACCTGAATTATGCATGATTCTGTGTGCATAATGCCTACTACTACTTTAGTAGCAGTAGCGGTTTAGTAAACCGTTTACCAATGGTACCCCAGGGTGCGCAACCAGGATGCCGAGCCCAGGGTGTAGCAACTAACCCGTATTCTGGCCCAAAACCCTGTCAAAATCGTCAGAAAACGTGTTTCAGATGCATTTTCTGGCCGAAAAAGCTAGTTCCACGCGGTTTTCCGTGATACCAAAATTTTGCATAATTAGCCACAAAGGTAGCCACAAGGTTTGTGGCTACTTTGTGGCTAAATGGGGCCACAATGTGGCAACCTTGTGGCTGACAGCTATGCCGCAGATCCAGCACCAAACTTTGGTCCAAAGGGGTTTCCTGCAGGCACAGTGCTCGGGAACCTCACACAAGACGGACTTGCACGACCAGACGATCCGCGTTACACTAGTGCATCAAGCAAGACATGGGACTTCCATGTCTACTTTCAGGTTCTCGAAGACGGGCTAGCCATGTGTCGTTTGGAAGGGTGCACACACATGCCAAAGATGCGCAACGAGAAGGGAACACCAAAACGCCACTACGATACGTACCACAACCACGAGGCGATTGAGGCAGCAAAGCGAGGCATCCGGGAGAGGGCTGAAGAGAGAAAGAGAAAAGCGGAAGCAGCAGCAAACGAGAAGGCGAGCACCGCGAAGCAGCGTCGCATTGCTGTTTCGCCAACAGTGCGGGGGTTGCCACTGGATGAGCATGTTGTCTTCACGTTTGCCAAGCACCACCTCCCGTTCCACATCATTGAGTCGCCGGACTTTCGTTCTCTGCTCAAGGCAGATGTCATCATGACGAGACGCGAACTCAGCCAGAAGACAGCGCTGCTTGCAGAGAAGCTCATGACAGAGCTCTTCGCCTCACTTGCCGGGGAAGATGTCTGCCTCCTCGTGGATGCGGCAACGAAATGCCGCAGAACATTTCTTGGTGTGTCCCTCGCCTGTGGAAACACAGTGTATCACTACGGTGATATAGAGGTGAAGTGTTCAATGACTGCTGCAGCTATCGCTGGATGCCTGGACAAGATTCTGGATACACTCACCGAAGGGGGGATCACCGTTGTTGGTGCTGTGGCGGACAACGCAGCGGCGATGCAGAGCGCACTGGACCAGCTGGGGGACGAAAGTGAATCGGACGAGTCGGAAGCAGAGCAAGACGCAGACGGGATGCCTGCCGAGGATGCGCTGAATGCGACAAGAGAGCACCTTGCTTATCGTGGGCTCCTCGTCTTTCGGTGTGGGGCCCACAGCCTCCAGCTTGTCCTCAAGGACATCTTCGACATCGACCGCTTCTCAGCGTTCAAGAAAAGATTCCTTGTCGAAAACGAAAAGTACGTGCACAAGGAGGGGGCAGAACAACTGAAGGCAGCCCAGGCAGAAGCTCAGGTTCCTAACACTCAGATCAAAGGACTTCGTTGCTTCACCACTGTGAGATGGAACAGTATGTACGATGCCATGCTTCGCCAGAAAGAGCTCAGTGCCCACATCGAAACTGTGTCGGGAGACGGCACCAACTGGGAACGATACTGGTCCGACCTTAACCAGTTGATCGACATCTGTGCCCCATTTGCCATTGCCACAGATGTTGTCCAATCGGACCGAATGACTTTGGAGGGACTTCTTGGGGTGCTCGCCTTCCTGGACCAGCATGCTGCAAAGATGCGAAAAGGAAACCTTCGAGCGAAGGAAGCTTCGGAAATCTGGGAGACCAGGAAGGAGCGTCACTTCACATCTGCTGCCACCTCTCTTTTCAGCACCCTGAACCCAAAGGAAAACCACGGGGATTGGTCCCGGCGACACCACAGAAATTCTTTGGATGAAGTGCTCAAGCACGTTGTTCCCTATGCCGACCGGAAGAAGAAGTCCCTTGGGACCTTCAAAGATCGCGAGAGCCAGGTAACCACCGAACTTACAACGTTCTGGAACCACGGGGTTGTTCCTGCTTGCGCAGGCTCGTTCCTCAAATACTGGAGCACCCACACACGCCGCCTTGACTTCCCCGTGTTGAGTTCCTTTGCCATTGCACTTGCCAACTGCACAACAACCGAGGCTGCGGTAGAACGGAACTTCAAGGTCCTCTCGCGGCAGTTAACGAAGCACCGCGCATCCTTAAAGTCGCAAAAAGCATCTTCTTTGGCGATCATCGCGATTAACTATCCGAAGCTTGCTGCCGACCACTTTGCACCCGAATCTGAGAAGAAGGCAGCCACAGAAAAAAGAATGTTCACACGCCTTGCCATGCGGCTGTCCGAAGAGCAAAAGAGTTGCATTGCCCCGTGGTTCTCACTCAGCCCGCAGGGTACAAATGCCAGTCCACCCCAGAGTCAGACATCTTCTTCCAATGATGTATCACCGCCTAACAATGTTGCCCGGGCTCTTTACTGAGTCATAATTACTGGCAATCACACCCATCCAAAATCCCCCTGTTCTCATTATGAATATCTCTTGCATAAACTCAGTGAAGTACCTCTCCTCCGCCAGACTGCTGCTTGCCAGTGCCCTGGCAGGGGTGAGGGGTGGTGCTTACCACCTCGAATGTATCAGCTCTGTTCCCCTTACTTCTGGTGAAGCTCCGAACTTCACTCTAATTCCTCTCTGTTCTCGATCTGAATTCGCCAAGAAAGCCCAAAAAAATGTTCTTCAGTTCCCTCACCAACTTTTCTACAGTAAGCACAGCACCCCAGGAGGATGCCGCCAGTACCCCAGTCAGGGTGGCCCCAGGCTGACAAGCACACAGAGACATACCAGATAGTCCAAACACAGGTGGGGACACGAGAACAACACGATACATCATCGAAAAACGTATGTATAATTGTGTTGTGTTGGTGTCCAGAAAACGCTGTTTTCTGGACCAGTTCCACGGGGCCACAATAAAAAAGATTCTAGCCACAATAGCCACAATACTTTGTGGGTAAATGTTGTGGCTATTCTGCCCACATTGTGGGAAAGTTGTGGGTGCACAGTGCTGTGTCACCTTCTTCAAGGTGTAGATAGGCAGGCATTTGCCAGCTTCCTTTTTCTACCCCGGAGAATCGCAGCAAGAGAGGAAAACGAGTTCACGCAAAGAGAGACGAATGGGGGAACAACAGAGGCGCTTTGTTCATCTAGTCGATCTAGAAAAGACTCATAACAGTATGCCCGAAGTTGTTTTCTTCGAGCGAAGGCAAGGAGGGTACAACATGACAGTGGTTGAATGGAGAGATGAGTGAGAGATGTAGATTATGCGATGCGAAATCCCCTGAAAGCTACTATGGCACAGTCTATGGCCAGGCAGCCCTCGATTTCTGGAGCGGGTATCAAACACAGCAATCAAGCATGGCCAGCTGAAATCGTACCCACTTTAGACTTTGGAAAAACCACTCCGCCAGGAATCGAACCAGCACCCTCAGCATCACGTGTGGGTGTGGGAACCGCTGGACCACAGGCTAAAAAAAACTGGATTTTTTTTTTTAAACCCGAGAACGAGGCCCAAACTATGGTTTCAACACTTTTTTTCGTTTTTTTGAGCTTTTTGGAGGTGTGAAAGCCGTAATTATTTTTCCAGCACCTCACTGCGGTGCGCCGCCCACACTGAACTGGTTGATTCTGTTGGGTCCAACTTTTTCCTTTCAAAAAGAAGGTGGTTTTGTGCAAGCACAGCACCACCGCTGCCAAAAATTTCATTGTGGTAACCTGGGGTTTTACCCCCAGGCCCTACCAACATTCCAAGCAGAGTGCAATGCAAGGACTGTTGATACGTCGACTCCCTTCGTGATCAGGCCGGACGCCAATCAGGTATGTACCCACAAAAGCTACTGAACACGTAGCAGGTCTGGAGGATGAGCGCCCACCCACGGTTCCACGCTCACAGGGCACGGAAACCTCCCCCTGCGGGAATTGACAAAATCACTCAAATCTCGACGTGTCTGCTGTCAACTGCGCTTTTACCCTCCCACGCACCTATTTTTCTCTTATTTTCCCGGCACAAGCAGCCCAGTAAAGCTGGCCTCTTCCTCTCCTTTCCCTTTTTGGTTTCTTCCTTTGATGACGGCACCACCGTTTGCGTTTGTGTGTTCTCATTCTTCTCGTTTCCAAAAAAGAAAGGATAGAAGGAAAAGGTGCCTCATCCAAAAAAAATTCTCTTTTTTCTCGTCTCGCTCTTTTGGGGGGCACCTAGCTGAGTGGTCAGGTCGTCGGTGCTGAAAGTGGCCCCTGGCTGGAGGCACCGGTTCGATCCCCACTCCGGAAGAAAAACAACACGGTACCAAAGCTAGGCGTCTGGGGATGGACTCCCGGAAGCAACTCCTAGTCCAACAAGCTCAGAGAACACCGCCCTGTAAAGCGGATGCCGGTGGGAAGGAGGGGACCTACAACAGGCGAGCACAAAAAAAAAAAAAAAAATCTCGCCTTCCAAGCGCTCGTGGTATAACGGTCAGTATTCTCGCCTTCCAAGCGAGCGGCCCGGGTTCGACTCCCGGCGAGCGCATTTTTTCGGGCTGGTGCCCATTACCCATTCGTAGAGAGGCGAAGTACTTGGGCTTTTACCTCTAATACGGGGTAAACACCATTCTCACACTTTTTCAACAATTCTTACCATTCTCACACGGTTGCAACAAATGCTACCATTCTCACACAGTCGCAACAATTGCTACCATTCTCACACAGTCCAAACAATTCCTTACCATTCTCACACAGTCGCAACAAATGCTACCATTCTCACACAGTCGCAACAAATGCTACCATTCTCACACAGTCCGAACAATTTCTTACCATTCTCACACAGTCGCGTGTAGACACAAAATGGTTAGAAAGCTTCAGGGGCAGCAGCTACTAGTAGACCCGCATAGATCTGGCAGGTGAGCAGCGCCACCTCCCCTTCAATGCAAGCTACTGGGGGGGGCTAATTACTATTGAACCGTATCACCCATTCCACGAAAAAGTGTCACAGATTTTCCGTCTGAAAAGCAGCCCGTTTTGGGTCAAAATTTTGGAATTTTTGGGAAATTTTTTTGGGATGGCAAGAGCTATCCCTGGCGATTATGGGCAAGCAATCAGCTCGCGTGGCGACCAAAATCTGGCGTGCAGATGGACAAAAGGTCGGTTTTGGGGCTGTTTCAAAAACCCAAAAAAAACGATTTCCGGCAGGAATCGAACCACCGACCCTCAAACCCCTGTGTGGGTGTGGTAACCTCTGGACCATGGGCTAAAAAAGCGGCAGTTTTCTAGCTTAGGCCCCGTTCGTTCGTTGCTTCTGCTTCCAAACTGGTCCCTGAGTTCAAAAAAAAAAAAAGGCTTTTTTTTTTTTTTTTTTGAGTAAGCAACTACGGAAGACATGCAGGGGGCGAGAACTGCATTTACTTGTACGGGCAAGTCGTTCTTTTGTTCCTTTTGTCAAACTAGGAAAGAAGAAGGACGGACTCTTCCTGTGCATGGAGTAGAACTCCGACCGTGACTCATGCCACCATCGCCAGATAGTCGTTGTTAGAATAGCTTACCCTTAGGCTGCTAAATTGTCTGTCGGTAAAGATCGTCAGTCGAATCAGATTCGAACAATGTAGTGGCAGCGACAATAATCAATTCAATCTCTTAGTGTTATGTAGAAGGACCACCAACGAAAAGTTGATGGAACGCAGGCTGGGAGGACATGTGGAGGGACTAGAACTTAGGTCAGCCAGAGAAGGGGTGTTGCCCAGAACTGAGTCTACAACGTAGGGGGAGAAGGAGCATTCAGACAGTACCAGATTGTGACCAATCCATTAACAGAATCCGTTTCGTGAGTACAAGCGGCGAACTAACAGTAATCCGATCACTGAGAACATTGTAAAATATCCAATCACTGAGTAAGTTTGTAGAAGGATCCACCAACGTAAAGCTGATGGAAGCGCAGAATCAGGAGAGCGGTCAGGGGATACCTACCCAGTATGTCCCGCAAGGTCCATTTCTGCCTCGGCCAACGGAGAAGGTCGAGGTATCTGGCTGTGACCCGGCATTTTGTGAATAGGTGTTCGTAGGAGAAGCCGGAGCCACAAGCCCAGCAGTGCCCTTTATTGGATGCCGACAGTCCGGGGACAAATGACTCAGCGCAGAGGTGCCCGCAGAAATCTTGCATTCTCAGGTGAACGCTTGGGGACTGGTTGACTCGAAGCAGCGAAACCGCTACCTGAGTGAGCCGATTCCACCGATTGTCCACGAGAGGTCGGTGACCACCAGTGCAACGGTAATGCGGATGAGACATGTAGTCCCGAGTGAGCACGGGGCAGTTGACCGCTTGTTTCAGCAGGTCGGAGGCAGCCCAGTAGTCGAGGACCTGTAGTGCCGTGCCCGAAGTGACGCCGCGCTTCGCAAGGTCGTCCGCCTTCTCGTTTCCGACCAAACCACAGTGTGCCGGGACCCACATCACGTGCACACGAATATGGGGGAGGGAAGCGAGCACCCTCATCAGCCTCCAGTTGCGGCATAAAACGTGACGGGGGTTCTGCAGTCGCTGCACTTCAGACAAGGAGTCCGATAGCAGGTGTATGACCGTCACTTTGGCCGTGTTGAACGGGACGGTCTGGAGTTGTAGCGCCGCACGGATGACCGCTTCGTGTTCGGCATGGCAGCTGGAGGCGCAACGGATCATCCGATAGGAGAGACCGCGGAGGAATCGACCAGACCTGTTGTAAAAGGCAACCCCAACGCCCCCTACCGCACGCTTGCCGACACCAGTCATTGAGCCATCGGTGCATATTGTGAGATCAGCTGGAGGGAGCGCACGGATCGCCCGGAGGGTATGATCGAGCTTGACCGCCTTGCTGTCGTTGATGGAGACAATGGAAGCCAAATCGAGGTGGATTCTCATGTCGGGTTTGGGCCCCCATGGTGGATACGGGGCATGCGAGCGGATGGCGGACGGTTGATAATCATCCGACCGGAGTGCGAGCAAGTACTCTGCATCCTTGGCCGCTTTCAGCCACCTGGTGGGTTGTTGGGCGTTCTGTTCTGTTCTGTCTGGCGGAACTTTTACTGCAGCCTAGGCGAGGCTAGACGGCCTAATCCTGCAGGTAGTACAGGGGTTCATTGTACCCGCTGTTTTCTCCGTTGTTTGTTTGGTCCTACCTCCAAGGAATCGAAGCTAGGGCTTGCTTCCGGGAGCTTATCCCCGAACGCCTGGAAAGTCTCTCTGGTGGGATTCGAACCGTCGTTGTTCACCTCATAGAGGTAATTTGGTCCCTCGTCCTACCGGCGGAAAAATCTTTCGTTCACTACCGAGTGAGAATCTTTGGACTCATTTTGAGTTCTTCGCAAACCGGGCGAAATAAGCTCTGAGAGAGCAGAAATACCGTCCTGGGACACTGGAAACGAGTAAATGACGATCTCGCACTTTCCGATAAGAATTCCAACTGAGCAGGCGCTAAAAGCGAATTTTGGCCCGAGGTTTGGCAACATAGCATAACGGTTACCGCCCCTCCTGGGCCCCTGTAGGCCATGGTTCGATTCTCCCGGTCCGATTTTTTTTTTTGCGATTTTTCGGTGTGAAAAGCAGCCGTCTGGAAATTATTTTCGAGGTCTTTTTGGGAAATCTTTTGGTTTTCGAGTAGTTCTGGGATGCGCGATTATGGGCAAGCTGCCAGCTAGCCCAGCGATCAAAATCTGACCCCCTCCTGGATGCAGAGAGAAAAAAAACCGATCTCCAGGACCCCATTTTTTCGGGTGCCGACCTCCATTTCCGGGGGGGGGGTCGGTCAAAAATTTTATCCGACCAAATATTCGGAAAGCCCTGTCCTCAACGGATTCAAACGTGTCCTCAAAATCTCGAAACCGACCATTTTCGGACCTGCAGATGGAAATTTTCGGCAGAAATCCGAAAAAAGCCGAAATCTGTGACACTTTTTCGTGGAATGGGTGGTATAATACAATTGAACCGTATAATACAATTGAACTTTTTTTTCGGGGAATCGGCGCATCCCAACCGTATAATACAATTGAATTGTATTGTTACTGTACGGCTGACACTTTCGCACTGCCGTTGACATAGCTGTCAGCCACAAGGTAGCCACTAGTGGCTAATTGGGAGCCACAAAGTAGCCACAAACCTTGTGGCTACCTTTGTGGCTAATTATGCAAAATTTTGATACCCAGGAAAACCACGTGAAACTAGTTTTTTCGGCCAGAAAATGCATCTAAAACACAATTTCTGATGATTTTGACAGGTTTTTGGGCCCGAATTTGGGTAAGCTGCTTCGCCCTGGCCTCGTATCCTCAGCCGCGAGTCAGCGGCAACGTTGGCAACTCTATCAGTAACTTCGTACAACACTGCAAGTAATTCAAGGCTTGAAAAGTTCAGAAAACAACAACAAGCTGCTGCATCTTGCCAACACGGTCGCAGCACCAATGCTAATGCCATAGTTCTGGTACATTTTGAGTCAGAGAGTGCACCGGAGGAAGACGAACCCGTCGAAAGCGATGTTGATATTTCAGACCGCAGAGTCAGTACGAAGCTGCCAATGCTTCTGTTGCCAAGTTTTGGAGCAGGCAAGGAATCAATTTAGTTCAAAGGGTCGCTTGTCCGCAAACCCGTTTCAGTTGCGGGGTGCATAGTCTCCAACTTTTCCTGCTAAAGGACCCAAACCACGCCGGTGACAGCCGTACTAGTAACGGCGATGCACTGATATTCTAAGATACCCAAGGTTAAACAGGACAGCAACGACCCAGCAAACGGAGCATTTCACAATTACGACAGCTCTTCTACTCGGTACCCCGTCACCAGCGAGTTTGCTTGCTTGCTTGCAAAGTGCACAGAGCTCGCAACTTCACACGGCAGCAGGCATAGTTACTATGATAGTACAGCAGGAGCACACTGACAGTGTGACTGACTCCCTGTAACAGCTGTCACTGAGTGGCACTGTTACACTTGTTGCAATCAGCGTCCGAAAGAGTTCAAGGAGGAGCCAAAGATCCGAGAAAAGTAGCGGGGGCAATCTCTCACACGTCTTGGAAATTCCTCGCAGGCTCCTGTAGCACAGGCCCAGCCAAGGCACAAGGGAAAGTTGAAAGTGACTGACTTGCGACAATACCAGTCCAGCAGGGCAGCACGGGCCGCAGGCCCGCGGCAGGGAGCTCAAGCTCAGTCACCATCCGCCAGCTCCTGACTATTATCAGACGGCTGCCACGTTTTCTTTGCAGCTTTCTGGCAGCATTCAAATCTGTTTGGCTGCGGCGGTACTTGCCGCTCTCTCCCACTCCTCCTCTGGGGTCATTCAAGAGGCTCGGAGAGCGCCGGTCGCTGGTTGAGAGGCCCTCTCAGAGGGTTTCAGGACAGAAATGGTAAGCGCTTTGCAAGTAGAATGGGTCTGTCACTCTCGCCAACCTGAATTATGCATGATTCTGTGTGCATAATGCCTACTACTACTTTGGTAGCAGTAGCGGTTTAGTAAACCGTTTACCAATGGTACCCCAGGGTGCGCAACCAGGATGCCGAGCCCAGGGTGTAGCAACTAACCCGTATTCTGGCCCAAAACCCTGTCAAAATCGTCAGAAAACGTGTTTCAGATGCATTTTCTGGCCGAAAAAGTTAGTTCCACGCGGTTTTCCGTGAGACCAAAATTTTGCATAATTAGCCACAAAGGTAGCCACAAGGTTTGTGGCTACTTTGTGGCTAAATGGGGCCACAATGTGGCAACCTTGTGGCTGACAGCTATGCCGTTGAGTGTGAGCCAGCCAGTGAGGCGGTTCCAGGGCCGGTTTCGTTTCGGCTTTTTTTGGAAAAGTCATGTTAGACCTCCAAAGCGGAGAAGAAATCTTAAAACGAGGTTTTGGAACCCGGGGCTTCCTAAGGTTTTGACATGATGATGTCGCTGATGCCGTTGCTCGTGCCAAATTCTTGGAGCTGGCTGTGTGCGGGGGATCATGAAGCGCAAACATGGCAATGGGCCGGCAATCGCAGTGTGGGGGTGGCTCCGGAGCTGCTGTGCCAGGTCCGGAGTTGACTTCGGAGCCAGCCGGAGACACTGCCAATCGTGACCGTGGCCCGGCATGGGGGCGATGGCCCATCGGATGGGACATCTTGTTAGCCCCAGATTTATCAGTGGTTCCCGTCTGCCGCCAGCGCTCTCTCTCCAAAAGAGAAGCAGTAAGTTCGTCGGACTGCGGTCGCCATGCTGTTGGAAACTCTGATACTGAGCAACAGCCCCAGAAAAAGTGAACCTTCGGCCCAAGTTAGGGTACTCTCTTCCAAGAGTCTTGGCAGGAGTCTTGCCAGGTGTTGGTGGAAACACCCACGGCATGCACCAGTTGGGTATTTCCGACCCGGTGCACGAGAAATCAGGGCTCGGAGTCCTAACTGCGGGCTCCAACCTTTCGCTTGTTGTGTGAAGGTTTTCCCTTCAGTTTTTGCTCGGAGTTGCATTGTACTCACACTGTCACCGTGACTGTGTCATTTAGTCACGACAACAACGTGATTCTAACAGGCAAGCTGCACTTCAATTGTAATACACTAGTGTTTTTTGGGGGGGGTCTGAGACCCCCCAATTCCACGCCGTGTATCGTTATATTACAATTGAACTCAATTGTAATTGGCCCCCCCCAGTAGCCAAGTTCTGGCGACCGGCCAGCAGCAAAAACCACACACACTCAAAACAGGATACGGGGGGAACAAAAGTCGAAAGGGGGGGACGCGGGGGGGGGGGAGACAGCAACACAAAGATGCAGTCACAGCCTGCCCAGCCTGCGGAGCGCGTCGAGCTGAAAGAAGGTGATGTGTTCGCAACAGCTGCTGCGTGTTGCGAGCACGTCATGCTGGCGAACACCAGCGGCCAAACTCTGTTTCTGCAAGACAGAAACACACAACGCATCATATACCGATGCACAGCCAGAACACAGGACCAGCCTGACCAGCCTGACGATGACGGCGCATCCGACACCAGCTCGGAGTCGGACCCGGAGCGCACCACGGCGTGCGAGTTTTTTTTGTCCGTTCAAGGACCGTTGCGCTGCTTCACGGTGTGTGGAAGTGTATTACCAAGATAGAAAAAAAGACACGGAGGGCGCAGCACGACCCAAGCATGCAGAGACATAAGAGACAAATGGGCCTAATTTGACTTCCCCCCTTCATCCCCTCCTCGCCCCCATCCCCGCAACCCATTCTTTTCTTATTTTTGATTTTATTACTTTTAACATCATAAATATCACAAGACTGACGCTCTCGGGGGCACCACAACAATCTCAGCATGAAGAGAGGAAAAGCAGTGTCAAAACAGCAAAGCAGAGGCACAAACCGCCCTAAAGATTAGCGACATCCCTCTATTTCCTTCCCTTCTATGTCGACAGTACGTTTGAAACCCTTTTTTTTTTTATTTATTTTTTTTTTTGTCTCCGCTATTGCTCTACCATTCACACCCTCCTCTACGCCTCATCATCCCATCATCATTTAATCATTCCTTCTTTTTCCTCTTATCTACTCCTTTTTCCCGTTTTCACATTCCATCTCTTACATCCATCACTTCCTCCCCACTCCGCCGCAGCGCTCGTGCGAAAAACGAGAATGCTGGGGCAGAACCGCACGAAAACAGCAGAGAAGCCCCAAGCAAACCACAGCAAGAGGCGACACACGGGGAGGAAACCACCCCCAAGAAAAACGAAAGAGCGTGCAACTGCTCCAGCATTCCCTCCCTGAGCTTCCCCTCTCGGGCCACGGCACGAGCCAGAAAGAAGCTCCCCAACCGGACTTCTAACCGGAGCCGACAACAAGGCACCCCGGAAACCGTTCCTCCTCCCGACCTAACGGAGCTAAAGGATGGCCAGGTACATTCATGTTCCCGATGTTTCCCTCTCAAAAGGCTAAGGCCCAGCCTCCGTTTGTTGTCCTAGTGAGCTCTATACTTCAAAAAAAAAAAAAAAAAAAGATGGAGCACACCTGCGAAAGCATTGGGCAGGGGGGGACCAAGGGGATGGCAAAGACCGTTGCTAGCCTTATGAGGGCTTTCATCGAGCAGCACCCAGGTCCACGGGGGCTGGCTGCCGCGTTCCACGGGGCACACGGGGGTTTCAGTCTCTCACCGTGTGGCGGGCTCCGCGCTGCGGAAAGTCCACACAGACCTGTACGGGTCGACGAAAGACTCGTACAGAAAACTCGCTGATTTCTTCAGCGAGGTCTGCGCCCGCAACCCAGGAAGCGACAGCGTAGTGCACCGGGTCGAAGACCGGTTTCACCATGGCTATCTTGCCCTGGGGCCCGGGCGGCAACGCTCACACCCCGGCGGGGGCAGCCTGCTCGCCGGACCCGCGCCCACCCGTCAGCCAAGCTTGTCAGAGCTTGCTGAATGCTGTGTGCGGAACACCGGGGACCCCTGCTAAGCGCCCCGCGTCCCGGTCGCCAGTTGGGACTCCGGCCTCCGTAGTCAGGCGGAAGTCGTTCGCCGGTATGGGGCGAGGCCGGGGCGCCGGTATAGCGGCGGCGGCCCGGGCCTTGGCCGCTCGGCTGGCGACTGGGCGGCGCAGCCCTTCGGCCCCTGCTTCGGCCGGCCGAGGGAGAGGCACGGCGGCGAGGCGATGTCCCCCGGCTTCGTCCTCCGCGTCCTTGACGCCTGTCCTCTTCCCGGACAGCGTCCGGGCCGCCCATGCCCCAGCGCCCCCGCACGCGCACGTCTCCCTGGGAAGGGGGGGGGACGACCCCTGCGTTGACGGGGACGTCGAGCGCAACCCGGGGCCGCTGCCGGGCCCCTCGGGTGGCTGCAGTTCCGCGGCCGTCCGCGTCCTCTCGCGAGGGCGGGGCGGGGACAACCTCTGCGTGGATGGGGACATCCACCCCAACCCGGGGCCGGCAGCCAGCGACGCACAGGACCCGGCCCCCACGGGCGCAGAACCGGCACCGGCCAGCACGGGGCCGCCATCGGCCAGTCTGCAGAGCGCAGCGGGGTCGCAGAGGGCACCGGCGCCCGTGTGCATCTGCCGCACGACCGGGGAACGGAGGGGTAGACAGGGGTGCAGTTCCATCAGGGCCGCCAGCGTGGCGTCGTCCGCCGGAGCAGTCTGCGCCGCGGAAAGCGCAGAGACGGCCCGCGAGTAACATCGGTCGCGGGCCCGCCGGAGGACCTGCCTCACAGTGGCCCCGTCCAGGTCGTCCACGGACTCGACGTCCGTTTGCAGCTCGAGCCTGTTGTCGACGTCGTCCGCAACCGGGTAGGTTCGCCGGCGCGCGCGGCGTCCGGCCTTCCCGGCTGAGACGGCCCGGGCCTCAGCCCACAGGGTGTCCAGCTGCCCGGCCCTCCAAAGGCGGACGCGGCGGCGGAGGGCCTCCGTCACCGCCTTCCGCCCCCCCCGGTGGGTGGTCGCGAGGACGAGGGGGGCGAAGGCGTACGCCCGCAACCACCCGGCGTCATCGGTGGCTGCCCTGAGGACGGTCTCGAAGAGAGCTGAGACCTGCGGCTTTGCGGCTGCCGGTACCCGCTCCAGAGGACGAATGCCGGCAGTCGCAACCTCTTCGAACGTGAAGGGGATTGCTCCCCCCCGATAGCCTTCCTGGCCCGCGGCCCCGGGAGCGCCCCCTGATGGCTCCGCGGGAGTCCGAGGCGGGATCGCCGCCGGCTCCCTCCCGCCAGCCACGGCTTCCCGGTAGGCCTTGGAGCAGGGGCACCACATCCGGTCCCTGCCCCCGAGCTGCCTGACGACCGCAGCCTGCGGCCCGTGGCCGTGGCGAAGCCCTCCCCGGGCGTCATCCGCCGGGTGCTGAAGAAGATGCCGAAAGGCACCGCCGCCGGCCCGTCCGGCTTATCTGCACAGCACCTCCTCGACCTGTGGGACGTCTCCGGGTCGTTCAAAGAGGCAGTGGCAGACGCGGTCTGGGCCCTTTCTTCCGGTAGGGTGGCTGCAGCCGCCCGGCCGTACCTGTTCGGGGCGAGGCTCGTCCCGTTGTTTAAGAAGTCCGGCGGCATCAGGCCCATTGCATGTGGGGAGATCCTGCGCCGGGTGGCCGGCAAGGTCCTCGCATCCGACCGGGCAATCAAGGACCTGGGGGCGAACGTCCTCCTGCGGAGTGGGCAAGTCGGTGTCAGTGTCAAGGCGGGGGCCGACGCAGGCGTGCACGCCATCCGCAGGGTTGCGGCCCTGTACCGCGACAGAGACGTGACCGACAGGGGCATACTGCAGATCGACTTCGCCAACGCTTTCAATATGCTGCGGCGGGAAGCGATCATCCGCAGTGTCAACCGACACGCCCCCCAACTGTTGGGGTACGCGTTGGCAGCGTACGAGAAACACTCCGCGCTAGTGGTGGGCGACCGGAGGATCTCCTCCGAGTGTGGAGTCCAACAAGGGGACCCCTTGGGGCCGCTGCTTTTCAGCCTCGCCTTGCACGATGTCGTTGTTCCGCCGAGCCCCGAGGATCAGCTGCCCGTCCCCGCGGCTTCGTCGCAGGCGCCCGCCGATCCTGCCCCCGCGACGCAAGCACGGGACTCCGGTCAGCCGGAGCCTCCTGGCGCCATCGAGGGCCAGCCCACCCCTCTAGTGCCGGCGCAGGCCCCAGGCTCGGGGGACCCAGCAGCGTCGCCGCCACCGGCAGGATCCTCGGCAACCCGGGGCGCCCCTGAGGGGGCGCTGAGCCAGGCGGAGCTTGACCTTCTGTCGTTCTTCCTCGATGACGGGGCGGCTGGGGGGGAGCTCGACTCCCTCGGCCGCTGGCTGCGGGACTTCGAAGACAGGGCGACAGCGGTCGGGCTCAGCCTGAATCGGGGGAAGTGCAGGCTGTCCGTCGCCCCCGGCGCCACAATCCCCGAGGCCCTGCAAGGCATCGAGACTTGTCCGCTAGACGAGATTCAGCACCTTGGCGTCCCCTGCGGTTCCCCCGAGAAGATGCGTGTCTTCGTCGATGAAGCGGTCAAAGGCGCCGAGAGGAAGATGCGGATGATAGCCTCCCTCCCGGATGCGCATGTGGCTCTGACTCTGCTGAAGTTCTGCGCCGGCTTCGTCAGCGTCGTCCACCTCATGCGCGCTGTGGGGGCCGTCTTCGACTTCGCTTGCATCGATCAGGCCACGCAGTCTTGCTTGGCGACGATCACGGGTATCGAGACGGACGCCTCCGCCTGGGCCCTGGCTTCCCTTCCCGTCAGGCTAGGCGGCCTGGGTCTGCACTCCTGTGCAGACACAGCGGCGATCGCGCATATCGCGGCCACCTTTGACGGCGAGGCTTGCCTTCCATCCCTGGTGACCCCCTACGTGCTGCCGCACGCCATGCTTCTGGACGAGGACGACACTTTCCTAGCGTCCCTCGATGACCCGCGCCTTGCACCCTTCGAAACCGTTTTGGAGAAGATCCAGAACGCTCTGCAGGCACGGGATAACTACGGGGGACGTGGACAGAAAGTGTGGTCCGCGACGGTTCATGACGAGCGGCGCAAGGCCCTCATCATCTCGATGACTGAGGAGCTGGGCAGGTCAGGCCAGCTCCAAGGGTCGGCGCTGGCCCTGAAGCAGGTCCAAGTCCGGGCGCGGATCCAAAGCTGCTCCGGCCAACATGCGTCCGCGTGGCTTTACGGCAACGCGGAGGCAGACCCCAAGCTGTGGCTATCCCCCGCGGAGCTCGCGGTGGCCATCCGGCTCCGGCTGGGGCTGCCCATCGCCCCCATGCCGAGCATCTGTCGCCTTTGCGGGACAGGCTCGGCTGACGTTGACGGAGTGCATGCGCGGAGCTGCTTCTCCGGCGGCCGCCGGACGAGAATGCACAATGCACTCCGCGACGTCATCGCTGACTTCGCCCGCCGTGGCTGCTGGCCCCGGCGGTCGAGCGCCCCGTGTTTTCGAACACGGAGCGGAAGCGCCCGGACATCAGCTATGTCCGGGACGGCACCACCGTTGTGTTAGATGTCGCCGTCACCTTCCCCCTGCAGCCATCGAATCCCCAGTACGCTAAGAGGGCAGCGGAGAAGCCAGGGGGGGCGGCGACAGCCTACGCAACAGCTGTCAAAGAAGGCAAGTACCGCGGCATAATAGACAACGAGCCAAACCCTCGGGAATGGCTCGCTGTCCCGCTGGTCGTGGACACCTTCGGAGCGTGGTGTCCTGGAGCACTCACGGAGTTGCGGCAAATAGCCCGCAAAAGCGCCCTCCGTGAAGACCGGACCGCTTCGGCCGCCTGCCAGGACTTCTTCCACCAATTGAGCTTTCAGGTAGCCCAAGGGGTGGCAAGAATAGTCATTGCATCTGGTGGGGCGCGACCGGACGAAGCGGTCCACCCTGTTGCAGGGGGTAGTGTCACTGCATCGCGGGTTTTTTTACCTGGTCGGACCTGCTCGCTAGCAGGCCAGCCCAGGTCGCAGTGAGACTGGCGTTCACTGTGTGCTGAAGAAGCAATTTTTTGGGCTCCCGCTCCGGAAGCAACCGGATACCGGTAGCCCCGCTGTACCAACATGGCTTGTACAGTGTCCCGCGCTCCAAAAAAAAAAAGAGGGCCTTGCCGCCATTGTCGCGGCAGAGCTTCCTATGGTCATCCATGGAAACTGCACCGTCCACGTGAAGGGGAACGTGAGGGCACGCTGGAAACACCAGGAATTCGACAGGTTTGTCGATTCCCTGGCGCGCGCGGAAAACGAGGAGATGTACGATGTCGCGTTTGCCTCTCTCTTGGAATCAGGCGCCGAAGGCGCCGAAGAAGCGTCTGTCTACCTGGGTCGAATGAGACACCGGTGGGCTGATGTGTACCTCCCCGTGGGTGCCGTTAGAGCGCTGGCACGGCCCCCCACCCCGCAAAGACCAGAGGCCTCTGATGCTCACTATTCGAGCAACGCGAGCGAGTCGTTCAACTCCCGACTGGTCCCAGCTCGCAAAACACACGTCCTCGCCATCTTCCAGATGTACATAGAAGTTGTCACGGCGTTTTTCGTGGCTAACACCCCAGCTGCGGGTATCCCACCCAACCGGGTTCTCGAAACACCGTTGTACCGTGTTCGGGAAAACAACGACCTGGGACAGCTTTGCCGTGTCACCATCTGTGCCGAAGGCCCTTTGTTCGCCGTCCGCAACCCCGCAGGATTCCAGTTCTGTGTCACACATACTGGTACACACCGCTTCTCTTGCACGTGCGCAAAGTCTGTGCTGCTGACGATACCGTGTGCACATATCTGCGCGGTTATCGAAGTTGTGTCCCGCCCCCTACCGCAGGAGAGCAAGTTCAGTGCCCTGAATTTGCTCTCCGCCGAACTGCGGACCGGCAGGTACCGGGATATGAATTGCCGAGGTCTCGTGCCGCTCCAGCGGAGTGTGTGGGCCAGCGACGACACTCTGCCTCCCGTGGGTGCGGTCCCTCGGCGACGAGGACAGCACAACGAAGCAAGGGTTGCTTCGGCAGGGGAGGTCGCAGCACCTCGGGTGGTACGTGAAGTGCGCTGCCGCCGCTGTAGCGCCACCGGGCACTACCAGAACACGTGCCAGGCAACAGACGAGGAGATTGCGCAGCTGCCTATCCGTCGCGATAACAGGCGTGCTCGACGGGGACCGAGAGTGGCAGCGCGTACAGGCAGAAAGGCAGCTGCAAAGCCGGCGGGTAAACCAGCCCAAAAGCGCGGAGTCCCAGCAGTAGCTCCCGGCGCAGCCTCAGCTGCAATCAACGATCCAGGCGATGGCGAAGCCCCAGCTGCATTCGACGATCCGCTTCCCTTCGACGATCCGCTTCCATTCGACGATCCGCTTCCATTCGACGATCCGCTTCCCGCAGATTATGGCGAAGCCCCAGCTGCACTCGACGATCCACTTCCCGTAGGCTATGGCGCAGCCCCAGCTGCACTCGACGATCCGCTTCCCGCAGGCTATGGCGCAGCCCCAGCTGCACTCGACGATCCACTTCCTGCACTCGACGATCCGCTTCCTGCAGGCGATGGCGAAGCCCCAGCTGCACTCGACGATCCGCTTCCTGTAGGCGATGGGGAAGCCCCAGCTGCACTCGACGATCCGCTTCCTGCACTCGACGATCCGCTTCCTGTAGGCTATGGCGCAGCCCCAGCTGCAGTCGACGATCCACTTCCTGCACTCGACGATCCGCTTCCTGCAGGCGATGGCGAAGCCCCAGCTGCACTCGACGATCCGCTTCCTGTAGGCGATGGGGAAGCCCCAGCTGCACTCGACGATCCACTTCCCGCAGGTGCTGGCGGAGTCCCAGTGCCTAGCCACATCTGCCCTGTGTGCGGGCAGAAGTTGCTGCCGCGCACAGCGGGTACGTGGATGTGCGACCGGGTGCCGGTTTGCCTTTCCGCACCGAAAAGGCGGAGGAGGTGGCACAAGGCAGTGAAGAACCAGTCGTGGGCTTGCAAGCCCTGCGACAAGGATTACTGCTCAGGCTGTGCACTTTAGTCGTCCACCACTAGCCCGCAGTCTACGTCTGAATCAGTGGGGGCCAGCTACGGTAGCTGGTAGCTACACTGGTAGCTCAGCTACCGGTAGCTCTGGTAGCTCGTGGCAGCTCAAAAAAAAAAATTTTTTTTTTCGTGTCGAATTCGCTCGAAACTCGCCTTTCACTTCCGCAGGGCAGCTGGAGCGCGATTGCACAGCCCAGACATTGTCAAATGGGAACCGATAGTTTTTCCAGCGCCACTTTGGGGCCATTCGCGTGTCCATTTTTTTCGAAAAAGCACAATTTTCTGTGCGTTTTTTTGCTGTCTTCCGCAAATTTCGGTCGTCCCCTGCTGGACTTGCCCCCGGGGCCGTATGAGCTTCCGTACTTTGCGCGGCGGCTCTTCGACGTTCTTGAGTGTGTTCGCGACGACTTCTTTCACCTTTGCGTTCCAGACCTCCATCAACTGCTGGCGGCAGATGATGCCGCAGATCCCTGCTGAAAAAAAAAAATCCGAAAAGGACAAAATCCAAAAAAAAAAAAAAATCTGGGGGACCCCCTAAAAAACCCCTGGGTGTAACAAAAGTCCAAAAAAAAAAAAAAAAAAAGGGAGAGGCACGGCGGCGAGGCGAAGTCCCCCGGCTTCGTCCTCCGCGTCCTTGACGCCTGTCCTCTTCCCGGACAGCGTCCGGGCCGCCCATGCCCCAGCGCCCCCGCACGCGCACGTCTCCCTGGGAAGGGGAGGGGACGACCCCTGCGTTGACGGGGACGTCGAGCGCAACCCGGGGCCGCTGCGGGGCCCCTCGGGGGGCTGCAGCTCCGCGGCCGTCCGCGTCCTCTCGCGAGGGCGGGGCGGGCACGATCTCTGCGTGGATGGGGACATCCACCCCAACCCGGGGCCGGCAGCCAGCGACGCACAGGACCCGGCCCCCACGGGCGCTGAACCGGCACCGGCCAGCACGGGGCCGCCATCGGCCAGTCTGCAGAACGCAGCGGGGTCGCAGAGGGCACCGGCGCCCGTGTGCATCTGCCGCACGACCGGGGAACGGAGGGGTAGACACCGGATGTGGTGCCCCTGCTCCAAGGCCTACCGGGAAGCCGTGGCTGGCGGGAGGGAGCCGGCGGCGATCCCGCCTCGGACTCCCGCGGAGCCATCAGGGGGCGCTCCCGGGGCCGCGGGCCTAGACGGCCATCGGGGGGGAGCAATCCCCTTCACGTTCGAAGAGGTTGCGACTGCCGGCATTCGCACTCTGGAGCGGGTACCGGCAGCCGCAAAGCCGCAGGTCTCCGCTCTCTTCGAGACCGTCCTCAGGGCAGCCACCGATGACGCCGGGTGGTTGCGGGCGTACGCCTTCGCCCCCCTCGTCCTCGCGACCACCCACCGGGGGGGGCGGAAGGCGGTGACGGAGGCCCTCCGCCGCCGCGTCCGCCTTTGGAGGGCCGGGCAGCTGGACACCCTGTGGGCTGAGGCCCGGGCCGTCTCAGCCGGGAAGGCCGAACGCCGCGCGCGCCGGCGAACCTACCCGGTTGCAGACGACGTCGACAACAGGCTCGAGCTGCAAACGGACGTCGAGTCCGTGGACGACCTGGACGGGGCCACCGTGCGGCAGGTCCTCCGGCGGGCCCGCGACCGATGTTACTCGCGGGCCGTCTCTGCGCTTTCCGCGGCGCAGACTGCTCCGGCGGACGACGCCACGCTGGCGGCCCTGATGGAACTGCACCCCCCTGCCCCCGAGCTGCCTGACGACCGCAGCCTGCGGCCCGTGGCCGTTGCGAAGCCCTCCCCGGGCGTCATCCGCCGGGTGCTGAAGAAGATGCCGAAAGGCACCGCCGCCGGCCCGTCCGGCCTGTCTGCGCAGCACCTCCTCGACCTGTGGGACGTCTCCGGGTCGTTCAAAGAGGCAGTGGCAGACGCGGTCTGGGCCCTCTCTTCCGGTAGGGTGGCTGCAGCCGCCCGGCCGTACCTGTTCGGGGCGAGGCTCGTCCCGTTGGTTAAGAAGTCCGGCGGCATCAGGCCCATTGCATGTGGGGAGATCCTGCGCCGGGTGGCCGGCAAGGTCCTCGCATCCGACCGGGCAATCAAGGACCTGGGGGCGAACGTCCTCCTGCGGAGTGGGCAAGTCGGTGTCAGTGTCAAGGCGGGGGCTGACGCAGGCGTGCACGCCATCCGCAGGGTTGCGGCCCTGTACCGCGACAGAGACGTGACCGACAGGGGTATACTGCAGATCGACTTCGCCAACGCTTTCAATATGCTGCGGCGGGAAGCGATCATCCGCAGTGTCAACCGACACGCCCCCCAACTGTTGGGGTACGCGTTGGCAGCGTACGAGAAACACTCCGCGCTAGTGGTGGGCGACCGGGAGATCTCCTCCGAGTGCGGAGTCCAACAAGGGGACCCCTTGGGGCCGCTGCTTTTCAGCCTCGCCTTGCACGATGTCGTTGTTCCGCCGAGCCCCGAAGAACAGCCGCCCGTCCCCGCGGCCCTGGCTTCGTCGCAGGTGCCCGCCGATTCTGCCTCCGCGACGCCCGTACGGGACTCCGGTCAGCCGGAGCCTGCTGGCGCCATCGGGGGGCAGCCCACCCCGCCAGTGCCGGCGCAGGCCCCAGGCTCGGGGGACCCAGCAGCGTCGCCGCCACCTGCAGGATCCTCGGCAGCCCGGGGCGCCCCTGAGGGGGCGCTGAGCCAGGCGGAGCTTGACCTCCTGACGTTCTTCCTCGATGACGGGGCGGCCGGGGGGGAGCTCGACTCCCTCGGTCGCTGGCTGCGGGACTTCGAAGACAGGGCGACAGCGGTCGGGCTCCGCCTGAACCGGGGGAAGTGCAGGCTGTCCGTCGCCCCCGGCGCCACAATCCCCGAGGCCCTGCAAGGCATCGAGACTTGTCCGCTAGACGAGATTCAGCACCTTGGCGTCCCCTGCGGTTCCCCCGAGAAGATGCGTGTCTTCGTCGAAGAAGCGGCCAAAGGCGCCGAGAGGAAGATGCGGATGATAGCCTCCCTCCCTGATGCGCATGTGGCTTTGACACTGCTGAAGTTCTGCGCCGGCTTCGTCAGCGTCGTCCACCTCATGCGCGCAGTGGGGGCCGTCTTTGACTTCGCTGGCATCGATCAGGCCACGCAGTCTTGCCTGGCGACGATCACGGGCATAGAGACGGACGCATCCGCCTGGGCCCTGGCTTCCCTTCCCGTCAGGCTGGGCGGCTTGGGCCTGCACTCCTGCGCAGATACAGCGGCGATCGCGCACATCGCGGCCACCTTTGACGGCGAGGCTTGCCTGTCGTCCCTGGTGACCCCCTACGTCCTGCCGCACGCGATGCTTCTCAACGAGGACGACACCTTTCTAGCGTCCCTCGAAGACCCGCGCCTTGCACCCTTTGATTCCGTCCTGGAGAAGATTCAGGACGTTCTGCAGGCACGGGATAACTACGGGGGGCGTGGACAGAAAGTGTGGTCCACGACGGTTCACGGCGAGCGGCGCAAGGCCCTCCTTGACTCGATGACAGAGGAGCTTGGCCGGTCGGGCCAGCTCCAAGGGCCGGCACTGGCCCTGAAGCAGGTCCAAATCCGGGCGCGGATCCAAAGCTGCTCCGGCCAGCATGCGTCCGCGTGGCTTTACGGCAACGCGGAGGCGGACCCCAGGCTGTGGCTATCCCCCGCGGAGCTCGCGGTGGCCATCCGGCTTCGGCTCGGGCTGCCCATCGCCCCCATGCCGAGCATCTGTCGTCTCTGCGGGACAGGCTCGGCAGACGTTGACGGAGTGCACGCGCGTAGTTGCTTCTCCGGCGGCCGCCGGACGAGAATGCACAATGCACTCCGCGACGTCATCGCTGACTTCGCCCGCCGCGGGCTGCTGGCCCCGGCGGTCGAGCGCCCCGTGTTTTCGAACACGGAGCGAAAGCGCCCGGACATCAGCTATGTCCGGGACGGCACCACCGTTGTGTTAGATGTCGCCGTCACCTTCCCCCTGCAGCCATCGAATCCCCAGTACGCTAAGAGGGCAGCGGAGAAGCCAGGGGGGGCGGCGACAGCCTACGCAACAGCTGTCAAAGAAGGCAAGTACCGCGGCATTATCGACAACGAGCCAAACCCTCGGGAATGGCTCGCTGTCCCGCTAGTCGTGGACACCTTCGGAGCGTGGTGTCCTGGAGCACTCACGGAGTTGCGGCAAATAGCCCGCAAAAGCGCCCTCCGTGAAGACCGGACCGCTTCGGCCGCCTGCCAGGACTTCTTCCACCAATTGAGCTTTCAGGTAGCCCAAGGGGTGGCAAGAATAGTCATTTCATCTGGCGGGGCGCGACCGGACGAAGCGGTCCACCCTGTTGCAGGGGGTAGTGTCACTGCATCGCGGGTTTTTTTACCTGGTCGGACCTGCTCGCTAGCAGGCCAGCCCAGGTCGCAGTGAGACTGGCGTTCACTGTGTGCTGAAGAAGCATTTTTTTGGGCTCCCGCTCCGGAAGCAACCGGATACCGGCAGCCCCGCTGTACCAACATGGCTTGTACAGTGTCCCGCGCTCCAAAAAAAAAAGATTCCCATCCCCGTGGTCTACTTCACGGGGGGAAGGAACGGGGGAAAATGCCATCCAGGGTCACAAGGCCTGGACAGTCGTTCATGACTGAGCTGTTGAGTGACCCGACTACTTTACGCGTATTCCTCGGGTGAGAATGCCCAAACTTGAAAGTTTGGGGTCTTATAATCTTAGAATTTGAGTGGCGTCGGTTCAAACCCGCCTCTCTGGTCTTTGGTATTTGTTCGACTGTGTGAGAATGGTAGCATTTGTTGCGACTGTGTGAGAATGGTAACATTTGTTGGAGCTTGTGTGAGAATGGTAAAATTTGTTGCGACCGTGTGAGAATGGTAAGGTTTGTTGAAACTTGTGTGAGAATGGTAAAAATTTGTTTTTTTGTGTGAGAATGGTATTTGCCCCCTCTAATACACATGGCAAATTTCAAAATCCCCATAATGCACACGGCAATTTTTTGTGACCCTGTGCGTGCACACATTCGAGTGACATTGTGACAGAAACGTCCACGTTTTGCTCCAAGCTTTGGCTCCAAGCTTTGGCTCCAAGATTTGGGTCCAAGCTTTGGCTCCAAGCTTTGGGTCCAAGCTTTGGGTCCAAGCTTTGGATCCATGATTTGGGTCCAAGTTTTGTGTTCAACTTTTCAAGCTCTAAAGTGTCTTGCAGATCACACCAGTTGCTGATTTCCTTCGTTTTGAAATTTAGCTCTTGTACGATTTGTTTGCTAATGCTGCACCTGAGTGGTTTCTTGCTCTTTTCAATCTTCTGAACCTTGACCCGGCTCATTCCCGTTTACTGAGATGAGTCGGTACGGTGGATTCCCGATACATCACTCGTTTACACTTCTTTCCCCATACATCACTCATTCACACTTCTTTCCCGATACATCACTCGTTCAAACTTCTTTCCCAATACATCACTCATTTACACTTCTTTCCCGATACATCACTCATGTACGCTTCTTTCCCGATACATCACTCATTTGCAACTTCTTTCCCGATACATCACTCATTTACAACTTCTTTCCCGATACATCACTCATTTGCAACTTCTTTCCCAAAACATCACTCATTTACAACTTCTTTCCCGTTCGGTCACTCATTTGCATTTGGCTGAAGTTCAGACTCAAAAGAGTCAAATTCAGGTTTCTACCGAATTCTGACAGTGTAGTGTCACTCGAATGTCATCATGAGCTACGGAAAAGAACATAATAGGGGCCTGAGGTGTGTCACTTGAACGTAAAATGCATTCGACGAGGATTTAATTTGTGTACAGTGAGTCAGTCGAATGACCGAAATCAGGAAAAGGAAAAAGGCCGCTCCAGCCCGGAGTCCGAGTCCAGGAACGTGACGGTCAACCACAGCTTGCAAAGCTTGAGTCGGAGGCAGCACAGTGCTAACCCCGTCCGATCTGCGACCGTCTCGACGAGCTTGTGCTCAGCGCAAGCGGCAAGCCCCAAAGGTGCGCCTCGCGACTTGATGCCTTAGTTGGGTAATCGACCCGTAGCCCGTGGCACTGCACGTAAGCTTGGCTCCCGTGTAGCAGGTTTTCCCTGCGTACCAGAAATGGGACACCCGCTAAATTAGATCGATACAGAGAAGGTTAGCATGGTCCCTGCTGTAATGTGGTTCGTCGGCCTTGCATTGCCGCAGGGTACCATGGATTACCATGGCGAACACGTCCAAACCGGTCCAAAAAGGCTGCTTGCAGCGATCCCCTGTGAAAAGCTTGTTTTCCAGTGGCTCTGGAAGAACAGGGCACCAGAATAGGTTGACACCCTCTGAGAACAGGTTCTCTGGAAGATTTCGTCATCGATCTTCTCATCGAACAACAATTTTGTCGGAAGGCACGCCGGGATCGCCGAGAAAATGGACGAATGATGAACCCAAAATGAAAAAGTTGTCAATTCCTGGTGAAAACACTAAGGGCGCGCCAATCGCGCCAAACGCGCCAGAAAACAGGGTTTTCTGGCGCGGCTGGTGCAGGAGCCACACTGGGCATTCTGAGTTCTCGTTTCTTTTTCTCTCTTGTGCCGTTTCAGCGAAGATCTCCTTCATTGGCCGCCTGGCTTTGTTTGCACTACAAGACGCATTTCATTCGCTCTTCTTGATTCCTTGCAGTGGCTTACTTGCAGCGAAATCGACTCGACAGCTTGAGAGAGACAGCATGACGATGGTGGCAATGAGGATTGAACCCGAGACAGGAAACGAATACAACTTGTGTTGCAATCACTAACAAATGCAAATTAGTGACCAACTGGAAAAGAAGTTGCAAATGAGTGATGTATCGGGAAAGAAGTTGCAAATGAGTGATGTATCGGGAAAGAAGTTGTAAATGAGTGATGTATTGGGAAAGAAGTTGCAAATGAGTGATGTATCGGGGAAAAAGTTTAAATGAGTGATGTATTGGGAAAGAAGTTGCAGGTGAGTGATGTTTCGGGAAAGAAGTTGTAAATGAGTGATGTATTGGGAAAGAAGTTGACCGTGTGTGATGTATTGGGAAAGAAGTTGGAAAAAAGATGCGAATGAGTGATGTATTGGGAATCCACCCCTCTACGGTCAACCGGAGACTTTAAAATACCGACCTTCTAATCCACGCTCACACTAACGCTTGAAAGCGAAGCCACGCAAAGCTCCCGGTGAGTGCGGGGTCGTACAACTGTGCGATTTGCCTACTGTTCGCGAAGAAACCCCATTGCAGATAGAAACAAGCTGGAGTGAAGTGAAGGCGCCATTCCCGCAGGTTCCGGCCTGGACAGCTGCGGAGTACCAGCTGAGCTGTTGAGTGCACCCTGGCTTGCGGATTATCCGAAAAAGTAGTTTTTTTTCGTTAAACTGCTTTTTTGTTGCAAAGAAAACGTATTTGTAGTGCGCGAAAAAAACTGTTTTCTTTTTAACAAATATATGCGCGAAAAAACTGTTTTTTACAAATATATGCGCGAAAAAACTGTTTTTTTTTACAAATATATGCGCGAAAAAACTAAAATTTACAAATATATGCACCGCGCATATATTTGTAAATTTAGTTTTTTCGCGCATATCCTGGTATATTACCCAATTTTTTTGGTCAACTTTTTTTCAGAGTTGAAGTGGCAGCGGTTACACTTGGCACATGGCTGCATGATGGCAGGAGAAATGGCTCCTGCCATGCGCCCTGGCGGCTCGCCGGCAATTCCAGTCTCTCTCTCAGCCTGCCAGCCTGCGGCAGGGAGGACAAGATCCAGTCACCAGCCGCCAGCTTCTGATTATTTTCAGACGACTGGCACTTTTTCTTTGCAGCTTCTGCTGTAAGAGTAGCATCACTCAAATCTTGATTGGCTGCGGCGTTACTTACCGCTCTGAGCAGTGTGAGGTTTAGCTACAAAAAGCTATAGCTAGCTACAGCGTAGCTTTTTGTAGCCTTTTGTAGCTCTTTTTTTTGGGGGGGGGTTCCCAGCCCATTCAGGATACTTTTCGCCCCAATTTCTTCAGTTTCGAAGTTTTCTGGGCATATTTTGGCGTGTTTCCTGGCACCTGCTTTGCCCTGTGCACTGAGGCCTCACTGCCGGGCCCGCTGCAGCTTACCGAGCCTCAGTGAGGGTCGGTGAGGCTGCAACCACGCAGGCGGCGAGGGTGATGCAGCAGGGAAGCCTGGGGCGCCAGAGTCACGACGGTTCCATGAAGCGAAGCCAATCAGGACCCCAACAGCAGAGCGAAGAGCACTCGAGACAGTGTGGGCCCGGAGCCCCGGGCTGGAGCTCTCATTGCACTCCAGAGCCCCGGGCTGAGTCAGGTATTTGGCCGGTACCACCACTTACCAACACTTGGGCAGATGCTGCAGTGTGGACTGCCGAAGCCACCGTTTAGACCAGTCACTCCCCATCGGACGGGGCCCCCCAAAAGCCCCTCGGGCCCTCCTGGGGATTCGCCACAAGAAGAACGCACTCACCTGCCCTTTGGAAGATAGTGGAGACCATTATCAAAGACCGCCCCACGTTCCTCCATCGATGGGCTCCTCAGTCCGGAGGCTTCCGGGTAGGGAGAGGCACAGAGAAGCAGCTCTACACCGCAATCAACCGGAAAAAGGCCGATTCACATGCTGCTCGTCTTCGACCTGGCGCGCGCTTTCGACGGGCAGCACGCTCCCGGCAGGCGGGACTCCCGGGAAGAGCACGCCGCTCAGCACGAATCAAAAACGCAGTCCGGCCACTAAAGCATTAAAGTAGTGAGCGATCTACGACAAAACGTGGTCACGGAATCGTGTGAGCGGCCTGCAGATGCAGGTACTGGGTGGTCGTTCGGTAAGGTCACACTCGTCTGCCGAAACCCTTGTAGGCTTCAAATTGAAGTCAATGGCCGGCAGCTCGAAGAAAGTCTCCGTTCCCAGCTGTGTCATCACCTGTTCAAGACTGCTGGATCTGGCGAAACGCCGACTGAACCCGGAGGCCTTGCCGATCCTTACCGCACCCCAGACTCTGCAGACGTCGCCGCCACCGCGCTACGAACGCGTGGCTGTCACTCCGCTGTGCTTGTTCCGCGGCACTGCTGCCGGCAGCCACACTCGGTTTTCACAAACCGAGGAGTTCATCCAAATTATGATCAAGGAAACAATACGAGACGTGTCACGAAACTTAAGTCCCGTAGTAGCTTCACCAGAACTTTGCTTCATCCGAACTCTGCTTCACCCAAACTTTGCTTCACCCGAACTTTGCTTCGCCCGAACTTTGTTTCGCCCGATCTTAGCTTCACCAGAACTTTGCTTCACGAACTTAGCTTCGCCCGAACTTTGCTGTTCCCCGAACTTTAACTGCTGCCTCCAGTCTCGCCACGCGCCGGCCTTAGCCGAGCGCACGTACTTTTTGGGATGGAAAGAGCTATACCTGGCGATTATGGGCAAGCAATCAGCTCGCGTGGCGACCAAAATCTGGCGTGCAGATGGACAAAAGGTCGGTTTTGGGGCTGTTTCAAAAACCCAAAAAAACGATTTCCGGCAGGAATCGAACCACCCGACCCTCAAACCCCTGTGTGGGTGTGGTAACCTCTGGACCATGGGCTAAAAAACGGCGGAGAATTTTTTTGTTCACTACCGAGTGAGAATTTTGGACTCATTTTGAGTTCTTCGCAAACAAGCTCTGAGAGGGCAGAAATACCGTCCTGGGACACTGGAAACGAGTATATGACGATCTCGCACTTTCCGATAAGAATTCCAACTGAGCAGGCGCTAAAAGCGAATTTTGGCCCGTATCACAAACAACGCAACGGAGTAAATGGTGGCACAAAGAACCACTGTACGCTTGCCCGCTAGAGACCGTCTTGCCTCGTCTTGCCCGGGCTTCGTTCCGCCCTACAGAACAGAACAGAACAGAACAGCCCGGGCTTTGCAGTGAGTTCCTCCGCCGACTCACCGTCGGTGCCAGGGCCCTCATCCTTGAGTTGGTCAACATTTCGTGGGAGGAAGGCTTCGTTCCCGAATCCTGGCGAGACGCCCACGTCGTCCCCGTCCCGAAACCCGGACGGGACCATTCCTTGCCGGAGGGTTACCGGCCGATATCCCTTACGAGTGTGATCTCCAAGGTAATGGAAGTCATCGTGAAGAATCGGCTCGAGTACCTCACTGAAAGCCCGCAACATCCGGAGGTCCGGCGTTTCAACTCGCGGCAGGGCGGCTTCCGCAAGGGTCCCGAAGAGCAGCTGTACTCAATCGTTTCGGCTCTCGACTCCGCCAGGAACTGACTGCAGTTCACGTGTTTGCTGTCGTTCGATCTGGCGAACGCGTTCGATACCGTCGACCACGGCAAGCTAATGGACATCCTGCAGCGAAGAGGGGTGCCCGCCAAGTTCCTTCGCTGGATCGAGGCCTTCCTACGGAACAGGAAGGCTGCCTACAAGATCGACGGAGCGACTGGCCGCTTCTTTGATTTGAATACCGGCGTCCCCCAGGGGACGGTGCTCGGCCCCCTTCTGTTCCTGTACTACATCGACAACCTCAGTTCAGACCTCGAACAACTGCAGCGCCGCATTCACCTACAGGGGGGGGCTAAATACAATTGTGCACAATAGTATTCCAAAGCACGCACGCCAATCCCTGCCCCGGCAGAACTTGACAGTTGTTGAATAGAATTGTCTTGGAATACAATTGTTTCTACAGAAGTCGCCTTGTCACGCGGCCAAGACGGAGACAGTCCGGCCAAGCTGCACGAGCCGATTCGTCCAAGGGCGCCCACCAAAGCGCCACCTACAAACGCTCCGCCGACGAATGAGCCACCTTCCAAAATCACTCTACTTCTCCACTGATTTTGCGCAATCTTCTACGGCCGGCAGGCCGCAGCAGTAGATCTCGAGAAGTCGGCGACGCCACAGCACTGGGCGTCGTCCTTCGCTACCGCCGACCACTTACGACAAACCACGTCCCTGCCGGGTCATCACGCTACTTAGTACGCTTGCGCAGTGACTCGTAATAGCCTACAAAGGTTTTCACAACAGTCACTGACAACTTGACAAACGTGACCACCGGTCTCCAGTCTACCGGAGTCCAGACCTGTTGTGGAGGGTCCACGATTAGAAACCGTGTGCACAATTGTATTCCAAGGCAACTGCACCAGAACCAACTGTGTTCCAACACAATTCTATTCAGCTGGACAGACTCTGAAACCGGCCAAAAAAAAAAGACAATTGTATTCAAAGGACACAATTGTATTCCAAGACAATTGTATTTAGCCCCCCCCTGTAGACAACGTCGGGGCGACGATAACCTTCTCCTTGTATGCTGATGATGATGGCGTTGCAGTGGAGGCCCGCACGTTTGCCGCCCTCGAGCAGTACGCGCAAGATGTTGTCGACGTGGTGGAGCGCTGGGCGGCGCAGGCGCTGATGTCCCTGTCCGTTCTGAAGACCAGAGGTATCTTCTTCGTTGGAAAGAACGCAGCCCCTTTCCCCCCACCGAACGTAGTCTTCAAGGCGACGAGGGCTGACGTCCCTGTTCCCCCTGCTGACACCGAACGGCGAGTGTCGGCAGAGGGTAGATTCAACAGCTGTCAGCCACAAGGTTGCCACTTGTGGCCCCATTTAGCCACAAACCTTGTGGCCACCTTTGTGGCTAATTATGCAAAATTTTGGTATCACGGAAAACCGCGTGGAACTAGCTTTTCCGGCCAGAAAATGCATCTGAAACACATGATTTTGACAGGTTTTTGGGCCAGCATTTTGGTGAGCTGCTTCACCCTGAGCTCGGCATCCTGGTTGCGCACCCTGGGGTTCCATTGGTAAACGGTTTACTAAAACTCTACTGCTACTAAAGTAGTAGTAGGCATTATGCACACAGAATCGTGCTGCATAATTCAGGTTGGCGAGAGTGACAGACCCGTTCTACTTGCACAGCGCTTACCATTTCTGTCCTAAAACCCTCTGAGAGGGCCTCTCAACCAGCGACCGGCGCTCTCCGAGCCTCTTCAATGACCCCAGAGGAGGAGTGGGAGAGAGCGGCAAGTACCGCCGCAGCCAATCAGATTTGAATGATGCTAGAAAGCTGCAAAGTGTCAGCCGTCTAATAAAAGTCAGGAGCTAGCGGATGGTGACTGAGCTTGAGCTCCCTGCCGCGGGCCTGCGGCCCGTGCTGCCCGGCAGGCTGGGACTGGTATTGTCGGCAAGTCAGCCACCAGAAGCCATTTTCCTTGTGCCCTGGCTGGGGTGCTACAGGAGCCCGTTGGGTACAGGGAGTCACCCGGGTTCGAACCCGGGCGAGGCACTTTTCCGGTCGAACATGATTTTCGGGGTTGTTTCGGATAACAGTAAAGTTCGGGTGAAGCTAAGTTCGGGCGAAGTCAAGCAAAGTTCGGACGAAAACAAAGTTGGGTGAAGCTAAGTTCGGGAGAAGCTAAGTTCGGCCGATGCTAAGTTCTGCCTTCTGGTGAAAGCATAGTTTTGGTGAAGCAAAGTTCGGGCGATGCTTAGTTCTGGTAGACTGACTCAAATTCTCCGGGGTGGCCAATAACCGTGAGACATTGAGAAACTCTGCAAAAAAACGCAAATTTCGGGCACATACGACCCCGAAAACCAACAAATTCCAAAACACATTTTCGACCGGAAAAGTGTCCTAGCCGCGGGCCTCCAGACGGTGGCAAACCTGAAATCTGGCAAAAAAAACCTGGATCGAGGGAATTGACTAGATCATATTTTTGACCCTCGGGCTTCGCCCGCGGACCCCCTAAAAAGTGGGGTTGCTCGATAGAGCTATTAGCATACCTCTTGTCTCGGACAAGATTTGAGTGATGCTACTCTTACAGTAGAAGCTGCAAAGAAAAAGTGCCAGTCGTCTGAAAATATTCAGGAGCTGGCGGATGGTGACTGGATCTTGTCCTCCCTGCCGCAGGCTGGCAGGCTGAGAGAGAGAGACTGGAATTGCCGGCGAGCCGCCAGGGCGCATGGCAGGAGCCATTTCTCCTGCCATGTGCCAAGTGTAACAGCTGCCACTTCAGCTCTGAAAAAAAATTGACCAAAAAAATTGGACCCCAAATTTTTGACCAAAGTACATTTGCGCCGGTAAAAACCGGCGCCCAGCGAGACTAGAGGCAGCAGTTGAAGTTCGGGAAACAGTAAAGTTCGGGCGAAGCTAAGTTCGGGCGAAGCAAAGCAAAGTTCTGGCGAAGCGAAGTTCTGGTGAAGCTAAGCAAAGTTCGGGCGAAGCAAAGCATAGTTCGGGTGAAGCTAAGGCTAAGTTCTGGTGAAAGCAAAGTTCGAGCGAAGCAAAGCAAAGTTCGGGCGATGCTAAGTTCTGGTGAAACAAAGTTCGGGCAAAGCAAAGCATCGTTCGGGTGAAGCAAAGTTCTGGTGAGGCTAAGTTCTGGTGAAAGCATAGTTCGGGCGAAGCAAAGTTCTGGTGAGGCAAATGGGCGATGCTAAGTTCGGGCGAAGCAAAGCATAGTTCGGGTGAAGCTAAGTTCTGGTGAGGCTAATTCTGGTGAAAGCAAAGTTCGGGCGAAGCAAAGCAAAGTTCGGGCGGTGCTAAGTTCTGATGAGGCAAAGTTCGGGCGAAGCAAAGCAAAGTTCGAGCGATGCTGAGTTCTGGTGAAGCAAAGTTCGGGCACAGCAAAGCATGAGGCTAAGTTCTGGTGAAAGCAACGTTCAGGCGAAGCAAAGTTCTGGTGCGGCAAATGGGCGATGCTACGTTCTGCCAGGTTCTGGTAGGCTGACTCAAACTATCCAAGGTGACCCAAAACCGGGAGATATTGAGAACTCTGCAAAAAACGCAAGTTTCGGGCACATTAGACCCGAAAACCAACAAACCCCCAAAAATCATTTCGACCAGAAAAGTGTCCTCGGCCGGGTTCGAACCCGGGACCATAGGAAGTTTTCCCCCCTGGAAATGACTATGGCTAGTTGCTAGTTATGTCCGAGCAAGTTATAAATTTCACTAGTCATTGAGCTAGTTAATAACTAGTGAAACCCCGACAGCTCGACCGCGGGACCACAGAAGTAACGAACAAAGAACGTGGTCAGACCCAGAGTCCAGGGTGGCAGGCGGCGATGCCCTCCCAGGCCTCCCGACGCGATGATGAGCAAGCAGGTGGAAACCCACAAGATGCCGAAGCCGCAGTGACCGCCCGCGAACGAGGAGCGCACCAAAGGTGGACAGCAGGCGCCCAACCCAAGGATCCGAGGCCCCGGCCAAGGATTCGAGGCCCCGGCCGCGGGGAGAACAAGGGGAAGAAAAGGACGCGTTCACCACCGGCGAGGCGCGGGGGATGGATTTTTTCCCGACGTACGGAGGAGAGGGCGGAGCGTGTGGCGAGATAGACGATTTTCGACGACACAACGGAGAGAAAAGGAAGGAAGATGGCCGTGAAGGGAGGGGACCCGTGGTACGTACCAGAAGGGGTTCCCCGACAGGAAAGTCGGGTGAGCGGGCGTGCCACCAGCACCAAAAGGTGAAATGCAGCTAGATAGTGCTGTGAGACCCATCACAGGGAAGACGATGGCCGCGGTGAAATTCTGCGCGCGACACCGTATGCAGTGTGGGAGGCAGCCACTGGTGGCTGGCAGCTGGCCACCAGCCACCAGCCATCAGCCACTGAGTGGCTGGAGTGGCTCGGAGTGACTCAGAGTGGCTGAGAGCATCTTGCCCAGTTTTTTTTTTCAGAGTGTCAAAACCTCGCGCGCGAAGCCGTGAAAAATAGACCCCGGGACCAAAAAGTACGTGCGTGCTTTGTCCGCAAACCCGAACACACACCCCAACATTTTCACAATGTGGTCAGAATATTCTTAGGCCCGGGGAAAAGCGGCCGCGCTGCAGACTGCAGAACACCGAGTACTCTGCACGACTCCTTACGGGCCCAATCATACGCTTGCCCGAGCTCATGTGAGGGTGCTTTGCGCGCAGTGTTCGAAGAAAGCGTGCGCCTTCCCAGGAAGCCGACAGCGTGCCGTCAAAACGCGCCTGACAAACCTTGGAATACGTTTTCCAACAGTCTGTGGCTCTGTGGGGCTAACCACAACGATACACAAATCCAAGATTTTGCCCGAACCGGTAGTGTCACCCATGCTTTTTTTTCCAACAGTAGCCACTCAAGTTTTTGCCCAGTTTCTGGTTCTGGAAACAAACAAAAAAAATGAGCACCAGATCCAAAAGGCCACGGGTTCGTTTCGAATGTCGAGCCTTGCGCATGTGCGGTTATGAAAATGTTTCCACGTCGAAAATCAATATTTTATTAGAGCCAAAGTTCGCGCTTTGAGATTTTTGAAGAAGGGTGCCGGGCCGGTGCTGTGCTGCGCAGTAGTGCAATACCCTCGGTTGCCGCGTGTTTCACCGAAGAAACAGGCGGAATCCCTGTGCCGTCGCAACAGTGACCACCACGAAGAGCGCACTCGACTGAGCCGGTTATTGTGCCAACCTCTGGCAATTGCTCCACACTGGAATCGAATGCCAAAACTCTAGCTGGCGAAGTCAAAAATGCTTACCGCCGATGGCGCAAAAAGCTACATGAGTGTGATAACCACACTCCTACCAATCTGCTCGCTGCGCACGCCGTTTTACCCATGAAGGAATGACCGAGCAGACAGTCGCTTGGGATGCGGGAAAGTGGCCTTCCAGCAGGTTCGAGACCCTGGCCCGGATTGAGACGCCAAGCGAACAAGCGAGCGAGCTCAACACCTCCGCAAGCTGCCCATTGCGGATGCTGTGGCCAGCGCATCGAGAGCTTTGCCTATGGTGAACGAAAGCGAGGCGTTTTCGAAAACCAACTCTGTGTTGGCTGCCATCAAGTCGACGGAAGCTGCGTCTGTGCGGTGGAAATCGAATGACCAATGTACAGTCCACGGGGCTTGGGGGTGATTGAAAAGCTAGCGCGTTTCGGGGGTGCTTGGAATTGGGTAGGGTGATGATCGTTCTACTTCGGCATGAAAGCCAGGAAGTTCCGACACTCAGAGTAACTGACTTAAACTACAGCGCTTGCCTACCCCCTCGTGAACATGTCATCCTTTCTAGCAAAATGGAGGCTTATGACAGAACCGTCGCATAGGACCAGCTCGCTGGCATGCATCGACCAGAACGCAGGTTGTGCCGTCAATGGTCCTTCTACATTATCCACTACTTTCACGTGTTTCGCAAGAGCTTGACAATCTCATGGATAACATTGGTTACATCGTCCTCCTCTACTGAAATCAGCTTGGCTGAGGCTTAGAGAAGGCTTGTATAGAGAATAGTGAAATGCGCCAGAGACAAGAATGGAACATTAGTGTCACAAGAAAAGTCTGCTACTACCAGCTGCTCGAATGATGTATCGCGTTTTCATCGCACTAGTCGACGAGTGCGAAACATGCACCTCTCCAGACAAGTTGTGGGGTTTGTTAACGAAGTGAAGTGGATACCTGTCAGCGTAGTGTCTGCAGGAACGACGATAACAACGCCGAATGCCCGCCGGTCGCAGGATGCTTTGGAGAGGGCCTCGACTTCTGTCTCGCGGAGGGTGCGGCTGGTTACGGTGCACGGGGCAACTAGGAATGACAGACGGTCGTCCAGCTTGGACTTCACGAGGAACCCACTCGGCGTGCAGGCGGCAACCCCTGCGACCGGAGTCATCGAGAGCGGACGGATCGCCATCGCGCCTTGCAACGCACGGCCGACCTCCAGTGCCCCGACGCTGTGTCCGAGGGCCCGCGGCGGGGGCAGCGGCCCGCCCACGGCATCCGCTGGAGACACAATCCGACCGTTCTCAACGGGGACACCAGGGTGGCCGTGCAACGCTTCGGCTTGCCGCTGGTGGAAGCTACCGCCGGCCGGCGGCGGATTCACGCACAGCCTCCGACCGTCCCCAGCGTGTGCCGAGACGCCGTTGAAGGCGTCGTGCCTCGGCTGCCCGAGGCCGCCTGCATCAGCGCCGGCGCAGTGGGACGCCGCCCACGGGGCCGCCCCAGCCGGGCTTGTCGGAGGGGGCAGCATCGAGATGGGCGGCGGCTGCTCTGTCTGCTCCCGCAGCCCCTGGTGCAGCTGCGCGGGCGCGCTGTCGCGCCGCCCGGCAGGCGGCGGGCTCGGCAGGAACAGCCGCTCTCGCACTCCGACCCGCCCCGGGAACTCGTCCGCGGCCCCCGGCTCCGGCCCGGCGCCGGCTTCGTCCGCATGCCGCCGCGCGAGCGGCAGCGCCGCCGGCGCGGGGAACCCGGGGCTGGGAAACCCGCCCCGCGAGAACTCGAACGGCGCGGGCCCCGCCGGCGCCCCGCGGCCCTCGCCGAGCCCCGCTGTCATCCCGTAGACTTCCGGGTACCCGTGCGCGACCTTCGGCGGCCCCGGCGCGGGCAGCGCGAAGTGGCCGCCGGGGAAAGACCCGGTGGGGTTGTGCAACGCCTGCACTGGGACCGGGTACGGAGCGCAAGCCGAATCGCCGTGCGCCGCGTCGCCGCGGCCCGCGTGCGCATCCGACGCGGGCAGCGCGAAGTGGCCGCCGGGGAAAGAACCGGCGTGGCTGTTGTTCGGCAGCTCGCCGGCCCGGCCGGCCGGCGGGACCGGATACGGGGTGCAAGGATAATTGCCGTGCGCCGCATCGCCGCGGCCCGCGTGTGCAACATCTGGCACAGGCAGCGCGAAGTGGCCGCCGGGGAAATAGCCTGCCTCGTCGTTTGACAGTTCGCCCGGCGGGACCGGATACTGCGTGCAAGCGAAACTGCCGTGCGCCGCGTCCCCGCGGCCCGCGTGTGCAACATCTGGGGCAGGCAGCGCGAAGTGGCCCCCGGGGAAAGGACCAGCTTGGCCGTGCGATGCTTCGGCGCCTGGCGGAAACGGGGTCGCCGAGTTGGCGAGCGCCGCATCGTGTAACGAACGCACCGCGTCGGCGGCTTGGTGGGACAAGTCGGAAGTTCCAGCGTACATTTGCGGGTGCGGATGGCAGGGGTGAGGAGGCGCGTGTGGACGGTCACCCGGGCGGCAGCATTCGTCCAGTTCGATCTCCGTGAAGCCGTGCAGGCGGGGCGCGTCTTGCTTCGCCGGGCCGCCGGCATTGCCGTCGCGGCGCTCTTGGCAGTACTGATTCCTCTGCAGCCTGTACTCCTTGTGCGCCCGGGCGGCGTCCTCCGACTCAGCGGCGGGCCCCACCACGGGATACGTGTTGAACGGTGTGTACCTGAACTCGCACACCGTCAGCTTATGGGCAGAACCCCCTTGCGGCGGCACGGCGCACCCCGCTGCGTGCGGCGCCAGCACCGGCGTGGGCCGCGGTGTCTCCGGGCGGCTGGACCCGCCCGGGATTGGCTCTTTGGCGTGCTGGTCTGGGTACGCATCGTGTGCTGGTCGATGCCCAGGGGGTGCCTGGTGGTACTGCGATTCAGACCCGCTTTTTTGGTCTGAGTACCTGTCGTGTTGTGACTGGTGGTGGCGGTGGTACTGCGATCCATCCGGCTGCTGCTGGTCCGGGTACGTGTCGTGCGCTGGCTGGTGGTGGCGATGTTCTGGGGGTGCCCGGTGGTAGTGGGATTCAGACACGGGGTTTGGGTCTGAGTATGTGTCGTGGTGTGGCTGGTGATGCCGGTGTGCCGGGGGAGCTTGGTGGTACTGGGAGTTAGACGCATTTTGCTGGTCTGAGTATGCGTCATGTCGCTGGTGGTGATGTTCTAGCGGTGCCTGGGGGTAGTGAGATTCAGACGCGCTTTTTGGGCCCGAGCATGTGTCGTGTTGTGGCTGGTGGCACTGGTCTGGCGGGTTCCTTTGGTCCGCATCCGCATCGTGTGGTGGGTGCCGACGTGACGGAGGGGCATGGTGATAGTGATTTTCAGGCGGATGTTGGTCTGGGCAGTGCGGTGGCTGGTGCTGCTGGTCTCTGTGCGCGTCGTGTGTTGCATGCTGGTGGTGGGCTTCCGGGGGGTATCGGTGGTCTGGAGAGTTAGGATGATGCTCCTGGGGGGGATCTTGGTGGTCTGGTTTGGGGTGCCGAGCCTGCTGGTAGTGGGGCTGAGGGGGGTTCTGGTCGTGGTTGTGTTGGCGATGTGCAGGAGGGGCCTGCTGGTAGTAGTGGCGGTCCGGGTCGTGGCGCGTGCCGGTGTGACTCTGCTTTTCCCAGTGGTTGCTGCGGTGTGGAGCTACAGGTGTGCGGCTGCGAGGACAGGCCGAGGGCGGTGCCGAAGAGGGTTGATTGCTGGAACGGCGGTCGTCGACGCGGGAGGAGGCGTCGTGGCTCTGTGTGGGGCCGCCCCGCGCGGGGCGCTTCCCGTCTTGCCGTCGCTCTGTGAAGGTGTTCGGCTGCACGTCGCGCAGCGGGCTAATGGAGCTCACCACCCGTGGAGGCCGCGCTCCATGCATGGCTCCTATGCGCACGCCAAGCGGCTTTTGCTCTCACCGTGCCCCGCCTTTCCCTGCGCTGCTTGGTTACGCTGTCCTCCCTTGTCTGTGATGATAGTGATGTAGTACTGGGATCGGTGTAGTGTGAGTTTGATCAAAATAACATCAAGGCAGCCCTTACAAAGACCAGCCACAGTCAACGCCGCGTGGGTGCGGGCTTTTGTTATCAATCATCATGGTTCAAACTCCCGATTGCGCGTAACCTGGAAGCACCCAGAGGGTGTCGGTGGTACAAAGGTGCAGTTGCCCGCATCCATGTGCTGCCTCGACTGGTAGTCGCAGTACTAGCGGCGTCAAACCGAACGTAGTCAAAGCCGGTCAGGTAGCAGTGGAGTGTGATCGCTGGGCTTTCAGGAGCAGATCCCCGGAACACCCTCGAGCTCACAAAGTGAGTTCGAATGGGAAAGGTGCCGCCAGGTCTCTCTTGAAGGAGCCTGGCCTTTCTTCTATCAAATAGTTGCAAATAAAAAATGTTCCCCCACATGTTGCTGACCTGATGCCCTTCTGCAGGTGGCAGGGATCCCCCGAAAATCACCGTATGCTCGAAAACCGGTTCTGTCCTGCATTTTAAGGTCTGTACCCCTGTGTTCGCAGCGGCGCAGAACCTGCGCCGCTGCGAACGTTGTGCACGTTTCTCCCTGAGGTGACGGAGGGGGAAAAGCGTGCAGCCGTCACACGCAGCATCAATCGGGCGGCCCAAGGGGCTCTAGCAGCCCCGAGCACTTTCTCCGGGACGAGATGCTCAATACAATCGTCAGCCCTGAGGCCCTGAGACTGTGCCGCAATCCGGGACGAGATGCTCAATACAAATCGTCGGCCCTGAGGCCCTGAGAGTGTGCCACAATCCAGGACGAGATGCTCAATACAATCGTCGGCCCTGAGGCCCTGAGAGTGTGCCGCAACGAGATGCTCAATACAATCGTCAGCCCTGAGGCCCTGAGACTGTGCCACAATCCGGGACGAGATGCTCAATACAAATCGTCGGCCCTGAGGCCCTGAGACTGTGCCACAATCCAGGACGAGATGCTCAATACAATCGTCGGCCCTGAGGCCCTGAGAGTGTGCCACAACGAGATGCTCAATACAATCGTCGGCCCTGAGAGTGTGCCACAATCCGGGACGAGATGCTCAATACAATCGTCGCCCTGAGGCCCTGAGACTGTGCCAGAATCCCCAAGCGGCTGCGCTGTAGGTCGGATTGTCTGTCTCAACAGCGAAAGGGGAGATATAGTCTGGAATGCTTTTCTTTCAGGTTTTTCTTACGGGCTGTTTTCTTGTTTGGTGGTTCTCTCTGCCGAGAGACGTGTAGGGGACGAAGCAACCCATTCTTGGCGACGGAGGGGGCAAGGGTAAATGAAAAGGTTAAGTTCCTTTGGTGTGCCGGCTCCGGAGGCTTGTTGCACAACTGACCGGTCGTGACAGACTGAACTTCTCATTTCCACTGGAAACGCGACTTTGCACACGCTCGCCGGATTATCGGATTTACCGTGCGGGTGGTAAGATACAGCACGCCTTCTGCGAGTCGGCGAGATATCTACTGAGAAGTGTGCCGAATGATGTGGCTGTGTCGGTCGAGCGGTCGCACTGAGTGATTCGGAACGAGGTCACGTCTGGCACAAGAGGTACTCATTGGTGCCGGTCGTGCCCCCCAAGCAAGCTTTCGCGGAACATCGGGTTCCTTCTGTCCGATCTCAAGGGGATGCCCCTTTGTGGAATGAGACAATACGCTTTATTATGCTTGGCATCATTTGGTGGGCGATAGACGGGACGATGTCCCGCGCTCCGGGGTACCGGACTGCGGTTGAGCCTCTACGGCCATAGCCAGCGCGCTGTGGCCCAAGACAGGCAGAGAGTTGCTCGCTTTCCATCAGTAGGGTAAACCCAACCTATCGCACGACCAAACCCAGCTCAGGTTCCCTGTTCGTGGTGCTGGGTAGCTCGAGACACCAAATAGTTTCGAACACAACGCGCGGAGAACCTCTTCGTCCCGTATTTGCACGGTTAAGCACGTCCCAACCGTCGCGTTCAGGTACGCGTTTGGTGCCTTTCGTTTCCTTCGCCTGCCCGACTTCAAAGGAACCTGCTATGAATCAACCACGAAAGGGCCCCGAAAGCCCCTGCCGACGGTGTTCACGGCGGAAAAGGAACGCCGATGTGCTTGTACTTGTCCGGCAGACACATCGAGAACGGCAGCTGCGAGTCGGCGACGCGCCTGCTGAAGTGTGCTGGGTGGGGGCGGGCCAGTCGGGCGGTGACGTTGTGGAGCACGGGGTGATTCCGGGCGAGCAGCGTGCACGCCTTGCACAAGGGGTACTCGTTGGTGTCGGTCAGCCGGGCGAAGGAGGGCAAGGACGGCCGGTTGCTCCAGGTGGTGTAGTATTCGTAGACGGAAGGGTGGTCCAGAACGCAGTTCAGGTAGTCGGCGAGGATGGAGTACGTTGGGAAGTGGTCGACTTTGACGAGGCAATGGGCCGCCGGCGCGAAGTTTTCGACGTTCGGCGCCCCGAGGTACACAGGGATCGAGCCCGCGAGGAGCGGCTCGTACAGCTTTTCCGTGACGTAGTCCGGCGAGCGGGAGTTCTCGAAGCTGAGGAAGAACGCGTACCGGGAGATGATGCACGGCTTCTGGTTCGGCTTCGCCGCGGCGCAGCCGAACCTGTTGAACAGCTTTGCGCTCGCCGCCGCCGGCACTTTGCCGTTCTCTTTCGACTTCGCTCCGCACGCGCCCAAGGGCTCCACCGGAAACACCTGCGAGTAAGGATTTTGTTTCGGTGCCATGAAAATACACCGGAAATACCGGCGAGTAAGGATTTTGTTTCGGTGCCATGAAAATACTCGGGGCGGGACGAAGGAAATTGTTGCTATAATTTCACGAGCGCGTGGTGCTCGCCCCTACCAACAGGCAGATCTTTCAAAACGCGGGGGTCGGGGGAATCTAATCGTAATTGGATTGGTGTTGAGCCGGGTACCCCTGGCAACCCCCGAAACTGGGCCTGAGTCTCTCGGGATACTCGAGGGAGCTCTCCTTTCTCTCTATTTTCGGAGACGCGTGGAGGCGAAGCCTGTGGCAATGGCTGATAGACATCCCGAATGCGTAGTTTTAGCGTAGTTTTATTCTTATTATATTTACTTGTTAGTTGTCGACAACTTGTTTTGTGTGAGGTGTCATTCAGATGTAAATCTAAAGCCGCCCACGTCAAATTTTGTTAAGCATTGAGTTCTTTTAAGTACATGAACCACATGGATTAGCATGCACTGTGTCGCCGCTTAAGGTTACTTTATGACGTCGTCACCTGTCATTGCGTCGTCAAGGTCGAGTACTTGTGGCGCCAGGGGCGCTGGGCTTTCTTGCGGTTCTGGAGATTGCGTGGGGGGGCACAGGTGCGGACAGGCTTGCACGTTTTTCACTCTCGAGGGCACTGGAGTGCTTGGGGACGTCGGACGTTTCTGGTAGCTGCTTGCTTTAAGGGCCTTCTTCTTTTTTCGTTGCACCCCTGACTCGGGTGTGGTCGCCTTCGCCTTCTTCCGCTTGCGGCCGGCGATCGGGCTCTCCTTCGGGGTGCCGAGCACCCTCTTCTTCAACGCTGGTCGTTCGCCGGTCCCTGGCGTTGGTGGCGGCCTCTTGGCCGCCCGTCCGGTCGTCGCCGTCTTCTGCTTCACCACGGCGGGCGGTGCCTGCGCCGCGCGCTTTCCCGCCGGTGTTTCTCGTTGTACGCCCACCTGGGTGGGTGAGAGGGGTCTCTTCTTCTTTTTGCTGTGTCCGGGGGTTGCCGGGGCGTTCGGTTCGTTGGGTTGGTGGTGGCCGCGGCGGCAGCACGCTGCCGGTCTCCTCTGCGCCAACGTAGGGAGCCCCCTGCATTCCTGGCAGGTTCCTCTGCCATGCGTGCGGCAGGCATGATGCCCGCTGCGGCAGCACGCCGCCGCCGTCTTGCACTCGCCGCATTTCGTCGTGCTGTGCTCCACGCACACCGCGATCGGCTGCCCATCGTCAGCGTGGTGATGGTGCCGACAGCACATCTCTACCGTGGGCACGTCCCTTCGGACGAGTGCTCGACACGCCTCACACTTCCCCTTGTGGTGGGTCGCGCAGGTGACGAGCGCCTTCTCTACTCCGACACCCGGCATATGCACGGGGTCGGGGTGCAGCTGTGGTGGGGCAGGCAGGGCCCACCTCGCCGCTCTCTCGGCCGTCCAGTCCGGGTACGTCGGGAACTGCGTCCCTACATCGCTTCCCTTCACCTGCTCTTCGAGGATCGTCCCCGTGTGTGCCTCGCGAAAGCGGGGCCTGGGCCGCACCCCCGATATCCCCGTGATGCCCATGAACGACAGCGACGTCGTCGGGCATACTCTCTCGCCTCGCTCGCAACTCCCCAGCCCTTGCTGTGTCGCCAGCTTGTCCAACGCGCTGATCATGCAGCGCAGGACGTTTCCTCGCTCCCTCACCCCCTTCGGTGCATTCTCGTGCAGCGGTATGCTGAGGCCTGAAAAGAGTTCAAAGTCGATGGCAAGCTCTAGCATTGACGCCTGCCCGTTCTCGGTCCACTCCATGTCTGACAGCCACGCTACCAACGCATAAAACGTCGGTAGCCCCCAGGCCTTGTTCCGCTCCCACGCCCATGCCGGGGCAATCCGCGCAAAGGGGTGGTCGAGCTTCTCGGCAGGCATCGCATCCGCTCTCGACCAGGGGGTCGTGGGGTTCCTGGCTACCCAGCCTCGTGCTTCGAGCCCTGCCCGCTCCGCAAGGATTTCAGCCATCATCTCCTGGAGCCGCCTCGAGAAGTGGGCATTTTCGGGTACTACCACTCCGTGTTCCAGCGTGCATCTGGGCCAGTCGGCGCGGTTGGCCGCCATCAGCTCGGCATGTGCCTCTCGTCGCCGTATGTGCGAGTACGCTCCGCAGTCCCAGAATACGTGTTTCTCGTCCTCGGTGTCGCCGCTTCCACAGTGCTTGCAGCTGGGCGCCTGCGGCTCAGCTCCGGCCTGTCTCATCCGCGACGTGAACTCAGCCGTGTTCACTCCTCCCGCCAACGCTACACGTATAAGCCTCGCGGTGTGCGCGGGACATTCACGCATCCTCCAGAAGGAGTTCGTCCGCTCCAAGTCGGCTCTCTGTACACCCTCAAATCCCGGCCGCCTCGCTACCAGACGGGACCACGTCTTCGCCCTCAAATCCGCCCTCACTTCATGCCCCCTCTTCGAGGGTGTCGAGGCTATCGGGTCAAATATTGCACCATTCCTCAGCGTGCGAGACAGGGGCCCTGGTCCCCATACGTGTCCACACTCCTCCATGCTCTTCATCGCCAGTCCAACTGGCCCCAGGGGTAGGTCCTCCTCGGCGTACCTTCCCCGGATGCTCTCCATCAGAGGCAGAAGTCGTGGCAACCTCTCGCACGCCGCGTAGAACGCCGTCGTCACCCTATATGCTAGGCATGTACTGGGGTCCGTCAGGTGGCCCTTCTCCTGAAAATTTAGGACCATCTCCCTCGCGCGCTTTGGGTTGGACCCACCCCAGATCAGTCCCATCACCGACGTCGTCAGCCGTTTCATTGCCACCTTCGACACCGGCGCGAAAGAGCAGCCTGACAGCGCCGCCGGCAGCACATTCGACTGTACAATCCGGACCCGCTTCTCGTACCGGAACGGCGCATGGCGGAGGCCTTCCGCCAGGGCAGCCGCCTTCTCCACCCTCTCCGAGTCGGACCTTTCTGTCCTATTCTTCGCCGTCGAGACTAGGGCCCCCAGGCACGTGACAGATTTGCCAAACCGCAGCAGCGCATCCACGCTGCGGAGTCTGAGCGTCGACTGATGCCTACGTCTCGTCGAGAAGGCGACCGTTTTCTGGAGGTTCAGCTCCATTCCGGTGAGCGTGCAGAACTCGTCTACCACGTCCACCCCCTTTTGCAGGGCGGCCTCCGACAGCCGCGATAGCAGCGTGGCATCGTCCGCGTACGACTTTGGGCTCACCCCCTCCGCTTCTTTCTTGACCGCCTTCATCACTACCGACAGCAGGGCATTGATGAGGATGACGGATACAGGGCACCCTTGAAGGATACCATTGGTCACACTAAACTCCCTGCCCACCCCTAGAGGCAGCTTGAAGCGTCTCGCGAGCAGTCTGTAGATCGCCCTCAGCGGCTTGAGAACCCGATTGTGCAACCCTAAGTCCCCGGCCAGGCGCAGCACTATCTCTCGCGGGACCATGTCGAAACATTTCCGGAAGTCCAGCGCCACTCCGTAGAGCGGCTCTCCATCTAGCAAGGCGTCCTCCATCTCGAGCCCTATCTCCATCAGGACGTCCTCGATACGGTGACCCGGTCGAAAGCCCTTCTGTCCTTCTTCGATCCACTTCTCCTGCCACAGGACTATGTCCGCAAGCCTGCGGCACGCCCATAGGCGGTACACAGCGGACGTGACGGTTATTGGCCTCGTGTGCAGCGGGTCTTGGCTCTCATCCTTCGGCACCATCGACACCAGGGCAGTTGTCATGCTCGCCGGCCAAACCCCAGTCACTTCGACCAGGTTCATGACATCCGCTAGCGCATTCAGCAGGGGAAGCGGCAACTCCCGCAGTTCAGCCATGCGCCAGCCATCCACGCCTGACGCGCTTTTCTTCGGCTTCTTCCTTAGCAGAGTCCGCAGCTCCTCCCCCGTGATCGTCCCGGGTTCCATCAAGTGTGTGTCGATGTGCTCCTGGAACCGATCCCGAAACGGTCCGTACTCCGGCTCTGGCCGGTCCTTGTATTTACGCAGGATAGCGTCCCACGCAGTGTGCAACACCTCGTCCATCTCGTCCACATTTGCAGTCATCTTCGCTCCGGTGCGCAACACACCCGACGGCTCAGCGCGACCGGCGCAGACGGTCGCTAGACATCGTCTGCTCGCGTCCGCCCTCTCGTTAAGCTTGTCTCGGTACTTCGTAAACCTGGCCGCAGATCCTTCCCTTCCGAGCCTACTCGTCTCTTCCCGCAACGCTGTGAGCAGCTGCTTCGCCTTCTCATGATCCGGAAACCCCCCTGCGCCTTGGTCGCCCACCATGCACGCTTGTGCCAGCCGCTTGCAGTTCTGCCAGCAGAGGGACACCTCATGTGGAACAGCTTCCGGCCCGCGACGTTGCGCGAGGTAGCTGCAGATGCGTTCCATCCGGTGGATGGCCTTTCTAAGCCGTAGCTGCCTGCTGTTCGCTGCCCCCGACCCGTCGGTCGCAGTGCCCGCCGTGACACAGACCCTCCTCGGCAATGTCTTCATCCCCCGGCCGGTACCCCTTCCTCTCTCTTCCACAGGGACGGCGAATGCATCCTGCAAGTACCGCTCACTGACCCGTGACCACTCGAGCCAGGCCTCTTCCACCCGCTGCGCCGCCAATCGTTCCGCGAATTCGGAGTTGGCCAGTCTCTGTACGGCTTCCCTGTCGGCTTCTGCTTCCGAGAGGTCCCACTTGGACCCCCCCTCTGTCGGGATCTCCCGCGGCACCTTAAATCGCCACACGCTTTGGCGCAGCGCTGCAATATCCAGGGTCACTGTCACGAGCCGGTGTCCCGGTACGTTCACCGCGGTGGTGACGCATTGACGGAATGCACACGCCGCTATGCGGTTGAGGAGTATGCGGTCGATCCTCGTGCCTGACGTCCGGGCGCTGGTAAAGGTCGGTGGCGGAGGCGTGTTCCCGGTGCGCGCATGGTGCAGTTCCGCTGCGTCGGACCATCCGTTCCTAAGTGCCTTCCGCAGAACAGGGGACCGATCTTCTTCCGTGTTGAGGTCTCCCATCACCAGTATGGGGACGTCGCCGAGGCTGTCTGCCGCCGCAAAGAGGACCTTCTCCAGCATGTCCTCACGTTCCTCGTTCTCCGCCCTCCCGTTTCCTGATGGGCAGTAGACATTGAACACGTGCACGAAGGTGCTGCCGGTCCCTGTTGCGACTACAGTATGGCTTACCCGGTCCGGGGACCGTAACGCCACGTGCGAGAGCGCTGCCAACGTGTCGTACGCCGGTATCGGCCTCTGTACTAGAGTGCAGAGTCCCCCGTTCGCAGCGTTCGTCGTCGAGCGACTACCGGAGCTTCTACAGAGTCTCCCGGGAGGTGGCGGACCCCAGTGGCAGCACCAATTCCGTAGGTATTCCTCCGCCTGTGCCCGTTTGCATCGAAGGAGTGTGACCTCCTGGCAGCAAAGAAGGTCGGCTTCCACCGCGTTAACCGCTACTATGTACTGCAGCATGCTGGTCACGTTGAGCGTCGCGAACTTCATCTCCGTGCGGCCGGGACCAGGGTTCTGTTCGACGTCCCCAGCTGTTAACAGCCGCTCTCGTGCAGATCCTCTGACTGATTCTTCTGTTCTTTTACTGTTACATAAATGCGTAGGGTTGGACTGTTGATGGGGGGGATGGGTGAGTGACTGTGGGGGGGGTGGGGGGGGCATTGTGGGTGGATCCAGCGTACCTTGTTCTCCTCTGGTGGGGGAGGAGCAGCGGGCCCTTCCCTCGTGCACAGCTCTGTAGGTGAGCGAGACCCTGTCGTGTGTGACATCACCGGGACGGATCCCGTGTGTCCACAGGTTCCTGGCCTCGCCCTCCATGTGGCACAGAGTGCCGGCTGGCAGCGGGGTTCTCACTCTTTGGGTCCCCCTCTCCCACTCCATGACCGTGTCACTCAGTAGCGAAACAGTCGCAACCCTCGGTCCAAGTTCTTGCTGGTCTTTATGGGGGTTTATCCCCACTCCCTTCCGGTACCAGTTGGCCAGCAACTGGTCCGGTTCCCACCCCAGACGGTCACGTATGACATCCGCAGCTTCTCTCAGGGGCCCCTCGGGGATCCCCCGCTCCAGTTTGACCGGGGGTCCGCCCTGTCGATAGGCGTGCCCCCACTGCTGGGTTTCCCTGCCATGCCCTCCCCCCAGCCTTCCCCAGGGGGCTTCCGGTCTGAGCTCGGGGACCCGGCTCAGCCTCTCCAGGAGGTCCCGAGGGATCGTCTGGAAGCTGAGCCCGGGAATGGGTCCATCCTCCCTGCTTCGGGGGGGCTTGCTCCCGGGTCTTTGCCCCTCGCCGTAAGTCGGCCGCGGATGTTGGTCATTGTGGGGGGTTTGTTTGTGCGCAATGTCGGGCCCTCGGGGTAAAACTCCCGGACGACTGAGGCCTGGCGCGTCGAGAGAGGGGGAGAAAGAAGAAGAAGAGGGTCTGCCGCCCCCTTCGCGCATTGCTGCGTGATCGAACTGCCTAGTAGCGTTGCTAGGACTCGGCAGCCCGAACGAGGGCCTCGGTCCTCCGGTGGCCCGGGGATCCTGATGCAGTCAGCCACTGCCAGCCTTCTCCCTGGTGCGGTAGCATTCGTGGCTCTGGCACCACACGCGCACTTCCTCTGCAGCGTGTTCTTCCCCTTCCCTCCGTTGCAGCGGCTGCACTTCCAGGCCACC
>JAPJBO010000295.1:0-242393 GCA_030068145.1 Diplonema papillatum
GAGGCCCTCGTTCGGGCTGCCGAGTCCTAGCACCCCTGCTAGGCAGTTCGATCACGCAGAGACGGAAAAAGAGAATTCCTGCTCCTCTTCTTTTCCCCTCCCTCTCTCTCACGGCGCGCCTGGCCTCAATCGCCCGGGAGTGATACCCCGAGGGCCCGGTTTTGCGCACAAACAATCCCCCTACAATAGCCAGTGTGCCCGGCCAACTTGCAACGAGGGCCCCCCCGCCAGGGTGGAGGGACCCATCCCGGGGCTTAGTTTCCAGGCGATCTTCTGGATAGACTGAGCCGAGCACCCGAGCTCAACCCGGAAGCCCCATGGGGAAGGCTGGGGGGTGGACACAGCAGGGAAACCCAGCAGTGGGGGCACGCCTATCGACTAGGTGAACCCCCGATCAGACTGGAACGGGGTATCCCCGAGGGGCCCCTGAAAGAAGCGGCGGATCTCATACGTGACCGCCTTGGGTGGGAACCGGACCAGTTGCTGGCCAACTGGTACCGGAGGGGAGTGGGGATCAACCCCCACAAAGACCAGAGAGAACTGGGTCCGAGGGTAGCGACCATATCGCTCTTGAGCGACACGGTCATGGAATGGGAGAGGGGGAGCCGGAGAGTGAGAACCCCTCTGCCGGTCGGCACACTGTGCCACATGGAAGGCGAGGCCAGGAACCTGTGGACACACGGGATTCGTCCCGATGATGTCGCACGCGACCGGGTCTCGCTGACCTACAGGGCCGTGCGCGAGGCCGCCTCCCAAAGTTTGCAAGGCCGGGACACCCCGCAAGAAACTCCCATACCCCCCCCGCCCAGCCCTCAGGCATCCACTGCACCCCCCCAACATCAGTCCAGCCCCGCGCCACGGACACTTTTGCTTCATCACCAAAGAACTCTACAATCAATCAAAGAATCAGCAAGACAGCGGCTGATAACCGCGGGGGACGTCGAACAAAACCCTGGTCCCGGCCGCGCGGAGATGAGGTTCGCGACGTTAAACGTAACCAACCTACTACAGTATCTCCCAGCGGCCGACGCGGTGGAAGCGGATCTTCTCTGCTGCCAGGAGGTGACACTCCTTCCGTGCAAACGGGTGCAGGCGGAGGAATACCTGCGGAAATGGTGCTGCCACTGGGGTCTGCCACCACCCGGAAGACTCTGTAGGAACTCCGGTAGTCGCTCGACGATGAACGCCGCGAACGGAGGGCTCTCCACTCTAGTACTGAGACCGATACCGGCGTACGATACGATGACGGCGCTCTCGCACGCAGCAATACGGTCCCCGGACCGAGTGAGCCATACGGTAGTAGCAACAGGGGCCGGCAACACGTTCGTGCACGTGTTCAATGTCTACTGCCCTTCCGGAAACGGGAGGGCGGAGAGCGAGGAGCGTGAGGACATGCTGGAGAAGATCCTCTTCGCAGCGGCGGATAGCCTCGGTGACGTCCCCATAATGGTGATGGGTGACCTGAACACAGAAGAAGACCGGTCCCCTGTACTGCGGAAGGCACTAAGGAATGGATGGTCCGACGCAGCGGAACTGCACCATGCACGTACGTACCACGGTGACGCACACCACCACCACCGACCTTTACCAGCGCCCGGACATCGGGCACGAGGATCGACCGCATACTCCTCAACCGAATAACGACGGGAGCTTTCCGCCAATGCGTCACCACCGCGGTGAACGTGCCGGGACACCGGCTCGTGACAATGACCCTGGACATTGCGGCGCTGCGCCAAATCGTGTGGCGATTTAAAGTACCGCGGGAAATCTCTACGGAGGGGGGACCCAAGTGGGGCCTCTCGGACACAGAAGCTTACAGGGAAGCCGTACAGAGACTGGCCAACTCCGATTTCGCGGAACGGCTGGCAGCACAGCGAGTGGAAGAGGCCTGGCTCGAGTGGTCACGAGTCAGTGAGCAGTACTTGCAGGATGCCTTCGGAATCCCTGCGGAAGAAAGGGGAAGAAGTACCGGACGGGGGATAAAGACGTCACCTAAAAGAGTCTGCATCACGGCAAGCACTGCGAGCGACGGGTCGGGGGCGGCGAACAGCAGACAGCTACGGCTCCGGAAGGCCATCCACAGGATGGAACGCATCTGCAGCTACCTTGCGCAACGGCGCGGGCCGGAGGCAGTTCCGCATGAGGTATCCCGTTGCTGGCAGAACAGCAGGCGGCTGGCACAGGCGTGCATGAAAGATGGCCAAGGGACAGAAGGATTCCCGGATCATGAGGAGGCGAAGCAGCTTCTCACGGCATTGCGGGAAGAGACGAGCAGGCTCGGAAAGGAAGGATCGGCGGCCAGGTTTACGAAATACCGAGACAAGCTGAACGAGAGGGCCGATGCGAGCAGACGATGTCTGACAACCATCTGCGCCGGACGCGCTGAGCCGTCGGGGGTGTTGCGAAAGGGGGCGGGAGTGACTGCAAATGTTGACGAGATGGACGAGGTGCTGAACACTGCGTGGGACCCTATCCTGCGTAAGTACAAGGACGGGCCAGAGCCGGAGTACGAGCCGTTTCGGGATCGGTTCCGGGATCACATCGGCCCACATATGATGGAAGCCGGAACAATCACGGGGGAGGAGCTGCGAATTCTGCTGAGGAAGAAGCCGAAGAAAAGCGCGTCAGGGGTGGATGGCTGGCGTATGGCTGAACTGCGGGAGTTGCCGCTCCCCCTGCTGAATGCACTTGCAGACGTCATGAACCTGGTCGAAGCAACTGGAGACTGGCCGGCAAGCATGACAACTGCGCTGGTGTCGATGGTGCCGAAGGATGAGAGTCAAGACCCGCTGCACACAAGACCGATAACCGTCACATCCGCCGTGTACCGCTTATGGGCCTGCCGCAGGCTGGCGGACATAGTTCTGTGGCAAGAGGAATGGATCGAAGAAGGACAGAAAGGCTTTCGACCGGGTCACCGGATCGAGGACGTCTTGATGGAAATTGGGCTCGAGATGGAGGACGCCTTGTTAGACGGGGAGCCGCTCTACGGTGTGGCGCTGGACTTCCGGAAATGCTTCGACATGGTCCCGCGAGAGATAGTACTGCGCTTAGCCGAGGACTTAGGATTGCACAATCGGGTTCTCAAGCCGCTGAGGGCTATCTACAGACTGCTCGCGAGACGCTTCAAGCTACCATTAGGGGTGGGCAGGGAGTTCAGTGTGACCAACGGTATCCTTCAAGGGTGCCCTGTATCCGTCATACTCATCAATGCCCTGCTGTCGGTAGTGATGAAAGCGGTCAAGAAAGAAGCGGAGGGTGTGAGTCCAAAGTCATACGCGGACGACGCCACACTGCTGTCCAGGCTGTCGGAGGCCGCCCTGCAAAAGGGAGTGGACGTAGTAGACGAGTTCTGCACACTCACCGGGATGGAGCTAAACCTCCAGAAGACGGTCGCGTTCTCGACGAGACGTAGGCATCAGTCGACTCTCAAACTCCGCAGCGTGGATGCGCTGCTGCGGTTTAGCAAATCCGTCAAGTGCCTCGGGGTCCTAGTCTCGACGGCGAAGAATAGGACGGAAAGGTCCGACTCGGAGAGGGTGGAGAAGGCGGCTGCCCTGGCGGAAGGCCTCCGCCATGCGCCGTTCCGGTACGAAAAGCGGGTCCGGATTGTGCAGTCGAATGTGCTACCGGCGGCGCTGTCAGGCTGCTCTTTCGCGCCGGTATCGAAGGTGGCGATGAAACGGCTGACGACGTCGGTGATGGGACTGATCTGGGGTGGATCCAACCCGAAGCGCGCGAGGGAGATGGTCCTAAACTTTCAGGAGAAGGGCCACCTGACGGATCCCGGTACATGCCTAGCATATAGGGTGACGACAGCGTTTTACGCGGCGTGCGAGAGGTTGCCACGACTGCTGCCTCTGATGGAGAGCATCCGGGGAAGATACGCCGAGGGGGACCTACCCCTGGGGCCAGTTGGACTGGCGATGAGGAGCATGGAGGAGTGTGGACACGTATGGGGACCCGGGCCCCTGTCTCGCACGCTGAGGAATGGTGCAACATATGACCCGTTAGCCTCGGCACCTTCGAAGAGGGGACATGAAGTTAGGGCGGACTTGAGGGCGAAGACGTGGTCCCGACTGGTGGCGAGGCGGCCGGGATTTGAGGGCATACAGAGAGCCGACCTGGAGCGGACGAACTCCTTCTGGAGGATGCGTGAATGTCCCGCGCACACCGCGAGGCTTATACGTGTAGCGTTGGCGGGGGGGGTGAACACGGCTGAGTACACGTCGCGGATGAGGCAGGCCGGAGCTGAGCCGCAGGCGCCCAGCTGCAAGCACTGTGGAAGCGGCGACACCGAGGACGAGAAACACGTATTCTGGGACTGCGGAGCGTACTCGCACATACGGCGACGAGAGGCACATGCCGAGCTGATGGCAGCCAACCGGGCCGACTGGCCCAGATGCACGCTGGAACACGGTGTGGTAGTACCCGAGAATGCCCAATTCTCGAGGCGGCTCCAGGAGATGATGGCTGAAATCCTTGCGGAACGGGCTGGGCTCGAAGCACGTGGCTGGGTGGCCAGGAACCCCACGACCCCCTGGTCGAGAGCGAATGCGATGCCTGCCGAGAAATTTGACCACCCCTTCGCGCGGATTGCCCCGGCATGGACGTGGGAGCGGAACAAGACCTGGGGACTACCGACGTTTTATGCGTTGGTAGCGTGGCTGTCGGACATGCAATGGACCGAGAACGGGCAGGCGTCAATGCTGGAGCTTGCGATCGACTTTGAACTCTTCTCGGGCCTCAGCATGCCGCTGCACGGGAATGCGCCGAAGGGGGTGAGAGAACGGGGAAACGTCCTGCGCTGCATGATGAGCGCGTTGGACAAGCTGGCGGCACAGCAAGGGCTGGGAAGCTGCATGAGAGGAGAGAGGGTGTGCCCGACGACGTCGCTGTCGTTCATGGGCATCACGGGGATATCGGGTATACGGCCCAGGCCACGCTTTCGCGAGGCACACACGGGGACGATACTTGAGGAACAAGTGAAAGGAAGCGATGTAGGGACGCAGTGCCCGACGTACCCTGACTGGACGATCGGGAGAGCGGCGAGGTGGGCCCTGCCTGCCCCACCACAACTGCACCCAGACCCCGTGCATATGCCGGGTGTCGGTATAGAGAAGGCACTCGTCACGTGCGCGACCCATCACAAAGGGAAGTGTGAGGCGTGCAGAGCACTCGTCCGAAGGGACGTTCCCACGGTAGAGATGTGCTGCCGGCACCATCACCACGCGAACGATGGGCAGCCGATCGCGGTGTGCACAGAGCACAGCACGACGAAGTGCGGCGAGTGCAAGACGGCGGCGGCGTGTTGCCGCAGCGGGCATCATGCCTGCCGCACGCATGGCAGAGGAACCTGCCAAGAGTGCAAAAGGCTCCCTACGCTGACGCAGAGGCGACCGGCGGCATGTTGCAGCCGCGGCCACCACCAGTCCAACAAGCCGAACGTCCAGTCAACCCCCGGACGCAACAAGAAGAAGAGGCCCTCCTCACCCACCCAGGTGGGTGTACAGCGGGAAACGCCAGTAGGAAAGCGAGCGGCGCGAGCGCCGCTCGCGGCAACGAAAAAGGAGACGGCGACGACCGGACGGGCGACCAAGAGGCCGCCACCAACGCCAGGAACCAGCGAACGACCAGCGCTGAAGAAGAGGGTGCTTGGCACCCCGAAGGAAGGCCCGATCGCCGGCCGCAAGCGGAAGAAGACGAAGGCGACCACCCCCGACTCAGGGGTGCATCGAAGGAAGAAGAAGGTACCGAGGGCAAGCAGCTCTCAGAAACGACCGGGGACCACGGGCACGCCAATGCCCTCGAAAGTGAAAAACGGGCACACGTGCCCGCCCTCGTACTCGCCGACTCAGTCTCTGGAATCGCAAGAAAGCCAAACCCCGCTAGCTCCACAAATGCTCGACCTTGACGACGCAATGGCAGGTGACGACGTCATCCGATAACCTGACTTTCAAGGCAGTGCATGCTAATCCATGTGGTTCATGTACTTAAAAGAACTCAATGCTAAACATGGGGAGTTGCGAGCGAGGCGAGAGAGTATGCCCGACGACGTCGCTGTCGTTCATGGGCATCACGGGGATATCGGGGGTGCGGCCCAGGCCCCGCTTTCGCGAGGCACACACGGGGACGATCCTCGAAGAGCAGGTGAAGGGAAGCGATGTAGGGACGCAGTTCCCGACGTACCCGGACTGGACGGCCGAGAGAGCGGCGAGGTGGGCCCTGCCTGCCCCACCACAGCTGCACCCCGACCCCGTGCATATGCCGGGTGTCGGAGTAGAGAAGGCGCTCGTCACCTGCGCGACCCACCACAAGGGGAAGTGTGAGGCGTGTCGAGCACTCGTCCGAAGGGACGTGCCCACGGTAGAGATGTGCTGTCGGCACCATCACCACGCTGACGATGGGCAGCCGATCGCGGTGTGCGTGGAGCACAGCACGACGAAATGCGGCGAGTGCAAGACGGCGGCGGCGTGCTGCCGCAGCGGGCATCATGCCTGCCGCACGCATGGCAGAGGAACCTGCCAGGAATGCAGGAGGCTCCCTACGTTGGCGCAGAGGAGACCGGCAGCGTGCTGCCGCCGCGGCCACCACCAACCCAACGAACCGAACGCCCCGGCAACCCCCGGACACAGCAAAAAGAAGAAGAGACCCCTCTCACCCACCCAGGTGGGCGTACAACGAGAAACACCGGCGGGAAAGCGCGCGGCGCAGGCACCGCCCGCCGTGGTGAAGCAGAAGACGGCGACGACCGGACGGGCGGCCAAGAGGCCGCCACCAACGCCAGGGACCGGCGAACGACCAGCGTTGAAGAAGAGGGTGCTCGGCACCCCGAAGGAGAGCCCGATCGCCGGCCGCAAGCGGAAGAAGGCGAAGGCGACCACACCCGAGTCAGGGGTGCAACGAAAAAAGAGGAAGGCCCTTAAAGCAAGCGGCTACCAGAAACGTCCGACGTCCCCAAGCACTCCAGTGCCCTCGAGAGTGAAAAACGTGCAAGCCTGTCCGCACCTGTGCCCCCCCACGCAATCTCCAGAACCGCAAGAAAGCCCAGCGCCCCTGGCGCCACAAGTACTCGACCTTGACGACGCAATGACAGGTGACGACGTCATAAAGTAACCTTAAGCGGCGACACAGTGCATGCTAATCCATGTGGTTCATGTACTTAAAAGAACTCAATGCTAAACAAACATAACGTGGGCGGCGCCGAAGCTTTACCAGCTTCGGCTGACACCATTTGCGCACTTAACCATGGTTAAGAAGACGACTGAAAGCATAGACACAAAGATAGCTCAAAGCATCTGCAGAATAACACGAAAAGCCTCCAGGCAAAAACCCGTTTTCACATTTCTTTTTGTATAAGCACCTGCTTTGTAGGAAATGAGAAGACTGCGAGTTGCGAAAGATCAAAGGAGGTAAATGTGCTGTAGCCCACACGAAACACAGGTAAATCTGCGTTTAGTGGCGGGCGTAAGCGTTCAACAAAAAAGACCCACTTCGTAGTTGTATTGTTTCCTCCCCCTCTAGCCTCCTTCGAAATGAGCACAAGGCAGTCCCTCGAGTATTTTCGTCCACTTCGTCTGCAAGCGAGTCTGCACACGATGCCTTGCAGTAGTCAGTGGCTCCTGACACGGTACTCCCCAAATGGTCCTCAAAGTCACGCAGATGTTGGAAACTGGCTTCTGGACAAACGTCCTACTGTAGTGGCCCCCCTACACGTGACAATGTGAGGCGATGCCTGAAGGGCTTTGGCTAAAAGCTGAAGAATGAGTGGAATAAGATGCATCATTGTAGGCTTTACACAATACAATCTCTGGTCTCGGGGAATCTCGTGATTCGTCAGGGTTCTCGGTTCAGCCTGGTTTGTGACGGATAATCTGCATGATCGTGAGGCCAATCTCCTCCCAAACACCCTCGCTTTCGAATTTGCAATCACGCAAGCACGCAATTACGAAAACTCATCCTCAGACCGACTACGCTGCTTTCTGCGGGCAAATTGGCATTAACGGACCGCACTTGGAAACCAGCGACGTGGCAGCGCTGCTGGCGTTCGTTAAGGAAGCGCAGGCGAAGATAGCGTCGATGCCGCCCAATGCAGGGATTGCAGAGGACATGGCCGCCGTGATGGACTTCGTCCACCTCCGACTGGCCATCGAATGGGCCGAGCGGACGCTGGCGCCCGAGAATGTGTCGCTCTCCTGCGTCATCGCCGCCCTCAAGAAGCAGCAGGCTCCGCAGGACGACAGCGGCAGCGACCCCTGCCCCCCCTCGCACCTCGCCCACTGCATCTTGCTGACAGGGGCACGCTGGTTCCAGGTAAGCTCTTCGCTTCCGAAGTCGTAAACAGACAGAGCAAAACGGATATCTTCCCATGTTGACGAAGGTCACCCGGTGACTATAAAACCCCCGGAGTCTCACGTGAGCTTTCACTCTAAAACCCGAACGCCAGAATAGACGGGAAACTGGAGTTCTTCCGTGTTAACAATGCATTGTGTTGGTACTAAAGATCAGTAGTTGGCAGCGTACTTACCAAAACAGGCGAGTTCCGTTAGTGCGCACACAAAAAGGTTTGACGAGCGTGAGCCAGCAGCCAGCAGCCAGCTGATAGCACGCCCGTCTTCTATACGATCTAGACGATGCCCGAAGTTTCGAGGAGCAACTCAGGCATCATCCGGTGTTCGGGGGTCTTTGGCGGAAGCCGTTTGAAATCATTAGTCATGAAGTTCCACCGAAGAGCTGCAACTTTGATCCTTTCCCGAACTCCATCTACCGAAACCGCATCTACGAAAAAAGCACAACCCGATCCTCGTACCTCGCTCAACCGCATGGACATGTGTATAAATGATATCTCTTTGCCAAACGTCTCGGAAACATCGGAGTTTTAAGCGAACTTTTACTCTCAGAAAGCCGAACACGGCCCTCAATCATGTAGAACGAGGGGTCCTTAAGACTACATCCCTCGCAGAAAAGTATTGGTTGGTGTCGGTCACAAACAGTCCCGGACATTGCTAGCCATTACAAATGATGAAAGTGTGTGGTCCTTTTTAGAGTTATAGTTTTTAAGATGATTGTGTCTGCGCTCTCTCTCCGATAAGGTTGCCGCCCGAGGGAACCGGCTGTGAGCCGAAACTCGGCGCCGGTCTCTCTGGACTGCACCAGGAGAGAACTTCGCGGCGGATCACAAAGCACCCCTGCACGAGGCGCGCCCAAGACCCGTGCACGGCTACCGTAGCACCCTCCATGTTTGCACCTTCCTCGGATGCTTCGGCTTCAAAGTAGTTGGGAAAACACGTCCCCCTTCCCCGCGTTCTGCGTGTGGGGTTACCACCGGGCAACTGCCGCAGCAGCCGCACACATACGTCCTTCGCCCTTGGCTCACTTTCGGAGGTGTCGCTGCTCACCTACCGGTGTGTTCCTGGTGGTTGCCCTTACTAATGGTGAAAGTGTAAGGACACCCACATAGCCCTTACTTGCTCTAAAATTTCCCATTTAACAATGGACACCCTAAAAACCCGGAATCGCAAGCTAACTTTCACTCTAAAAATAACATAATCAAGAGTCGAAGATTATCGTCGAAACTTAAGCAGAACGACCACACCCTACCCAATCCCAAACACCCCCTGAACGCGTTAGGGGACTTCACATGGTTTCACAACGGAGTGACACTTCACCCCAACCGAGCGGCACCCTCTCACTTTTCTCAACCCAAGCCTCTACGGTCAACTGGAGACTTTAAAATACCGACCTTCTAATCCACAAACAACGCTATCAAACCCCGAACGCAGTCGGCCCGAACGGATCGTATCAACACGGCCGCCGTGCAAGCCGCCGAGCAGTACCTGGCCCGATACGGCGTCAACGCACAGAACGCCGTGAACCTCACGTTCGAGTCGCTGGTATCCATGGTCGAAGTTCACCGGTACAATGGCCACAGCGTCCCGCAAGAGGACCGCGGCACCCTCAAGAAGCACCTGCTGACGCTCAAAAACCTGCCTACGGGCAGGGTGCGGTCGGCCACAAAAATCCAGTCGGTATCCCCACATTACCCTGTGTTTTATTTTGCCCCCCTTTTTTTTTTTTGCTCTTTGGAAAGGAGTTCTGTTCCGACGAACCAGACTAGCAAAAGCGCCGTCCGGTCTGCTGACACTCAGTTCCCATGCTGCTGCTGGTCCTCCTGGTTTGTGGTTGTGTTGCATGCACTGCTTCTTCACCGCACTGCATCACCGTACTAGCCATGCTCTCTGACGCTGTTCGTGCTGCTCCTACTAGCGCTAGCTGCATCGCTTCGAGAGTGCGCACAAACAAAGGAAGCGCCAGATCCGTTTTTTCTTGTCATTTTACTTGTTCAGTGTCGAAGAAACTTGCACGGGCAAGTGCGGATCAGCCAAATCGCAGCACGAAGACACAGACACACACACACATACGCGGCGCAGGAAGGCAATACACGTCTCGTACAACACGACCTGCGGCATACTCTACGCGTGCGCGAGATGGTTCGGCTGGCAGCGAGGAGAGGGAACGATTTCGGAGGGGTACAATGCGGCGTAGATTGTGCAGCAACCAGGAGCCTCTTGGAGAGGCAAAACTCACCTCTCCTAGCCTACCAAGCCGGAATGCTGAGGTCGGTAAACGCAGGAGCCACGCCCGTTACCGGGCGGACGGGGCTGAGCGAGAGGGGGTGCCCGTATTGCAACACGCAGGAGCGCGAGACGGTCGAACATCTGTTTTGGAAGTGCCCGGCCGCGAAGTACGCGGAACTGACGGCCGCGCAGCAGAGTTGGCCACCGTGCTTGCGATTGTGCGATGTAGCCCCCGCCCCCCAGGCAGACTCGGAACTCTTGCCCAGAAAGCGGGAGAAGCTACTTCGTCTGCTGGAGACGCTGCACCTCTTCAACGTGGAGATACAGAGTTAGCACGCCAAGGGGCAGATGAAATGCTGGACAGGTCCACACGACACCATCGGACGATCGAAAATGGAGACCAGCCGAACCACTCAAACTGGTTGTGCCGGACATCGCGCCTTCAGCGGTTACGGCAAAGTGGAAATACGGCCCAGAGATGTGGATGGCGTTCACGGACTGGCTAAGAGAGTTGAAGTGGACGCCCCCGGGGCATGAACTGGGGGTAAGCTTTCGGCGGACTTCGAGTTGTGCACCGGACGCCTACTCCCGGCGCTCAAGAACCGGTACTACTCGGCGCCGAAGCCCAGCACAGAAGGCCACAACAGCGCGTCGGATGCTACCAGAAAGTGCAGCGAGTAGCGGAATAGCGGTTTACTTTGACGGGGAGCTAGAGCGAACGGTACAGCTTTTGCTGTGGCGGGCGCAGGAGCTGTCCTGTATAAAAAAGGCGTACAGATCTCGCAGATTGTGCTCCCGCTGCCGAATGTGCGAAGCAACAACGTTGCCGAGTACGAAGGAATGTTAGCAGGGCTGCAGCTTTTGGAAGAGGCGGACGGAAGGAAAGCAGTGCACCATCCGCGGTGACTCGGCTCTGGTAATTGGGCACACCAATCGGAAAATGGCATGTTCGGAGGACCTGAAGCCGTTGTTGACCCGAGCGATTGAGAAGATGGTAGCCCTGCGGCAGCGGCTCACGCTGCAGGCGGAGCACGTCAAACGCGAGGAGAATGTGGACGCAGATGCACTGAGCAACGCGGCGATGGATCTCGTGCAGAAACAGCGCCAACCACGAAAGCAGCAGGAGGCAGACCTCGCAGCATTCCGGGCCTCCGGGCTCGGAAAAGCGATGAGTCTGGTCGAACTGGGAAGCGCCTACAAGAAGGTGACAGGACGGCCGTGGTTCCACGGATGTGCGACGACGGTCTTGACCTCCGTCGGGGGAACAGTAGTGAGGGGTGCTTCGCGGCGCGTGCAACTCTCGGAGGCAACCGAAGCAGTCATCCTCGGCATCCGGGAGCACGTAAGAATGCTAAGGCCGTGACAGTCGGAGACCGCCTTATTATTATTTATTTCCCCGACACCTGGAATGGGCGGCAACCTTTGTCCCGGAGGAAGCCTACCCCGCAGGATGGGCGCAAGGAAAGGCCGCTGGAAGGCAAGGGTGGAGGTGGTGAACAAGGTTTCAGGTGCAGGAGCGAGGGTCGCAACCGAAGAAGGCCCCGGAGGACGCCGTGAACACATCACGCCCCGGCGAGATATGCACGCTACACAGGAAGCCCGGTGCAAGGAATGTGCGAAGAAGCGCTTCCAGCAGAGACGTGTTGCCGGTATAAACAACACCACCATGAAGGAGACGGCTCAAGGCCGCGGATGCAATACTGCTCGGCTCACAGACTGGGGCGCTGCGGCGAGTGCGAATCTGACAACGAAGGGATCGCGAGGTGCTGTTCAAGGCATCACCCTCAGTTGAATACGGACCCCTACTAGCAACCTGCGGGAGCATCAGCGGTGACTTGAAACGGAAGGACACGTGGACGCCTCTCGCACAGGGAGGCACCACGTAAAAACAGGTCTACACACACATACACAGGGGTAGCAGTCGTCAGCATTGCAGAATGCTTGGCGACAAGTAATTCGCGCCACTTCACCCCGCGAGCGAGTCTCGGAACAGGACTCAAAACTGTGACCCAGGTGGCGATTGCCGACCAAGACGGGTGCTTGCACCAGAAGTTTGGAACAGCCAGTCAGGCCAAGCTCATTGCATAGAGAGAGCTTGCCACATCCTCGGGTGAGATGTGCCGCCTGTGTAAAGACACTCAGCTGTTGCACGGTGCAGCTAGCACCGCAAGATGAAAACAGAAGTCTTGAGCCGAGTGCCGGATGGAGAAGCTGGCAGCTCCCCACGCTCTATCCGTCCCCCGAAGTACCGACCCTTCGGAGAGGAGTCACAGGACCCAAAAACAGCGTGTCGGAAACTCAAAGCCGACTGGTGAAAGTGACAAGTGAGCTATACTTCGCTTCAGACGTTACCCACTCAAAGAACTGAAACACACATACACACACACGAACAAGGGACAAATGGCGGGGACGTCGTCATCAGTGTCCTGCTGTGTAGTTTTCTTCCGTCTTCTGCGTGTCGTCAGCCAGTTGGCTAGCCACACATCACCCTCAGCCTGGCCAGTGCTCGTTTTCTAGGTTCGTGTGCAGCACGTGCATTCGCCTTGGCCCCGGCACGACGCTTTGCAGCAGATGCAAAAACTGTACGTGAATGTCGCGCAGTGCCGCGACGTGCGGCCACCACAGGCGGAGGGCTGGAGGTTTCCTGTATCCGGAGTCTCAAGCGAGCTTTCATTCAGAAAAAGTGGACAAACGTCTCCCTAACGAGCCGCAACACAACCCGCAGCTGTTTCGCGGCATCAAAGCCAGGAAGGACACGCGCCTGCGGATCTTGCTGGGAGAAGAAACCGACCAAAGCGACGAATTGGTGGTTGTCGACGTGCCGCAGCAGGTATGTCCCTTCTGAGGCGCAAACTTTCAACAGAAAGGAAACTTCAAAACCCCGAATCCTGAACGCGAACTTTCACTCTAAAAACAACCACATGCGACAGTAAACAGTAAAGTAAAAGCGACACAAAGTACGAAAAGGAATGAAAACACACTGCCCAGGCCCTGCTCTAACAGCACAAAAGGAAAACCCCCCCTTACCCCCCCGCCTCACAAGTCAAACGGAGACTTCAAAAAACCGACCGCTTTCTACAAGAAACAGTCTAAAAAGAGCGGACCTGAGCCCTGTGGGCTAGTACTGTATCGTTGCTCTACGACTCTTCCTGCATCGTTACAATGTTGCCCTATGGGTAGTACTGCTTCGTTGCATCGTAGGTTTATATTATCGACCGCTCTCTGGGTTTCCAGACTGCGTGCCTATACCGACCCCGATGCCCCGAGACCAGGTATATATATATATATATATATCTGCACTCATCCACGCTCCATCGAGGCGCACGCCAACGACTTCGTGGCGTGACCACACACTCCTACGCACGCCTGGCTTTGTGATACCAGTACGCGGCCAACTATGGGTGGATCGCTTTGAGCATCATCCAGTTTCGGGGCCGGTGCATTCGGCAGGTGAGTTGTTACACACTCATTATCGGATGGCGGCACCGTCCTGCTGTCAAGATGCACCGACACCCTTTGTGGAATCTGATGAGAGACCACTCGGACACCTTAAGTCAGCTCTCGGTTCATCGCGGCCAACTATGGGTGGATCGCTTGAGCAGGAAGCTGCGCACCCACATCATCCACCCGAGAGGCCGTGCTGACCGTTGGTCTGGCCTCAAGAGGTCGTCCCCGTGGAAATACACAAAATGCATAGACATTGTGTCGTGTAACGATTGAACACCACCTACACAGGTCGACAAACTCATCTCGATGGCTACGTCGAACGAGAACTTGGCGCAGTGTTACATTGGATGGTGCCCCTTCTGGTAAGCTTGCGCTTGGCGGACTTGCGTGATCGATGATCCGTCAGCCTCTTTGCGCAGTGTGTATAATAGTAGGTGGTCGTCTTGCGTACACCAACTAACCGAATGACGGAACTGCAGTGAGCCACTTCACCCCTTTGTCTTGTGAAACTGCTATCGAACTACCCGCCCTTGGTTTCCATACCACAGGTGCATCACAGTATTTCCTCGCACCTACAATTTGGTGAACTAGCCGTCACGGACTTCAAACTGTTCCTTGTTGAGTTTGACTTTGGTCCGACTTTTTGACAAGACAAGCGTAGAATAGGCTTGTGGCGGCAGCGATGAAATACCGTCACCCTTGTCTGTCGCTAATTCTGGGGCAGCCAGCGTGAGCTCAACTCGGTGTGTAGAGCTCATGCCAATTCTAAGAACGTTTTCTGCCTCCAGGAAGCTGAGGACTGGCCGGAACATCCGGAGTTGCCAAGCAAATGTCCTGTACTGAACCAAGAGGAGCCAAGAGCCAAGGCTATCAATCCAACGAATTCAACGAAACCCTCACTCAGTTGTGCTGTTTTGTTGCCCGCCTGTTTCTTTTTTGAACGTATGCTAATACTGCAGGAATAGTTGACTAGACCTCTTGAGTTTGTGCTAACCACGAATTGGGGAGTCGGGAGAACCTGCTAAGCCAAAAGCAGGGCCGGTTCCCCGATCGTGAGAAAAAGCGAAGAATAAAAACACCTTTTTTCCATCTATCTTTGTCAAGAGCTGCGACCCAACTATTCTTTTGTACAGGCACCTGCTTTGTAGGAAATGCTTGAGGATACTGCCAGTTGCGAAAGATCAAGGAGGTGTAGCCCACACGAAACACAGGTAAAGCTGGGTTTAGTGGCGGGCGTAAGCGTTCAACAAAATTACGATTTTTACCAAACATGAAATGTTGGAGGAAATGAGAAGCTCGTCGCCGCAAACCGTGGCGTTTTCACTTGCGTCCTGAATCCAGCTTTACGTAAAAAAACGATCAGGCACGGCGTTCAACGAAAACAACTCTCTCTTCACATCATCATCATTAGTTTTGTATCAGCCGCGGTTGTGCGAGTGACGAGCTCTTATTTTTGGTAGTTGCACGATTATGTTGATATGTTGACCGACATTCTTTGGTATTCTTGCTGCAAATCGATGTCGCGCTGATCATCGAGAACTGTGATACTTCTTTGATCGCCGCCATGCGCTAACACGGCAAGACATCGATACATCCACATACCGGTAGCCATAACCACATTTACTGAAGGGAGCATTTCCGGAACAAGGGTCGCGCAGAAAGTGTGGGGGGCCCGGGACTAAATCCATAGCGAATTTGTTGTTCTTGGTGTCGGTCTCATTAGTCACAACTCGGCTCGCCGTAGTTATTGTGTGCAAATACGTCTACATCCCTTTCACTACCCGAATCCCAGCCTCAATGGTCAACCGGAGATCCTAAAACACTGAACCTCTAAACCGCAATAAACGCTAGAAAATAGGCAGCTGCTTTTCGGGAAATCCTCGGCGAGGCCGGTTGCAAAAAAAAAAGTGCTGGAATCTACTCGAAAACCCAGGAAAATCCGATTTGAATGCCGGGTATCCAGCCGTTCGACGAAGAAGACCTATTTTTGTATTTGTATCGTCTCCCCACGACCCCCCCCCCCCCCCCCCCCCCCCTTCTCGATACAAAGCACCTCGGCGGCACCTCAGGTGGGGCCCGAAAGAGGCGGGGGGAGGGGTCTAAAATTCTGGCAAACCCGGATGCTGTGCAAGGAGGGGCTCAGTATGCAACAGACCTCTTACCCAGGACTTTATGCTCAGAAGGCTTGCCGGGGTGGAGTTTGCCCAATTCGGCTCGGGACATGGGTGTCACACTGCTTTCTACCGATTGCCCAGACACGGTTGTAGGGACCTTTCTCCCCGAGATGGCTTGCCTGTGCTCTCGTAGCGTGGCTGGTCCTGACTGTGACCAGCTTCGACTGACCTGTCTTAAGCTTAGGTTCCGCGCTGACGCTGAATGTGTCCATGGCTTGTAGAACCGAAACACGGTGCAGACAGAACCGGGTGCGGTGTTGAGCACTTGGCCAACCCAAGCATGTTCCTGCGACCTCCTCCTCTTCGAAATGAATAGCACAGGCGGCACCTTCGAGAAGTTTTTCTCTTTTTTTTTTAAGCACAACCAGTTTGTTTCACCGCTTCGGGCAGATGTGTCAGGGGTAATGTGATGGTCGGCTGCGTGCCGCCAAAGCAGGGCCGCATCCCCGTGTTGTGGCCGTGTTGCGCAGAAGGCTTGGGGACTGGCGTCGCCTCGTTGACAGGGCACAAACCTGTCGCGACCGTCCCCGTATGGGTGCCTATCCCGTGCTCACTGCCCTTTGCTGTTTCAACAGTTTGACACATTTAGTAAGCGGCTGATTTAAGCCGGAAACAACAAAGTTCTCGAAAAACTGACCGGCTGATAATCAGCCGGCTGATTTTTGGAAGGTCTGCCGATCAGAAGGGTCTTACGACAACATCTTGCCGGTGCATCAACCTGATTCCGCTCCATGGGCGGCATAGGCAAAGCTTACACTGTTGAAAATCGGCTGATTTTGTGCGAGTCTGCCATTAAAAAGAGGCTCAAAATGTAATCAGCCGGCAAGCCGGCTGATCGTGCGCACACTGGCTTCCAGACTGGAAGTTCCAGTCCAAAAAAAAAAAAAAAAGAATTCGTCCTTCGGGATCGACGGTAACACAAAAAACCGCATCGCAGTAAAGCCAATAACCTTCCTGGAGGAAACCAGGGTAAAATGGAGAAATTCAAAGGCTTCACCTTCCCCAGATTCCGAAAATGGGGTCGAAAAATAACTGCAATGGATCGTGAAGGCTAAACTTATGTAGGCAGCGTGTTTTGGTGGTTGTTCAGATTTCCTAATCTAAAAAAAAAAAAAAAAAAAAACAGAGTAAAAACAAGCGGGGAATCGATCAACCGGCACGCACAAACAAAACGAAGCGCCTATCTTTCTTGCCGGAAAACTGGTTGACTTTACCAATGCGCCACAAGTAACGCTAGACTGTTTAACGGGTCAGCTACCTTAGGGCTCAAGAACAAAATCTAATGACCTTTGGGCCTAATTGGGGACCCTAAGGTCCTCAAATCATCTTCCGAATTTGTCAGCCCGCCCCAACAGGGTATGTGCCTTCTGCTTGTACTTCTAATTCTCCTAACTGACCATGAATTGGGGCAGCTCGATTTTTCTTGGTCCGAGTTCGTTTCCGAACTGTTTCGCAACTGTTCGAGAGGGTTGCCCGCTATTGTTTTTAGCCACATGCAATGTTTGAGGAAACTGAACCGCCCAAGTAGGACCTTCTGATCATGATCATTTGCAAATTTTCCACTTTTCTGGATCACCAAAACTGACGTTTGAGGGTTGTCCCACTTTTTTGGATCACCAAAACTGACGTTTGAGGGTTGTCCCACTTTCTTGGATCACTGGAACTGACGTTTGAGGGTTGTCCCACTTTTTTTGGACCCACGTCCAGGATTTTGGCTCAGGGTAGTGCAGTCAGCGAAATTCGGGTGCTAACATTGGTCCGCGACCCCGTGAACAAGGATGTCGGCAGGCTCCGGATTAAAAAAAGCCTTCACTCTAAAAGCACCTCGCCTTGACAAAAATGGAGACTGGGATGGTGTGGGCACGTGTTCCAGCAACTTCACCACTTGCCACAACGAGAGCCTTAGGCCCTGTGGCTTTAACTCTTGGTCCCAGCGCGCTTTGATAAAGAGGGGACGTATTTCTACGTGGCGCAAGGAGATTGGGATGATGCGATCGACTTCCTCTTTACGCGGATTATTATTACGTCTAGTCTCGTGAGGTTCACACTTCAAAGGCATGGATTGATTTTTGGAAAAACAGGTCGTTCTAATGAAACTCTCACCGACCTCAGCTGTTGAAGATCTACGCGCTAAACTTAAGCATATCACTCAGCGCAGGAAAAGAAAGCAACAGCGATGCTCCTAGTAACGGCGAGTGAACAGGGCAGAGCCCAAGCCTGAACCGGTGTTCTACGGATATCCGGAATGTGGCGCAAGCTGCTTGGGGACACAACTGGCGTCGAGGTAAGTCTCCTGGAATGGGGTATCCACAGAGGGTGAGAGTCCCGTATTTCCTCGACGAGCCATGTTGGTTAACTCCTTGCTAGCACGAGTCGCTCAGTTTGGGAATGCTGAGCTAATCGGCAGGTATCCCTCTGCTAAGGCTAAATATCTCCCGGAGGCCGATAGCGAACAAGTACAGTGATGGAAAGATGCAAAGAACTTTGAAAAGAGGGTTAAAAGTCCCTGAAACCGATGAGTGGTAAGAGTTGGAGATGCGTTCAAATCTTAATCATTGCTCCTTCACTGGGGTTTATGGTTGAGACGTCTGGACCTATTCGGATCGTCCAAGCTTCTGTTGCGAGACGGCTTGCCGGCTGCCTCAGTTTTGCTCGGATCGACCAGGATAGGAATGAGTTGAGGAGGTGACCCGCGGCATCGTCAGCGAAGGGTAAGTGTCGGCGTCTTCGGACAACGTCCTTGCTCCCGCTGGCCTGACGTGGTTAAACGCTCGCAGGCTCATGTCGGACACAGCGATCTTCTACTACCCGTCTTGAAACACGGACCAAGGAGTCTAACACGTGTGCGAGGCTTAGGGTGTCAAACCCACAAGCCGCACTGAAAGGGAGATGTGCCAATCCTTGAGGACGCAGCACAGCCCGATCCTGATTTACTGGAAAGGGATTTGAGGTTAAGTACGATTAATAAGAGGAACAAGGTCTGGGGATTGCGTAGGGTTTGTGCACTGGTAGCGCACATTAAGTGGACAGAGGACGGGCAGGTGTCGATGCTGGAACTCGCGGCGGAATTTGAGATTTCCTCGGGCTTGAACATACCGCTGGTGACAGAACGCATGCTGTGATGCAACTGCATCTTTCGTCGGACTGCAAGAACTCACCGGCTCGCCCTGCGGGCTGCTGCAGAAACAAGCACCTCGGCCGCACCTCATCGTAGACGTCAGAAGGTTGAAAAGGTCGGATGCCAAAAAGAGGCCGGGGGGGTCAAAAGTTTCGGCAAAACCGGGATCTGCCACGTAGTAGCAGTACCACAGACCTCTAAACCCAGGATCTTGTGCTCAGAAGGCTTTCGGTAGTTGTTAGCCACAAATTAGGACCCGAATGTCTCAAATTAGGTCATTGCAAATTGGACTTTGAGACTAAGGTACTTCTTGCAATAGTTATTATTCCGGTAGAAGAGCGGGTCCGTAGTGCAATGCAGTAGTGCAGTGGGTGCTACTGCAGTGCCCACCCAGCCAGATAACCAGCCTTCCGCTCCAGGGCCCAGGTCAGGGCTGGTACCCCTGTTTTACTCGGAAAAGAAAACAACCACGTCGCGCGCACTCAAAAAAGAAGAGGAAGAAAAAAAAGCAATCAGTCATCCGGTGTAACGAAGAAAGCCAACAAGAAGTAACGCCGGAAGGGAATGTGTCAGTTAGTCTTTGGCGGACACTTGCCGGCATAGCGGAGAACCCCCAGGGTGCTTATTAAGGGCTGTTACATGTTACGGATCGCGGTCAGGGGGTGCGGGTGGTGGTGGGGGGGGGGGGGACCCCCCCCCCCCCTCCTGCATGGCTGGCAGGTCACCCGGTGTCAAGCGACCGACTCCCCAACTGCCGCTGGCCAGGTCAGGCTGGCACGACAAATGAGTTACGGAGGGCGGCAGCTTGGGCAATGCCGACTTTGCGGAGGCATTCAACGGAAGGAGTGTCTCACAGAAGTTCCGTGCGGCAGATAAGAGCCGACCGATTGCGGGGTATTGATATACCCAAGAAGTACAACACCACTTCACACGTCTCGGAAATGGTGGGCATCTGGGCTTCCATCGCACAAGTGCGCATCGCCAAGGAACTAAGTGTATCGAGCTCCTTTGTGCTGATCTTGGACGGAACGACACTGAAGCACGCAATGCAGATGGAGGTGTATGTAGTTATCCTACGCTACTTCGTCTCATCGTTGTGCGCAGTTAAAGAAACTGCCTTGGGACTCGTGGGGTTCGAGGCTTCCGACGATACAGATGGCAACACCATCTTCTTGAAGTCTCGTGCGATGCTTGCAGATTTCGGCGTTGCGGCACAGCAGATAACGGCAACCTGCAGTGATTCGGGATCGAATCTAGCGGGGCACATCACAGGGGTATACGGTTTGTTGAAGAAAGATTTCAACCCTCAGTGTGCCCGTGTTCCGGACTTTTCGCACCGACTGGAGACCGAACTTGAGCGAGCCTTCGATTCATCCGTTGTTGAAGAAATCACGGAAGCAATTCTTACGATGGAGGCGAACTTGCGAACGTCCGGAAAGCTTTATCGCCGACTCAGGCGTTTCGCTAAGCTGCAAGGCTTTGCTGCGGGTCCCAAACCATCCCTCCATTGCTCTATTCGGTGGTTGCCAAAAACCTTTCGTCTGTGGGAGAAGGCCGCTGCATTGTGGCCACTCTGGAAGATGTTTCTGGAACAGCGCTCGCGGGACTGGCACTCCGCGGATGCCAAGAAGGGTAAGGATAACCTCGCAGCGAAGCGAAAGGAGCTGCTTGGCGTTTTTGGGAAGGAGCGCAGGGCTCAGCAGTTCCAGCAGTGGTACCCTGTACTAAGGATGTTGCGCAATATCTCGCTGGCCTCGCAGCATCAAGAGCCCACCGTTCTGCATTTGCAGTTTCGGTTGAGCCGAGCTCGTATGGCCATCGAAGGGATGACCGATGGCAACGAAAACAAACGTCGCTTGGCGAAGGTCGCGAAGGCGCTCGAAGCCGTCGAGGAAAAGATAAAGAAGGATGACCACGCCGTAGCTCTCTCTCTCATTCTTGACGTACAAAAAATGCAGGTGCTCTCCGGAGCCGACTTGAAGGCGTACGGTAACGAAGAGTACGCCTATTTGGCTGCTTTCGTCGGGAGGTTTGAAGCGAGCTCCGTACAGAAGGACTGGCAAGACATAAAAATTCTTGCCGTTCAGTTCAAGGACTTGGGGTGGAACGCCTGGACCGGAGTATTCGCAACCCTAAAAGAACAAGGCAACCAGAGAGCCATTGACGTGTTGGCGCTGGTCCACACACATAGTCGCTACAACAGCAACGTAGCTGAGTCGTTTTTCAGCAAGGCCAAACAACGCGTGGGTTGCAATCGGCCCCATTTGGTGGTGGAGACTCTGAGCAACGAACTCATTCTCGCTGAACAGGGTAAAGGAATGACCGATGAAGAAGTAAGCGAAACCTGCACTCTCGGCGCCAAGATATGGCACTCTCGGAAGAATCGTCGTCATGGGGGGAAGACTGGTGGAAAGAAGAAGACGGATAGAGCCGACGCATTCGAGCAGGTTAACGGGGATATGCGCACTGAGTACTCGGGGTGTAGCGTTGTACCGTCTTTCGCGCCGTGGTCAGGGAACGAAACGTGGTCGGCGATGTCCTTCGCGAATGCATCCGAGTCTTCGGATTCACCGAATGCATCACTGCCTTCATCTTCGGTGTCGTCGCAGTCGTCCTCCTCTTCACGGTCCTCCTCTTCTGGCTCGACGACATCTTCAGCTTCCAGTTCAACATCCACGGAGGCAAGTGTAGAGCGCCAGGTCCCATCTCGACCATCGGAGCCGGGGGCTAAACTGCCGTTACCCGTGCGCTTGAAGCCAGCAGCAAAGGTTTCTGCCCGCCTGCTTGACAGCATGCACGAACCGGCACCAAAACGCGCACGGAAGTAGGCACTCACGAAGGCTTCGCATGAAGGAACAACCGGCCTTTTGATGATTTGGTATGCCAAAGTGGAAATCCCCCTCCTGTTCCGTGAAGACCTCTCCGGTCCACTGCACGTGCTGTGGCAGCTTGCTGGTACACCACGCGAGTGCTTATCCCATCCTTCCTTGTGTCCACTGCGGCAGATCGTCGTCCGTTGAATGCCTCCGCAACGTCGGCATTGCCCAAGCTGCCGTCCTCCGTAACTCCTTTGTCGTGCCACACACAGAATTTCACTCCTTCATTGTTGGAGCTAATTCCCAAGTTTGGGTTGCTTGCGGCAGCAAGCTCAGCCTGAAAGGCTTGCGCGTCCTGTGTTTGCGAACCACGCAAGTCGCGGATACGAGCAAGCACCCTTTCCTCACTCCATTCAACGCACTCTCCAAACGTGCCGTCTGCAACAGCTTCAATGAAGAAGGCGGCATCCGTCATGTTTGTTGTTGTGTATTTACTGTATCTCAGGCTCCCTGCGGGAATAAATAGCTACCGAGAGCAGAGATGATTAATCCTTGTTTTAGTGTACATACTAAATACCGAAAGGTTTCCTCGGCCCTCGACTCTTGTTTTTTTAGCCCGTTTCTGGAACAGCGCTCGCGGGACGGGCACTCCGCGGATGCCAAGATTAGGGTAAGGATAACCTCGCAGCGAAGCGAAAGGAGCTGCTTGGCGTTTTTGGGAAGGAGCGCAGGGCTCAGCTCCTTGTGTCCACTGCGACAGATCGTCGTCCGTTGAATGCCTCCGCAAAGTCGGCATTGCCCAAGCTGCCGCCCTCCGTAACTCCTTCGTGCCAGCCTGACCTGGCCAGCGGCAGTTGCGGAGTCGGTCGCTTGACACCGGGTGACCTGCCAGCCATGCAGGAGGGGGGGTCCCCCCCCCCCCCACCACCACCCGCACTTGTTACATGTTACGGGTTAGGCCAAATCTTAATAAACACCCTGAGAACCCCCCCCCCCCGCCCCCCCGCCCGGACATATGGCGGCATGGCAAACCATGAAAAATAAGGCTCGAGACCCCCTCCCCATGCCGGACATCCGCCAAAGTCTAACTGACACGTTCCCGAAACACAAAAAAACCCAAAAACGAGCTCGCCCCTTCAGCGTAGTGAAAGCAAAGAGCAACAGTTTTTCCACGGCACGAAGCCCGGTAGACAACCCGTATCTTCTTCTTGCTACCTGTGCTCTGCTTTTCCCAGAACAGCTCAAAAACTCAAGGAGGCGAAGATCGGATCTAGCTTCTTGAATGTAGGGGATCAGTCGCCGTGCAACCTCAAAGTGCGTCGTGAGTTGCAGAATGCGTGGGCTGCATGGTCGGGAGAAAAACTTGTTAGCATGCGCGTTGATGAACAGCTCGAGGCCCCCCTCACGAGAGCAACTTATGACTTGGTTTGGGGATGCTTACGTCGCGCGAAATCAGAGACCAAGAAGAGTACCCTCCTCGTCGACGTGGACGGAATGCCAGCAGACGGGTCCCGCGGGGGGATGACGACGGGAGCGTGTCCTCGCTGGCCGGAGTGGGCCCTGGGTCTGTCGCTTCCGAAAGCAGCTGAGGACGAGGAGCGAACAGCGAAGACGAAGAAGCGACGATCAACCTAGGCAACACCACGGAAGACGACACGGTCACCGCCCAAGCCCCGCCGTAAGAAAGCAACCAGCGACGCGCAACCTGTACCCGATGCACCTGGACGAGCAATCGAAGGGGAAGCGCGGCACCAAACGCGCGCCTCAGCGCGACAATCAAGACGAGCTTAAGAGGCGAAATCATGACACATCACGTGCGAAGAGATAACCGCGCCGTCTGCGATGCAGATTATCGCCACAGGTTCTTTGCATTCTAACCCAAACTGTCGCTGGCGATGACGTTCCGTTTCTGGACAATGTTGGTAGAGGCCCGGCGCGCTGGGTCAGGAAGTCGGCCGCCCGAGGGGGCGAGGACAAGGAGACCACGTGCCCGCACCTCCGCGCGCCCAGGGCGACGTATCCCGGTGTCGTCCCGCGAGAGGAGGGAGGCCGCGCGGAGGCAGGAGAGGGGGTGGACGAGGGGGTGACGGCCGTGGTTGCCTGGCGGAGAGTTTCGGGGAGGGGCATTGGGGCGGGGGGGGGGGGGCGCTTTTTTCCTCCTGCCCGGTGGCCGGGGGAACAAGTTCGCCCCGGGGGGGCACGAACGTCGCAGCATGCAAAGCTTGAGTCGAAGTTAGCACAGCGCTCTGCGGGCTGTCAAGCGCTAGCCCCAAGGTGCGCCAGCGCCTTGACGCCTTGGTTTGAGAAATCGGTCGCCACTCAACAAAGTAGGCCCACACGGGCTAAGAGTGGCCCACACATGATAAAGAGGGTCGAATTATGTCTGCCCAAATTTTCCCGTGAAAGCAAAATTTATTGGAGATAAAACGTTCCTATTATTAGGCTTTTTCCAATGGCTATCAAGGGTGAGTGGCAATTTTTTTCCGTCGCGCCTTCGGCGCGATGTTGCTAAAAATAACGCTAAAAATGTCGTTGTAAGCACAGCGGTGCAGGAGCAGATACACCAAACCCGTGGACCTATTACATAGGAATCATAGGAAAATAGGTCCCCAGGTCCACCCCTTTAGCTGCCTGACGAGACTGTCTGTTTACGATTTTGACTGTTTTTGGAGCGTGTCCCCATATAGCACCCAACCTCACAGGAAACCCAGAAGCATTCGGAAACCCGAAAAGCTTGATCCAGACTGGTGTAAGTTGAAAAACGCCCGCAAAATGTGTCGCCAAACTGACGGGGTGACCATAATTGACCCATAAAGACTCCATAAAGGACCCATGAAGACCCCTCTTTTGCCGAACGAAGTTGTGGAGATGTGTCGGCTCCGCCCCAAGATGCCGTACATCGGCGATAGCGGCACCGAAACACCCCAAAACCACCCCGTAGTAACAGTCTAAAAAATCTGGAAACCCCGGAAGCCTTCAAACTAATACCCTGCGAAGGGAGAAAAAAAAAAAAAAAATTAACACTCGATCACCCACCCCACCACTCGCCCCAACACTCACCTCCCCCCCCCAAGAAACATTTTCCCCCCGCTCATCTGCGCACACCCGATGCCGCCAAACGCGCTGTTGCAGTGCATCTCGAAAAATGGATCGCCGGAGGATTGTCAGAAGCTAATCGACAACAGCAAGGCGAGCAAGCGCAGGCTCTCGTGGACGACGACGCGCCGGGGCCACATCGAAGAGTGCCCTTTGACGCGCGCCGTGTGGTACGGGAACCACGCGGTGGTCGACCACATCGTCCTGCAGGGCATCCCGACGGGCACGCCGCTGGCCGACGCCTTCAGGGGCTGCCAAGAGCGGTATTCGGAGTTCTACAGGCTGTTCTCGTGCGACGACGACCAGCTGACAGGGGCGGCGCGCAAGCGGCTGCTCGCCGATTTCAAGGACACGCCGAAGTATGCGTACCGCGCCGCGCAGGCGCTTGTCGATGACTGGGGCTTGGAGGTCGTCCCCATCTTCTTGGAGGCGGACAGGGTGCAGACCCTCACCATCTGCTACCGGCTCGCACCCTACTATTCCGAGCTGTCCGACTACGCCAACATGCACGTCAAAGAAACGACGTGGCGGCACCGGTCCCCTTTCCTCCTCCCCGTGCTCCAGCACCGCCGCCGGCTGGAGTGCGACAGTGCGTACAGCGGAGCCTCGAGCCTCGACGCTTTGTCTCTCGACGTGATCAAAACCATCGCGCGGTACCTCTTCAGCTTCCCCGCCGACGACGAAGACGACGTGTCGTCCACGACCACCAGCGACCAGTGCTACAGTGAGTGCGACCCGACGGAGACCTTCACCCAGTACAAACGGCTCCGCCCGTGTGTCACCCGCACGTTCGTCAGCCCCACCAGCAGCTACGGCGACACCCCGTGACCTTCCACGGCAAGAAGCCGCCCTTGTTCCTTTTTTCTTGTATACGCACCAAGGTGTCATGGGGGGGCCTTAATGTGGCGACACTGTTGACCGCACCTTAATTAAGTCGTGGTCGCCGATCCCCCAACCGCGTCGCATCATGTACTTGATGCGACGCGGAACAAGTGCTGACAGCACCGCCCGGCTAAGAGAGGGCAACAAAAGTGGCAAATCGACCGGTCGGGGGGGTGCTTAGCAGCCAATGGCCTGATGGCTGAGTGCACACCTAAGCAGGACTGCATCCTCGTGTTGTAGCCGTGTTGTGTATAAGGCTTCTGGGGGCCTGGTCAACCACCTCATGCGCAAACCTTTCTCGACAGTGATTGGACAGTCGGGATGCCGGGGGCGGGTCTCCATGAAGAAGAGAAAAGTAAAGCAAGACCTGCCCCCTGCGCCTGCTGTCTCCGGCTGTCTCGGCAGACGACACATACTACCACCAGATTCTGAGGCTCAATGTACCGTACCGCCTCCCGGGGGGCGGTGCCCCCCGGACCCCCCCTGTATTAAGACTCGCCAGAGAAAACGGGCTTGGTGTCTATTCTGAAGGAGAAAACGGGCTGCATAAGGTCCTGCTCGGCCTGCGCAAAAAAAAAAGGGGGGACGGTGACACAAACTGATCGTCCTTCGGGATCGACGGTAACACAAAAACGCAGTCACAGGCACCTGACTTTGAGCGATTATCGCCGGGAAAAACAAGGGCGGCTTCGTCAACGCAACAGTTTTTGATAAGAATAATAGCGAAAGAGCGAAGGCGTCGTTTTTTACACAAGCGCCAGCTAGGAAGGAAATGCTCTACAAAGCTGCCAAACAAAGAAGCGAAGGGATCCCAAGTGCTGCGACTACCGAACCACGTGCTACACGACAAGACACATGAACACAACACCTGAGTGAGAAAACAACACACGGTGGTGTAAGCAAAGAACAAACTTTGTTCGTTCGGTCAGAACTGCATTCAAGTTGCATGCGCTTTGAGGGGGGGGGGTTGAGGTCTGTGCGGGGATGCGGCTGACTTCCTCTTCTTGTTTCTATCTATCGGAATCCAACGTCTGACTCAGGGGATTGGTTGCAGATTTGGCAACCCACAAGCATCTCTTTCCGAGGTAGGACAAGCAGCAAGCTGTGGCGTCAGTGGTAGGAACAACCACCTTCGAACGTGCACAACAGGCTACGGTTTGGAATACTTCTGTAGCAGAGCCGCAACCTGCAGCGCGCCTCCGGAGCGACTTACGCCCGCCGTAGCAGTGCGAAGAGAAGTGAGGAGACCGGAAACTCCCCGGAGAGATGGTCCCTGCACTCTAACTCGTCTCTCTCTCTCTACTTCTTTCTTGAGGCCGCGCAGGTCCAAAGCGATTTTTTTCACGGATGAGAAAGTCACCAAGTCGACGCACATCTTCGGCAATAGATTCTTCTGGGAGGTGAACGCGTTTGACTAGCTCTCCCTCGGACTGGCCCCCAACTTTGACCGCCACCACCAGCTACAACATTTCCGCAGGATGACCTGCAACCCAATAGGTTCTGCTCTTCACAATGGAGCGATTTATCCCTTTCGGGAAGGTCGGCAACGCACGGTGTATTTTGCGGCCACAGCAAGATCACTATGCTGTGTCCTGGTGGGACGCTAGCTCGCTAGTGTTCGCTCACGCCTTGGGTCCTGACCTAGCAAAAACCGAGACACAACAGTAAAAAAAAATGCAAAATAAAGAAAGAATAATAAAAAGGCCGTCCTCACTGACGATGGCCTGACAACAAACAAGAAAAAGCAAGAAGAAACATCGCCGGAAACACAAAAGAATACAATGAATAAGCAGAAACAAAACAGAAAGTGTACTATTAAACGCGTTCGATGTTTTCTCTCCTTTACCACCGACTGGAACCAACTCAGCACCTCGTTTCTCAAGCTGCGCTCCGCGACGTGAGAACGACACACTGCGAAAATCTTCCAGACCTGAGTTTGTTCCGTCGCTGGGGGGGGGTCAGGTCAGATTCTGCCAACGACTCCGCAATCTGGCCGCTTAGGGCCACCCCTGGGGGCATGCATAAAAATAAGAATCGGCCTTCTGGGGGGGCGTTACCCGTTACCCGTTACCCGTCCTTATTTTTATCCGACTGTGGCTGAGGTGGGCTGCTCCTGAGGCCCAGCATGGTGGGTGCGTTGCTGCGGCCCAGCGCGCCGAGTGGACTGCGCGTGGACTGCGCCGGGGCCCGGCGTGCGTGAGGCCCAGTACGTCGGGTGGACTGTGCCTGAGGCCCGGCATACTGGGTGGGCTATTGCTGAGGTGGACTGCCGAAGCCCAGCACGCTGGGTGGACTGTGGCTGAAGTGGACTGGGCTTGAGGCCAGCGCGCCTGAGGCCCAAACGCTAAAACAAGAAGAACGCTGAGACCAAAAAGAATGCTCAAGACTCACGAAAGACATACAAAACAAAATGAGTACTGCAAAAACGCAGCCAGCAAAGTACTCGGAGTTCTGATCGGACTCGATACGAAAGGGAGGGGCGAAAGAGACGGGGGGGGGAGGGGCTGAAGTTGGCAATAAAGCACAAGCGACGGCACCAAAGAATCAGCAACACGTGCCGAAGATGGTTGAACTCTCAAAGAGCCGGATGGAGGAGGTGCTTTCAAAACCTCGGGACTGTACAAAGGGCGAAGGGGCACGGAAATGGTGCTGCTCGTAGCGAACCCCGAGGGCTGGTACTCAAAAAAACACTGGTAAGAGCTCGGTGTCAGCCTCAAGAAAAAAACGAGATGACCCTGAAGAACGATGAGGATCCTATTTTCGGCGCGCTCTTTTTCTGACATTCTTTGGGCTGTCTTCTGTTTCCTCGCTTTCTTCATCTTCTTCAAGGTCCTCGTTTTCAGACTCCTCTTCATCTTCTTCGCACTCTTCATCTTCTTCATCTTCCTCGCACTCCTCATCTTCCTCGCTGTCTTCTTCGTCCTCGTATTCGCGCAGGAGGCACTGACTTCGAAGGCCCTCTTCAATTACCTGTAACCGAGTGGGCTTTGGTCCTAGCCTCTTGCGGCCACCTCCTGGGGCTCTCCTCTTTCGATCACCAAAGAAAGAGCGCACTCCAGTCTGAACAAACTCGCGGCATGTAGCGGGGCTTGGTCCTAGTTCATGCACAAACAGCTCAGCCTCAAGAAGTGTGATACGAAGCTTTGTGCGAGACAGTCCAAGCCGCTGCCGTACCGCTGCAAAGTGAGATTCAATAGAACAGCACGACACACTGCCAAGTAGAGCTATTCCCTCAAGCACATCAGCAAGAAAAACGAAGACTGCATGTCACGCAGCGCAAGCTGGAGCCACTGCTCATCCCTGCCGCAAGGGCCTTGGCACTGCACCAGGCCTGTTTGAGGTCGATCCCTTCAGCACCCAGTCGTGAAAGGATTGGCCCCTGCAGTTCCTGAAGCTCATTGTTGCCGTACGCAGCAATCTCGGCAGTGCTCATGTTGCTTAGATCGAAGTAGAAAAACTTCAAGATCTTCAGAATAGCCCGTTGGTCATCGTTGAACTGCAACATGGTGTCAAAAGCTTCCTGCACAAGCTTATGGAGAGACTGCAAACCCGATGGTGCCTCGATTTGCAGGAGCACCTCTGTTGCAGAGCGTAGCTCGGCTTCAATGTGGACGACAGAAGTGCTTGTCGACTGCGCTGTGCGGCTCACCGGCGAGATCGCGGTAAACAGCTGGTCAAAGTACAGCAGCTGCTTCTGTACGAGCGGTTGCTTGAACTTGTGCACAAGTTTAGACGGGCCGCCCCTTGTCGGTCGCTTTGCCTGGCTGAGTTTTCTCTTGTACGCCCGTTTTTGCTGTTTGTCACCACCCTTTGAGGTCTTGAAGGCACGGCGATCACTTTCCAAATGTGCGATCCACAGCTTGTTCATACGCTGCACTCGAGAAAAGGTATTTTTCCACTTTGGAAGCCACCGGATGACGTGCCCCTGCTTTGGGCGAAGAACAGAAGCAGTGCGAGGCTGACCAGGGACAGCAGCGCTTATCGACGGGTTTTCTGCAGCAAACTCCTCTATGTCCCGGCATAGCAGTGATGAAGCTGCGTAAAACGAATCGATCGCTGCCACCATCGCAGCAATGGACTTGAACACCTTGGCTTCAGTGATAACCTTCAAGCACGTTTGGAGGTAATGCGCAAAATCCCACGTCTTGAACAGCCGGGCCCCTTTGTGCGCATCAGCAACAAGTCTCCCAAACAACCCGTTGTTTGCTCCTGTTAGGGCGCTTGCCCCGTCAGTCACTATACCGAGCAGTTGGTTCTGTGCAACCCCAACTTTGCGCAGAGCCGCGCACACCAGGCGATGGATGCATTCACCGTCCTCACGATCGCCACGCGGAATGGCAACCAACCCTACGAACACCTCAGTGTACTTCGAAAGCTCGTAGAATCGAATACGTACTTCGATCACTTGTTTTTTTGTAAGGGAAAGCGTAGCACCGTCAGTGCTGATCACGAAGAAAGAAACTGGAGCCAGACGCACATGCAACTGGAATCGAAGAATTCGTGCCCAAAGGTAGGTCATTTGTTTGATGTGCTCTTCGTTCCTGTACTGCGGATGCATGGCGATCCCCCGACTTACATCTGCGTCAAGCTGCCTCAGGCTTTGGGAGATCGAGAGTTTGTTGTGAAGGCTGACGTAGAAATTGACGTGCATCGACTCGAGGGTTGCGTCCTGCACATCGGCCTCTGCAATTTTGACTTGCTTCACAGCTTCGTTGGTACCGACCTTCAGCGCACCACTGTCGCCAGTCTCTGCAATTTCGTCCTCGTCGTCTTCCTCCTCATCCGTTTCCTCGTGCACGACACTCAGTGTCGGAAACGAGGGGCAGCAGTTGAACACCACACCCAGTACGGCAGCAGCAGAGACCACAGCACAGACCGTACGAATGCGCCTTAGAGCTGTTTTGTGGTACTCCCGTCCGAGGTGCTTGCTCTTCGCTGTTCGAAGCGGTGCTCCCCGAGAATTCACGGACCCCTTTAAAAACGCTTCGTTTTTTGGAGTAGAGCTCAGCACGCCAAGGCCGTGCGCGTCACGACAAACGATGCAGCCGATACCTTCCGGCGTCGAGAAAAAGACCTCTGCAAACTCGTCTGCAGGAGGTGCTGCCGGCTTCACAGGTTCTGCGCTCGCAGCTGCCTTTTGTTTGGGTGCAAACAGCGGGAAAACGCCGGTTGTCGGTCTTGGCTCTGAACGTGGGGGACGAAAGCGAAGGACAAAGAAATGTCCCATTTTTTGCCTTCCCACAGGGGGTGCAAACACAATGACAATTGTGCTTTCACACGCAGAGGCCATCAGTCTCGGAACACGCTGTGCATCCATTATCTTGATGGGCGTTGGATACTGCCTGCCGAGGTGGACAGTGCAGTCAGTCACCTCAACTGTCGTCAGGGCGAGGGGCGACTCGTCGTTGAGAGACAGTAGTAGCTCCTGTTTTCTCTCGTTCGAAAGCCAGCCAGGAGGAAACCTTTGCAGCCATGATTGAAGCTCCTTCAAAGTAGGCAGGCTCTGTACACTGTGTCCCCGAGCCAGCTGCCCGGCAACAAAGAGAGCGACGCTCCCACACTCAGCCCCCTTCTGCGCCTTCGCCTCGACCCTGTCGCCCTCCTTGCACCCTGCATCGATGAGCTGCTTGAAGAGGCGACTCTTCGTCTTTGCAGAATGGCTGCTCAGACTGTCGAATACATCAAACACCAGCATCAGAACTGAACGTCTTTGTCTTCACCACCACCCCCCCACCCCCGGATGTTTTTGGAGGGCCCCCCCTGGATGTTTCGAGGAGTCAGCCCAAGGGCAGGTAAGGGACAGCGGGAAATCTGTCAGCAGGTTATGGATGGATGGACGGGGAAGACGGAGGGGCAGCAAAGAAAGCCGTGTGGACAAGGAGCGGGTCACGATCACACAGGGGAGCCTAGACCCTGCCGCCTGCAGATTCCAAGGATAGCGTGAGCAGGTGACGTACCCTAACACCGAGCACGCTGGCTGGCACGCTGGCTGACTGCCGCCGACCACCCGTGGGGTGCGGGCCTGGCCTGGAGCATGTCGATATTTGGGTAGACTATGGCCGGCTGGCCCGCCATATTCGCCCTTGAAAGGAGGATCTGGGGTTTCTGTCAGCTCCTGAGCACATCCGGTCCATATGCCGGGGGTTAGGCATGTACATAATGTGACATCGCGTGTTCATAGTGTGGGTGACCCGGGATCCGGAGATACCCCCGTTACCCGTTACCCGTTACCCGTGGCCTTATTTTTATGCATGCCTGGGGGGGGGGGTTCAGTGATCAACCGCCTTGAAAGAACCGGCTCCGGGATGCGCGGAATTATTGTTTAGTGCAGGCACCTGCTTCCAGGGATTATCCTGCATGGTTAAAAAAAGGGGTTTCCACAAAGGAAAGAAGAAGAAAAAGGCCGCTCCTGGTCCAGGAACGGGACTGTTAGCCACAGCTTGCAAAGCTTGAGTCGGAGGACAGTGCCACAACCCCGTCCGCTCTGCCCTGCGGCTGACCGTCTCGACGAGCTTGTTCAGCGCGAGCACCAAGCCCCAAGGTGCGCCAAGCCTTGATGCTTTAGTTTGGGAAATCGGTAGCCACTTGACCCGAAGGCCCGTGGCTCTGCAGTACCGCCGAACACGTGAAGCTTGGCTCCCGTGTAGCAGGCTTTCCTTGGTACCAACCACCAAGGGGAAAAAAAAAAAAAATAGTATTTTCAGAACAGGCCGGTTAAAAAAGGGTTTTTGACCATAGGAGTTTCTCGTGAAAATTTTTTTGTGCTTGCAAGGCCAGTGACACGAAGGCTAGAGGACCCGCAAAACCCACAAGTGGGGTCTAAGTAACTGAGCAGGCTCTCAGACAGACCGCGTTCGGTCATTCCAGACTGCAACAGGCGAAATGTCGAAAAAAAATTCAGCGACAGTTATGTCTGAAGACTTCTTCCAATTCCATGTTGGCAGCTTTCGTCCTTGAGGTCATAACAGGATAGCAGCTCGACCCGGAGGCGGAAACTGGTTGCCTGGTTGGATAGGCACTGCATCGTTCTGCGCTTCACACAATCAGAGAAGTAGAGACTTCTCTGATTGTGTGAAGTGCAGAGAAGAGTAAGACAACTCTATGGCACCATAAAGTCCAGAGAATCCATGGGGAAGAAAGAAAACCCAAAATACCGCCACTAAAAGGCATGAAAAGACACTGAAACAGTGAGTAAAAGTAAATGTTGTCGACAACGAAACACAAAATAATAAACCAAAACTACGCATCTCTTTCCATCCAGAACCGTGCCTGCACAGTGCACAGTGCACAGTGCTAGCAAGATGAACCGGATGGACCCTGGATGCCCGACACACTCGGGAGCCAACACTCACACATCCACGCAAACGCTCAAACTGAGTCACCAAGACTCAGGTTAAACCTCGTAGCACTTGCCTTTCAAGCTTCCGACAACGACGCAGAATCCTCCGACTGAACTCCTGCTGCTGTAACGGCTTGGATGCTGATCCGGCTTTGATGTTTCGCCCTTCGGGTGGACACAGCACACGACACCCGTTGGATGCTGATTGCGCTCCTTCCTGATAGTGCCTGTCACAGCTTGGGCGCCCGCGCGGCTTTGATGAACCGCACGATCCACCAGCGACGCCTTCACATGTCCGTATTTGGCAAATGCAACGCTCGCACCTTGTCTCGTGCGCATTCAGGAATGCTTCCCAACATCAAACTCCTAAAAAAAAAAAAAAAAAAAAAAAAAACAGAAGTGAAGGAAAACAAAACTCTGCATTCCCTCGAAGACCTGGTGCTAGTGTCAAAACGAGGGAGGATGCTTTCCCCGCAATTCTTAACTCTCCCCTGCCAGCAAAAAGTAGATTCGTCCCAGCACGTCTGGGCATTTGAGTTTTCCAGTTTCTATCTCGCAGACCCGAAGGGCTCGGCACGCACACGCCAGGGATGACGAGAGCAGTGTGGGGTGCTTGGGTTTCGCGGCACTTGCGGTGCTTCACGTTTTGCGGGTTGTTTCCGCCCTAAAATAACGTTTTTTTCTACGAAGCAGGCAGGGATTATTCTAATCCCGAAATTCGGGATAATCATGGTTAAAAAGCCTGTAGCATTTTGTTTTTGAGCGAGGGTTTTTTTAATGACCTGTAATCATGGTATGCGAGTGTTGCTGCTTCGCCACTTTGTTCAATCACTCAGCATGTGGGTACATCATTCTGTCCGGGGGACGTGGTCTGCTTCCAACAGCACGTCGTCAACGGTGTAATGTGAAACAGAAAAAAGGAATAGTCGGTCCAAAGACTTTTTTCGGGTTTTAGTACGCGCAACTGTGTGAGGAAACCCGCAACTGCTCGAACCAAATAGAGCCCCCTGATCATGATCAATTGCCACCTGAAGCCACGTCCAGGATTCATACCTAGGGGGGCTGTGCGGTCAATTCTTTTTCCCTACTCTCGCAGTGTGCTGGTGAGTCGTTCAAAACACTCGAAGGGCTGCCTTGTGATCATTTTCGACGGAGGCTAGAGGGAGAGAAATGTGAAAACGGGCTAGTCAGGTAAAACAATGCAACTATGAAGTGGGTCGTTTTTGTTGAACGCCATGACGACTGCAACTAAACCCAGATTTACCTGTGTTTCGTGGGGGGCTACAGCACATTTTCCTCCATCGAGATTTGGAATGTTGTTGCGATAGTGGGGAGTCATCGGCATGCCAAGGCCTTCCTTTCGCTGCGACTGACACCGGATGGGTTACTCTTGGCGCGCTTCCGCTGTGGTGCAATCCGCGACGGAAGCTGCAACTGCTGCCGGTAAGCCTTCGAGATTTCGCAACTGGCTGCCTTCTCAAGTTTTTTAGAGTTAAAGTTCGCTTGAAATTCCGGGGGTTTAGGGTCTCCGTGTGACCGTTCATGAATGGGTTCTCTTAGAGCAAGAAAGGGCTATGTGGTTGCGGGTTGTATATTTAGTGCACGCTTTCGTTATGGGTTATGGCTAGCCATGTCCGGGACTGTTTGTGACCGACACCAAGTACATTCCTTCGTGGAGTGTAGTCTTGGGCCCCCCACGTTCTACAAGTTGAGCAGGGGTTGCCTTGTAGCCCGTACCGGTCTGTTGTCCGCGTTTATATGTATTTTCTCGCAGGCGACGAACGAGACTGCGCACAAAAAGATACACACCGATTCTCTTACCTCGTGTAACCAACCACTCTTAAGAACACTCAGAGCACAAAGGACTTCTTCCCACATTGACGAAGGTCACCCGGAGACTGTAAAACCCCGGAGTCTCACTCTGAAAACGGGACGAAAACAAGATTTCTGGAAGGGATCTCCGAGCCCAAACTCAAGAGTTTTCACAGCTTCAAAGTTTTTAGTCTGGCACTTTCTTTTGGTAGGAAAAGAAACTACCCCTACCCCCACTAGCGGGTGTCGCACGTCGGGTACAACACGCATTATTCCCCCGGCATGGCTGTTCGGTCCGATAGGCTTCTCAGGAACGGGGACGGGTCTTTTCACTTCATCTGGGTTAAGTCAAGGTCCTCCTTGAGTGCGGGCCTTTTGCGTTTCCGCTTTTGGTTTGTGCGTACTAGCGGAACTCACCTGCTTTGGTAAGTTTCATGTAGTACGCTGCCAACCACTAATTTTTAGTACCATTGACACCAATGGGTGTTAACACAAGTACTTTAACTCTAAAAAAAGGGGGGGGGGGGGAACCGCACATATCCCTAACCATCGTTGCATCGTTGCATGATCGTTGCTCACTATGGTAGGCGTAGGGCAACCATGCAACGATGCAGTGCAACGATGTAGTGCAACGATGTAGTGCAACGATGTAGTGCAGCGATGTAGTGCAACGATGTAGTGCAACAATGTAGTGCAACGATGCGATGTCGTGCAACTATAGGAGTAACAAACCATAGGTTTGAACTGATGCAGCAGTAGTGTAACTACAGGACACAATGCAACGATGCAACGGTTGGTTCAGTACGCTGTTGCAACTACCTGTGATGAACCAAGTGGATGATGATGATGATGACGATGATGACGATGATGATGATGATGATGATGATGATGATGATGATGATGATGATGATGATGATGATGATGATGATGATGATGATGATGATGATGATGATGATGATGATGATGATGATGATGATGATGATGATGATGATGATGATGATGATGATGATGATGATGATGATGATGATGATGATGATGATGATGATGATGATGATGATGATGATGATGATGATGATGATGATGATGATGATGATGATGATGATGATGATGATGATGATGATGATGATGATGATGATGATGATGATGATGATGATGATGATGATGATGATGATGATGATGATGATGATGATGATGATGATGATGATGATGATGATGATGATGATGATGATGATGATGATGAGCTGGCGTGTCGGCTGATGAAGCCAGTGACAGCGACGTGAGCGACTCTTCGGTGGATGACGCTTCTTCGGCGGACGACGACGATTCATCTCTTGATGAGAAACCTCTTTCGCAATCGCGTGTTCCCGTGCAAGTCCGGCCTCGGGAGACAGCAGAAGTGACCCCTGCACCAGTGAATACAGACCCAGAATCGTTCCAGGCATCTGCACCAACCGCAAAGGCAGGAAAAGTGCAAAAGGCCGCTGCTGCTGGTCTCTCAAGCTTTGGCTTCACGGTAGGTGACTATCCGCCAAGAAGACGTGTACTAGTAGTTATTCGTCTTTGAGCAGTACGCAGGTATTTTTTTTTGCATCGTTGCAAGAGGGTCCCGGCCGCCGAGAGTTAGGGATATGTGCGAGCGGGAACGAGACTCTGCCTGTACATGTGTTCACCGCAGCAACCATCGCTCCATTCCGTGGGCGCAGTGCGCGGGAAACCGTCTTGGCCCCGACTTTTTTGGCTTGCGTGCGTCCGCGAAGGGTTTATGGGGAAACGAGAAACAAACGAAAACAACGTGTACGGAGGTGAACAGCACGCAAAGCACAGCGAAATGTGCCAGCAACGCAACGTGCTGCTCGTCTCGGGCTAGTCCTCACGGAGAACGAACTGTCGACTGTTCTATGACGAATAAATGAACTCGCAAAAGCTTAGCAGAGGTCGCTGCCAGTGTTTCATGGGGGAGCTTTCCCTAATGGCCTGAACAGACGAGTCTGTTTGGCCGCTGTGCACATCCACAAGCGCACACACACAAGCGTCCTTGTAGGTAAAACCAGAACGTTTGGCTGCAGAAGCAGGATCGGTGGGCTTTTTGCCGTTCTCCTTTCTCTACCCGGATCCTTTCTTGTTGCCACCCAGGCACGTTTAAACAAACCTGTCCTTTTATGGTGTGGTCGGTACAGCCAAGGGGAACTACGGGGGAACTACGGGGAACTGACCTTGGGGTGTCCTTTTTTTTTTGTAGGAGAATTTTTTCAAACGCCACGCACCGGCGCAAAACCCGGAGCTTTGGAGTGACCAAAACGGTTCCTCTTGCTTGGGCCTTCCACAAAAGGCCCAAGCCTTTTGAAAAATGGAGCCTTCGGGGTGTCGGTGGACAGGGGGTGTCGGGGGTGGTGCTTTCGTGCCGCCGTGGAATGCGCATGAAGGATTTGTTGAAAAGTAGACTCGAACGCTATCGTAGGACTCGCAAAAGTCGGTTGGCTCACGTTTGCAAGAACCTAAGCAAAGCTCGCTACCGGCCCTTCAACGTTCGCCAAGAGGACTGAAGGAAAAGCTCAGCTACGACCATTGCGTGCTTGTACAGATCCTTGAAAATAATCGCGTTATCGTGACGGATGGCAGAGGCCGATCAAGATCTGCAGGATATCTTGGACAGCCCACAGGTAAAATTGGCCGGCAGCACGCAATCAAGAGTCCCATGGTGATTTGATGTGGATCATAGACGAAAGGATGTGTTTGCTCAGCAAGCTGAGTCCAACTTGTGTCTGCATGGAAGGGAAGCTGATAAGAAGTTACTTCTTGATAAACTGCATGCCCTCACCCGAAGCATGCGATTCAAGGCCAATGTTGTTGTGGGCAAACTGCTCTACGATCTCTGGAACAGAAGGATGCAGTCCGGAGAGCTTCCGGTTTCTCCCAGAGTAGAGGAGCTGAAGCAAACGCCACCTGGGCCTCTGAACGTGATTGCGGATCACCTTCTTGCCCAAGAGGGATTGGAGTGTCGGAATGACGCGCAAGGAGAGGCTCTTGGCTTGTTTGCTTCTTTCGCTGGCGAGAGGGAGACTTTGGACACGGTACCTGCATTCCAACTCGTCCCTCTCCGGAAAGCAAGTGGGACTGCGAAGGCGTGACTACCCCACACAAGAAGGACTCGCTGTCTCTGTTCTGTCCCTGCCGCCATAGCCATCTTATCCTCGGCCAAGCACCAGTTTCTGCAACCTTGTCTTCAGCATGGCCATTCTGACTGTCATTCTGATTACCAACCTTACTCCTCGCTCGGGTTGCCGTCTTCGACCGCGACCGCCTCTGATAGTTTGGGTTAGAATGCAAACAATCTGGGGCGATAATTTGCATCGCAGGTGTCGCGGTTATCTCTTCGTACGTGATGTGTCATGCTTTCGCCTCTTTAGCTCGTCTTGATCGTCGCGCTCAGGCGCGCGTTTGGTGCCTCGCTTCTTCTTCGTTTGCTCGTCCAGGTTCATCGCTTGCGCGTCGATTTCTGCTTCTTCAAGGCGCTAGGGCGATGACCGCGTTGCCTTCTGTGGGGTCGTCTGCCCGCTCGACTTCTTCGCTTGCGCTTTGATGCGTCCTTTGCGCCTTTTGATACCGGCTCCGCCGGAGTCCGATTGCCGCTTCTTCGCTCGCGTTGGCACCGTCTTCTCGACCTTCGCTCTCGGTGGCGATGAGGTTTCCCGCTCTTCGGTCCCAACTTCTCCCGCTGCTTCCGGGAGCACCAGCCCCTTCCGACAGCACAGTTTGGGCCTTCGACTTCGCAAGTCCGCAAGCCGGCTGCAGTGCGCACGTCGGCATGCCATGGTCAGGTGTTCGTTGCGGCTGCACTATGCTATCGTCTTACACGTCGCGCATTGCGTCATGCGGTGTTGCCGGCAGAATCACCGCTAGGCCGTCGTCATCCTTGTGGTGGGCCTCACAGCACCACGCCACCGACTTGCCCCGACGCTTTCACACGCCGCACTTCACTTTCTGGTGCTCGTGGCACACCCGCTCACTCCACCTTTCGTGTTCCGTAGCGTCGTTGAACACCGTCCATCTCGCCGCACGCTTCGCCCTTCCATCTCCGTACGTCGGGAAAAGATCCATCCCCCGCGCCTCGCCGCTGAACTCGTGCCGTCGTCAGCTGTGTCTCGAGCACTTCCATCGTCTCCGTACCACCACGGAAGATCGGCCTCATCTCGTACCCCGTGAGGCTTCCACCGTTCTCAGCGACCCTATCTTCTCCAGTTTCCTGCCTGGCAGAAGCGGTCCGTCGCCGTTTCGCACCAGCGCATCACTGACGGTTTTTAAAAGTTTTGCGAGTACCCTCGCGCGCATGCTCAACAGTGTCCGGTCCGTCGTCGCTACGACACTGCCCGGAAGATCCAGTCCGGTGCACACTTCAAAGTCGACGGCGACCGATCAGCACTTCCCATCCAGCCAATACTGCAGCGCCCGGAACTACCTCTCTCCTCCGACCGCCGCGAAGGTCTCCGGTCCCGCGATCACTTCGACCCGGCCGGCGCGGGGCCTCTGATAGAGCCGTTCCTGCTCTCCTTTTTGCTGGTCACTACCTGTCAAACCGTGACTCCCAGTCTGTCCTTCCTTCTCATCCTATTCGTTCCTCTTCGGAGCTAGTGCTGCACCTTTGTAGCTCTTCCGTCCCACCTCCGCCAGGGCTGACTGCAGGGAAGTGGTCACCACAACGGAATTCCCCCGCGAAATTCACCGATTCTGGCCTGGACCAGGTGGCTTGTCTCCTGGGGTTTCCGATCTTAAGACGCTCGAATTATCCAAAATTGTCCTTATTTTGTGACGAAAAAGTGCAAGGTAGCTTAGAAATGCTCTCCAGGACCCAAGGCTGCATCCCTGAAGCACTCAGCAAAAAAACAAGAAACGAAAAAAAAAAAGACACCCCCCCCTCGTGTTGAACTACGGGGGAACTACGGGGAACTGGCCCACCGACCACACCAACTTTTTTGTTTTTGTTTTTTTTGCAAAAACACTAGCAGGAAATACTTGCGGAGGCTGCCGGGTTGCGAAATCTCAACGTAGCGAACGGCTGGCGTAGTGTGGTACTTATGAGCATGCCGATGACTCCCCACTATCGCAACAAGAAAAGCTCATCCGAGTGTCCGATGAAACCCCTTGTCAATACCACCCAACGACTGTGACGCACGTTGGTCTGTCAAAAACACGCGTAACTCAGCCATGTTTTAAAGGTAAGAAGAGAGGCATCGACGCACTCTGTCAAAGGACCATACCACTATCGCAAGAAGAGCTGAGAGGATTAGATTCACGGTTAAACGAAGCTAGCGCACAAGGTTTGCCTGATCTCGCACCTACTTTCCGATACCAAATAGATGCTCTATTCAAACTCTCCTTTTGAGCGAGCTGTTCCGGGCTGCGCGCCTCTAGAAGCAACTCTTCCCGTGCATTCCACCAAGTTGCTTCTTCTCTACTCGGCTCGACTTTTATCTGCAAAGAGACGGTCGCGGCGCTTCTCGGACTGCCAGCCCAAATACTCTCTCCTGCTGTACCACGCCTGCTGGGACTCGGCACAAACTCTTGCAACCTTAGCAAGGTGAGTGCCGGGGAGGAAGCTTGCACACATTTACCACCACACTTCTGGCCCTGAGAGTGTACAAAACGTAGCCGAAGCCCACCCTAATCATGCAGATACATCTGGAGTTTAGAGTGTAAGCAGGTACTGGGGAAGAGTTTCCGCCACTTTTTAGTACCTGCAATCTTGCGGGTTGCCCTTCAATGTATTGTGCATGCTCAAGAAGATGTAGGCTGGTTGATTAAAATACCCACTGAAAATGACACGGGGGAAAAACAAGCGGGAAAACGATCAACCGGCACGCACAGAACGAAGCGCCCGTCCTTTTTCCACCGCCCCGCGCGCCCTTCCTTTCGCTCCGTTAAAAAACGCTGCTCACCCGCCCCCCACGTTTCCTTATTCTGTTCAGTCAAGAAAATTGCAAAGCCAGCGTCGACCAACGCAGCAAGCGGGTCGTCGCATAGCTCCCTCCTTTCTTTTTTTGTCGTTAAGATCACACTAGTAAAGGGGGGGGGCTCGAATAACAGCACCTATTTTGACACACGCCTGACTGCCGGATTATTTTTAAATATTTGGCCCTGCTGTTATTTGACACGAAGGGAAGGTAGCCCGGATTAAGATGGATACCCCCCTTGACTAAGATGGATACCCCCCCTTGATTAAGATGGATACCCCCTTGATTAAGATGGACACCCCCCTTGATTAAGATGGATATCCCCTTGATTAAGATGGATACCCCCTTGATTAAGATGGACACCCCCCTTGATTAAGATGGATACCCCCCTTGATTAAGATGAATACCCCCCTTGATTAAGATGGATACCCCCCTTGATTAAGATGGATACCCCCCTTGATTAAGATGGATACCCCCCTTGATTAAGATGGATACCCCCCTTGATTAAGATGGACACCCCCCTTGATTAAGATGGATACCCCCCTTGATTAAGATGGACACCCCCCTTGATTAAGATGGATACCCCCCTTGATTAAGATGGATACCCCCCTTGATTAAGATGGATACCCCCCTTGATTAAGATGGACACCCCCCCTTGATTAAGATGGATACCGCCAAAACCCGAGTTTTTCATCCATCTTATGCACGGGGGGGGGCAGGTACCCCCCCGTGATTAAGATGGATACCCCCCTTGATTAAGATGGATACCCCCTTGATTAAGATGGATACCCTTCTTGATTAAGATGGATACCGCCAGAACCCGAGTTTTTCATCCACCTTATGCACGGGTGGTAGGTATTCGAAAATTGCATAATAACACAGGTGTTGTTTTTGACCCCTCCCTTTACAACGAGTACTTCATAAAAACTTGGCTACCGTAGTTAAAGTGAGCAAATACTACATCCCTTTCTCTACCCGACTCCCAGCCTCAATAACCGGAGACCAAACCAAACCGAACCTTTACTGGGGGGGGGTCGAATACAGGAGGTACCTTGAATAGAAGAGGTACCTTGAATACAAGAGGCATTTTGGAAATCTGGAAAAAAGTTGGATTTTTTCTCGCGTATCGGACCTTTTTCGGCGGTCTTCTGATCGCGATGGGCTCCGATGAAGAGAACCGCGAAAAATAGACCCGGGGACCAAGAATTATGTGCGTGGTTCGTGGGTCTTTACCAGATGCGGGGCACCGGGCGTGGAACCCACAGGGTTTCAATGGAAAGGACGGGAATCGACCCACTGGTTGGTGACATTTGTTTGCTGGCCCGTGTAACAGACCTTTTTCGGCGAATTTGTATTCGCGTTCAGCTCCGATGAAGAGAACCGTGAAAAATAGACCCGGGGACCACAAATTACTTGCGTCTTTCAAGAAGGGAGTTCCCGCGGTTTCCGGGTTTGCGGTACCTTTTTTCCATTTTTCCGGGAAAATTGCAGGATCGGCACGCCGAAGAGAAGAGGTACCTCTTGTATTCGACCCCCCCCCAGTAAACCACAACAAACGCTATAAAATTAAGTGCGCTCGGCTAAGGCCGGCGCGTGGCGAGACTGGAGGCAGCAGTTAAAGTTCGGGGAACAGTAAAGTTCGGGCGAAGCTAAGTTCGGGCAATGCTGGTGAAGCTAAGTTCGAGTGATGCTAAGTTCGGGCGTTGCTAAGCGCTCAGGCTGCGCTGGTACTAAAAAACAGTTCGGGCACGAAGCGAAGTTCGGCCAGGGTGGTTAAATCCGGGTGAAGCCAAGGTCGGTGCTCGTGCCCGGGGGGGGACACCCCCCCCGGACCCCCCCCGACCCACCGAGTGCGGGAAAAGTTTGGCGCTGGTACCCGGGTGGGCGCCCCCCGCCGCCCCCCGGCGAAGCAAAAGTTCGGGCGCAGCTAAGTTCTGGTGAAGCTCAGTTCGGACGATAATAAGTTCGAGTGATGCTAAGTTCGGGCGGAGCTAAGTTCTGGTGAAGCAAAGTTCGGGCGCAGCTGAGTTCGGGCGAAGCAACGCTCGGGCGAAGCAACGCTCGGGCGAAGCTAAGTTCTGGCGAAGCAAAGTTCGGGCGATGCTAAATTCTGGTACGGGGGCAGCTGAGTTCGGACGAAGCAAAAATCGCGCGAAGCTGAGTTCTGGTGAAGCAAAGTTCGGTTCTCGTAGCAAGTTTGGCCTGTGATGGCAAGCTCAAATACCGCGAGATACTGAGAAACTCCGGCAAAAACGCAATTTTCGGGCACATTTGACCCCGAAACGCAACAAACCTCGAAAACAATCTTCGACCGGAAAAATGTCAAGGGCGGGATTCGAACCCAGGCCTACTGGCCTGAAGGCCGTCACCCGCTCACTCTGCCACGCCCCTGCCTACTGGCAGGCGGGAGAAAAGTTATATCCGCAATACTATCCAGTCCAAAAACAATACGGTTTCATAATTGTTGCAAGAAAAGCCGGGTTGGCTCGAATAGAGGCTATTCACATTGCATGTTCATAGGACCTCCAGTCTCGAAAAATGTACAAGATACACAGCTCCGTCGCTATCGCTGAATATCATCGTAGCTTCATCTTCGCTTGCAGTGCCAAAGACGGCTGCGCGAGTGAACGCCCTAAAGTTGGAGTTTCGAGCTTGGTGGCTGAAGTCCAACATTCGGGACAAACCCACCAGAATCATTGTCTAAGGCTTGCTACCTTCGATTTGGCACCGCACAGCAGTGAGATGAAACCACAGATGGCCAGTAGGGATAGCCGCCAGGTGGAGAAGGATGCATCATGTCGTCGCATATTGACCTTCCAAGACGTTATTCTTGTACGATCAACATCAACCCTTTATGGACTGGGGACATGTCTTTGTGTCGGAAAAGCTGACGCCTCCGGGCAAGCCATGTCAAAAGGATCAAGCCGCTGTGTCGTGCGGTACTCACCTGCGCGAATGACTACCCACCACCAATGAATTGATGCCCAATGCGCAGCCCCCGGCTGCGTCCATCCGACGCGCGAACCGACGCAAACGCGAAGAAACGAGGCTCCAGCCGGGAGGCCACAACGACACCCACTCTCCGCGGCGGCGCAACAGACGCGTTCCATCTGCTGTGACGTAGACACGGAGTGTGCATATATAGTGCGTTGCTCAGGGTAGTCGAAGGGCTGACAATCGCACTAATGCAACAAATTTACAACAATTGATGTGTTACGAAACCTTTCCAATGCAGGTTTCCCCCCCTTTTTATTTGTATAAGCACCTGCTTTGTAGGAAATACTTGAGGAGGCTGCCAGCTGCAAAAGATCAAAGGAGGTAAATGTGCTGTAGCCCACACGAAACACAGGTGAATCTGGGTTTGGTGGCGGGCGTAAGAGCTCAACCTGGGGACTTCGCGAAGCCTTTCTGCACCTAGAGATCACCCCCGTCCGTCATGGGTTAACCACTTACGGACGGAGGGAGAGGAGGCAGGCTGGTTAATAAAAAAACAGTTGTTTGGGGAGCTTCCGGCTCCGGCTCCGGGCTGGTGACAGTCCCTTAATAACCACAGAGGAAGTGGGCGTGCTCCTTCGTGCCAGTTGACGACCGATAGCGACGTTCTGAGGTGCAGCTCGTCCACCAGGGCGGTGGTCGTCGCGCTGTACACTCGGACTCTGTCGTCGGAGGCGGAGCAAGCCAGGCGCTCCATTGCCGGCCGTCCATCGTGGCCACGTCGAGAATCCGCGAAGAACTGTGGGACAAAACGTTTACGAAGTGCGGATTCTAGGTCATTCCGGCACTTGAAAAAAAAAAATTCTTTTTCACTGGCTTGCTCTGGAGACCATCTTAGGAGCCGCGGGGTTGCTGCAGCGAGAATGGCCCCAGCCAAGCCCGGACCCAGCCGACGGCTCCGGGTCCGGGCTCCGGGCTGATGACAGCTTTCTTATTAACCAGTCTGGGGGGAGGGTTGATTTGGAAAAAGGGGGACCTCCATGGCATACCTCAGGTATCCGTGGAGAGCTCGGAGCAGGATTTCTGCCCGATGAAAGACGCACTTCAAAGATTTGTGTCAGATCTTTCCAACGAAGCAACCGGCGACCACTTTCGACCATTCTTTGGCCTCTCACCCGCGTATTTGACACCCGCGAACTTTTCTGAATGAAGGCAGTGGTATTTCGCCCGGAAGTGGTTAAACAACAAATAGCACAATGAGGTGCTGAACTTCTTTCCGTACACATCCCCCCCTTACTTTCTGTGTCGTGAGGTGCCACTGTGGAATTCTGCAACGCACGAAGATCATTGATGGTGTGGTTCGTTTCTGCTTTATCCTTTTCAGCGACCCCGAGACCACAACTGGCGCAGCATGCAAAGCGTACAATTACCACGACAGAAAGTGTCGAATGAGAGCACCTGGAGGGGACAATGTCGTCCAGGTGCTCCAACTTTTCAAAGGATCGCGAAGTGCGAGCAGTGGTAAACCTCTATGCTCAGGTCGGTCTGGCGTGACTGTGCTGGGGGGCTGCCACATGGGAAGAACCAGCGTCATCCCCCATGAAATGGGCAACGCGCCCAATTTCGTCCTAGTATTCAGCCCATCGCAAAAACAATCTCCATCCCTGCTGTGTAGTGCTACTGCATGGTGTGGTACCACTACGCAGTGCATACGTACTAGCAGAGGAGGAGTAGCTATACAGGCTGTATGTGGCATGTATATACCGTACCTCCGAGGACACAGTAGCAGCATGCGGTGCGGGAAAGTCGCTCACAGGAGCCGGAAAGCGCCCCATCGGGTGCATCATCATCGTCTCCTTCTGGCCAGCAAAAGCGCAGGAGCACCCTCGGAACGTCATTAAACGGCACCACGACGGCCACTGTGTGAGCCTGCTGATAGCCTGCTTAGACTGTGATACTTTCAGGTTAGTGTGAGTTTGATCAAAGACCCATGAAGGCAGCCCTTTCAAAGACCACAGCCAACGCTGCGTAGGTGCGGGCTGTATCCCCCCGATTATGGGTGTCGGTGGTACGAAGGTGCAGTTGCCCGCGTCCAAGGCAATCAGCTCGCATCGGGGAGGTGGCGCTACCCACCTGGACGGGGTGTCCTGCAGTCCCTACTACTCTATGATAGCCTGCGATAGACAGCGGCAGGCAATTCGACGCAGTTCCGGGAAATAGGGTTGGACTGGCTCACACTGCGGACACCTTTTTCGTCCTTGCGGCACCCTTGCACAATAGTAAACAAATCGATCAAAAACGAAATAGGTCCAGAAGAGGTGGGTGAACACGGCCGCTGGGACTGGGCCGAGTCTGAAAGGGTGGGGCGCGGGTGCGCGAATCCGCCTGCTGTGCGGAGCGTGTGTGGGGGGAATGGACCTCGGGCCGAGGTATCGAGACGTGTCGCCCATCCGCAGGAGGGCTGAAGAAGAGCAGCTGGCCGAAGTGCTGTACCACGCATCGAGGGGGCTGACGAGCCTCAGCCGGAGCGCGACTCCAATCTACCCGTTTGCGCCGCTTTCGTCGCCACCGCCGCCCCCTCCGCCGTTCCCCATCCTGCCCGCCGTACGACCGCAGTACATCTCGGTGCCGAGGCACCCACCAGTCATCGCGCAATGCCCGCCACTCAACCTCGCACCGCCGCCGCCACCGCCGCCCCCAGCCCCTCTGCCAACGATCATCCACGAGCACCATCCCCCCATGCCGACGATCATCCACGAGCGACACCCGCCCATACAAGTCCCCGTCCCCAGGGCACCTCCACGGTACACGACCGTCGCCGACAACTCCGCCCCGCAGCCCGTCCAGCAGCAGCCGGCGGCCGCGCAGCACGTTTCGTCCCCCGGCGGCGAGTTGTCGCCGGGCGCTCGCAAAAGGCGGAACTACTGGCGGGAGTTCGTCCGCGAGTGGGAGAAAGGCGCTTCCGAGTACCTCATCCACTCCGGCGAGGAAGACGAGAAGAGCCAACGGAGGGGCCGGTGATGAATGCTCGCAAGCATGCGAAACTACCGGCGGGGTTCGTTGCTGTGAAGGTTACAAGGCGCCTCTGAATGCCTCATTCGCTCTGTGTGGAAGACGAAAATGGGCAACGGAGAGACCAGTGAGCAACTGTGCGAAAGTCGGGTGCCTTGTCTTACTTGCTTGCAAAAGGCGGCTACTGGCGGGAACCGGAACAAAGGCGCCTCTGAAAACCTCATTCACTCTGATGGCAGACGAGAAGAGGCTGGTGCGCCTGCGACTAAAACTGGGTACCTGATCTCAAGTCGTTGGGTCGGGAAAGCGGAAAAAAGACTGCCGATTTGGCTAGCCAAAGACCCAGCTACGTTGTAAAACACGGCCGGGCATTCGTTGCTTTTATGAGATCGTACGAGATCGTGCGATCAAAGCAGAAGCACTCAGCATCCGGGGGTCCCGCTTGGGGACGGCGCCGACTGCTTGTTTGAATACTGTATTGTTCTGTCGCCACTTGTTGCCTGTACGTGTAGATCGCTTTTTTTTCTTCTTTCGCTAAACCCTGTTGCCTTTCGTTTCCCTGTCAGACGACTGCGCCACCTAAGCCGAGATGCAAAATCGTCTTGAAGCCGTGCTATATATGCAGAAGGCAGTTTGGGGACGTGGTCCACTTTCTCATCGCACAACAGGGGACCCACCTTTCGCAACCGAGATTGGAGTCCCCGGAGAGTACAAAAGAGACACATAAACTACAGCTAGGTCTACAACCAGTTGCTGAGTTTTCACCACTACTACTACACTTGCTGTTGCCAAACCTTCTCTTTCTACTACCCGACCCTCCCCACCGCACGTCCTCCTCAACCTAAAAGAAAGTAAGAACGCATATTACAGACCGATGCGAGCTGCATGGCAACCCCTGCTCAACATGCATGCGCGTGGGGGGTGCTCGCCTGCCTTGATGGCACTTGCACCTTAAAGAACTCAATGCTCAACATGCATGCGCGTGGGGGGCCCAAGGCTAAATTCAAAGCGAATTTCTTCTTGGTGTCGGTCGCAACACTTACAAACATGGCTAGCCGTAGTTAAAGTGTATAAGCATACCTACTACCCTCATACCACCCGCCTCACAGCCTCAATGGTCAACCGGAGACCCTAAAACACCGAACCTCTAAACCACAATAAACGCTAGAGACGAAGACGAAGCTCGCTCGGTCAAAAGCACTTTAGCCAACCACAGCATGAAAAGTTTGAGTCGAAGTACAGGTCCGCTCCACCTACCGGCGCGGGTCTCCAAGAGGGTGAAGAGGAAAACAAAGAGAAAGTAAGCTCCGCCCTGCGTCTGACGTCTCCGTCTGATTTGGCAGACCGACAGCTACTAATGCAGTCTATCGTCGCGGATTGTTGCTGCATATATAGTTCAAACAAGTACTAGCACTACGCAGGATTACTGCCACTGCGCTCCACGTGGCACGTAACAATAATCGATTGTTGGCACAGCTACCCAACCTTGCGCCAAGGTTCGTGGACACAAAATGAGGGAAACAAAAAGGTACAGCAACGCTTGAAGTTTTCTCCTCTTCCTGACTTCATTGCGGAGAATCACGCAACCTTTCGGCTGGGAGAGCCGGAGAAGGGCGGGTAGGGGGGCTCTTGCCTTGTAGGGTTGGCAGCGGCGGAGAGAACGGCGGACCGCGTGACTTGGAAGAATTCTCCGTCGGCTACTCACTCCTGCGTTAGGAGAATGCTGCTACTGCAAGTTTCACTGGAATACAGAAAAGGGGGAACAAGGGTCTAACGTACGATGGGGTAGCCCCCCGAGATAGCCACCATGTGAGAGAGAATAGCGCATACTACCCGCCTCACAGCCTCAATGGTCAACCGGAGACCCTAAAACACCGAACCTCTAAACCACAATAAACGCTAGAATAGGCTATCCCAGGAACTCGGGGTGGGAACGCCAAATCTCCCGGACCTCGCCACTAAAGCGGCGGAAACATAGCTAGTGATAACCCTCGCGCGAGGGTAACAGGGGCCGCACGGCCTCGAATACAAACAGCAGGGAGGGTGGGAGGAAAAAGATTTTCCCCGCCAGCCAGCCCAAAGGAACCCGAAGTTCGTTCGTAATGCCTATTGGAATTCCCTCGATGAATCGCAAGACCCGTGCCGACACGCTGCAGGCCGCGAACGACCGGCTGAAGGGCGAAGCGAAGGCAAGGGAGGCGCAAGTCGAGCAGTCAAGATCCAGTTCGCCGCCATCGTACAAGAAAATATCAACAAAGGAAAGTAAGCCCTGCCCTGCGTCTCTCCATCTGATTCGGCAGACCGACACCAACTAACGCAGTCTATCGGTACAGATTGTTGCTGCGTAAAAGTTCAAACAACGACTGCTTCAAACTCCGCGCACGTGGCACGTGAGAAGATGATTGTTGGCACAGCTACCCAACCTTTCGCCAAGGGCGAATAAAAATGAGAAAAGCAAAGGTAAAGCAACACTTGAAGCCTCCCCCTCTCTCCGACTTCATTGCGGCGAATCACGTAACCTTTCGGCTGGTAGGACGGGGGAAGGGCGGGGGCGGGAAGGGGGGGCTCTTGCCTTGTAGGGTTGGCGGCGGCGGAGAAAATGGCAGACCGCGTGACTTGGAAGACCCGTGCCGACACGCTGCAGGCCGCGAACGACCGGCTGAAGGGCGAAGCGAAGGCAAGGGAGGCGCAAATCGAGCAGATCAAGACTCAGTTCGCCGCCATCGTCGAAGAGCTGCGGAAGCGGGACCTGCCGGACGGTGTGTCCAGCACGCACGGCAGCAGGCGGCCGCACGCAGCGTCGGGCGGCGCCGCCGACGACGGCGGCGTGGCAAAGCTGCAGAAGCTGCTGGCGAAGACCCGGCACGAGCGCGACGACTGGGAGAAAAAGTGCAAGCAGCTGCGGCTCGTGCGGAGCCGGACTCCAGACGGCGCGAAGGACGGGAAGGAGAACGCCGAGCTATGGAAACGGAGGTTCCTCGAGCTCAAAGCAGAGCTTTCGACCAAGCTCGAAGCGAGGCCTCCTGCGCGGGTCGGCACGCTTCGCGCCCTGCGGCCGAGGCGGCTCGCGGACGTCCGAGAGGCCGCGACGTCACCCAAAACAACGTCACCTCGCGAAACCAACCCACCATCTACCCGGCATGTCGATCGGGCGCTGAGCCCGCCCAAGAAACTGATGAATGCTTGGGTGCAAACACAATCTACCTTGCAGGTGTGCGTGCGCTGCGTAGGATGTTTATACTCAGAAATAGACGGACTGGTTCCCTTCCCTCTTCCTCAGGTTCCATCCCGTACTTTGGAAGCTCAGCACCCCCTTTCCCATATTTTGCATCGCTTTTCTCTGCAGTATCTTCTTGGAGGAAGACTTGATGCTACCATCAATCATGCATGCGAGGCAATGTTCCGTCTGAACATTACACTAAGATTTTTCCTTCCCCTCTCTTGCGGCTTGACTCACTCGTGCCACCCCAGCGAAGTGCGGTTGAGGTCTGGATCCAAATCAGAACCTTCGGGCATGTTTCACGTCGTTTTGTGAACGCCAGAACCACCTCGCAGACCGACTACCTTGTCACCGACGAGATATCTTCGCCGGTTGTGACGCGGGCGCAGGTCGCCGCACCGCCAGGCGACAGACGATCCTACAGCCCCCACAGCCCGCTGCAGCCGGCGTTCGAATCGTCGTGCGACAACGTCCACGCCCAGGCATGCGTTTTCTTTTGTAATACTTGAGGAGGCTGCCAGCTGCAAAGGACCAAAGGAGGTAAATGTGCTGTAGCCCACACGAAACACAGGTGAATATGGGTTCAGTGGCGGGCGTAAGCGTTCAACAAAAAAGACCCACTTTGTAGTTGTATTAGTTCTCCCCCTCTAGCCTAAGCACAAGGCAGCCCCTCGAGTATTTTTGTTGTTTACGCATCAGGGATTTATATAGCTTTTGCTCCTCTGTAGAACAGTCCTTTTCCCCTCGGGGTCCCAAAATTAGTAAGAAATGGTGGTCAAGAGGCAAGCACTTAAGCTAATTTGTAAGAGAGGGGGGTCTGGGGGGCAGCGCCCCCCCAGCGCACGGTACGAAGAATTCCCGCGCCGCAGTTCAAACTGTGGTCTGCTCGCAATGCAGGACCGGGGCGCGGCGGGCACCCGCGACGACTCAGCCAAGTGGAGCAGGCGACCACCAGCCTCAAGCGGAACCAGGAACAGCTCATCACTACAGGGCACAAACCTTTCGCGACCGTGATTGGACAGTCGGGATTGCCTGGGGGCGGGTCTTCATGAAGAAGAGAAAAGTAAAGCCAGACCTGCCCCGGCCTGCTGTCTTGGCAGGCGACACAAACTACGACTGTGTTTCTGTGTGTCTTGTGCAGTCTATCGTCGCTACATATCAAGTTCAAACCACTACTACTACTACTGTGTTCTCTCTCTCACTGTCTTTCATCGTCTGCAAATACCGACAGGCACTCATCGAGTCATTGCGCCGGGAGAACCTCTCGCTGCAGGGGAAGCTGGAGGAGGCGCTGTCGGCGCGGCAGGCGAGCGAGTCGCAGCTGCAGGTGGTCGCGCACGAGCGGAACGTGCTCGCAACGCAGGACCGGGGCGCGGCGGGCACCCGCGACGACGTCGCCGAGCTCCGCAGGGAGCTGGCCGAGCGCAGCGCGAAGCTCGTCGTCCTCGACGCCCGCTTCAGCCAAGCGGAGCAGGCGACCACCAGTCTCAAGAGGAACCAGGAAGACCTAATCGCCGAGCTTGAACGGATGAACGACAAGCTGTCCATAGCGAACACCCGCGCCCTCGAGGCGGAAAACGCGCTGCAGGTCGCCCGAATCGGCGAAGGCAGAATTGAAGGTCTCGAAGCTCGCCTGCGTGAGCGAGACGAAGAAGTGCGGCTCCTCAACACCGAAATCGACCGCCTCATGCAGAAATGCCACGCGACCCAATCCGAGGTCACCCGTGAGCTCCGGACGGAGTGGGAGGGCCAGCTCGAGGACCGCACGAAGGCGCTGGAGGAGTCCGAGCGGAACAACAAGAAGCTCTTCCGCGACGCGCAGCTCGCCTCGCAGCAGCGGGAGGAGGTGCGGGAAGCGTGGGTCCAGGCGCAGAAGGAGCGCGACGTACTCGAGATGCAGGCCCTGAAGCACTCCTCCGAGAACGAGGCTCTCCGCGCCCGGGTGCAGCTATTCGGCCCGGACACGACGCCGGCGGACGAGGAAGATGTGCACAAGGCGCTCGCCCTCATCCAGTTCCACCGGCGCAGGGGTGACCCGGAGGACATCGAGTTCCTCGCGAAGGCATGGGACAGCTCGTCCGCCGAGATGCAAGACCTGCGGTCGGAAAACGTGGAGCTCATCCGCGAACTCGAAGTCGCGAGGAGCCTCCTCCGGGCCCGGCAGGAGCGGGTGGCGCAGGAGGTGGAGCGGGCTCAGGGCCTGCAGAGGGCCGCCGGCGACAAAAACCAGCTGCTTGCGGACATGGGCGAGCGGCTGCGGTCCCTGACCGACGAGATGGCGCGGTACCGGGGGGTCGGGCAGAAGCTGTCGACCGACTCGGACGCTGGGTCCGTCGCCGCTGGGCCGAACGAGAACGTCCTCGAAATCTCGCTCGCCCACGCGACCCTCGACGAGGCCGCCGACGGCGGCGAGCCGGGGCTACCGCCCACCGTGTTCATGGCCATCGACTTCCTCGACTTCGAAACGGTGTTCACCGAGACAGCCACGGGGCACTCGGTGTCGTTCGCGCGGTACTTCAGCTTCACGGTCGCCGTCAGCGACGCGTTGCGGCACTACGTCCAGCACAAAAAAGTGACCATCGAGCTGCGCCGGGCTGTTGGTCTCGGAAGCGAGCTACTAGGCAAAGGGGCCGTGCCGCTGACCGACCTGCTGGCACCGTCGTGCCAGGCTGCGAGGGGTCACATTTCGCTGTGCGACGACTCCGGGGCGGAGGTGGCTGTGTCCGAGTTCTGCCTCAAGCTCAAGAAGCCGCTGCCGTACGAGTGGCTGGGCGTTCGGCCGTCGAGCGCCGCGGTCTCGGCGGAGGCGGGCGTCGTGCAGGCGTTCCGGTCGGTCAAGGCGATGAAGCTGGTCGTGCAGGAATGCCGGGCGCTCTCCTGCCTTGGAGAACCGGTCCCGTACGTCTTCGTCACCCCCATCTCCACCGTGCGCGCCGACCGCTGCATCCTCCCCGACGTCACGGCGGAGCTCGCACAACCCAAGCACACGCGCGACCCAGTGTTCCGCTATGCCCATGAATACAACATCAGGTGTGCATTTTCTTTTTTTGTATAAGCACCTGCTTTGTAGGAAATACTTGAGGAGGCTGCCAGCTGCAAAACTGCCCCTTTGAAAGCTGAAGAATGCATAGAATGATCATGCATCAATCTAGGCTTGACACGATACAATCTCTGGTATCGGGGAATCTCTGATTCGTCAGGGTTTCCTCGGTCCAGTCTGGTGAGTCAAGACAAGAAACCTCGTTGATCCTGCCAGTAGTCATATGCTTGTTTCAAGCATTAAGCCATGCAAGTCTCAGAGTGAATGGATTAACAGTAGCTCTGCAGACGGCTCATTAAATCGGTGGCAATCTACGCGGGGAAGGTGCCTTTTGGGCCCAGGGAAATGCTTGAAGAGACTGCCAGTTGCGATAGATCAAAGGAGGTAAATGTGCTGTAGCTCACATGGAACACAGGTAAATCTGGGTTTAGTGGCGGGCGTAAGCGTCAACACAACACGCAGTCTCCTATCCCCGAGGTTTTATTATCCCGCAATCGAACCAGGTTGTAATACCTAAGGACATACACACCTCCTCGGTAGATCCCGGTTCAGCTGACTTTCGGCCTTCTTATAAGGTCAACAATCTTGCGGGTCGCCCTTCAATGTATTGTGCAGGCTAAAAGCTTTAACTCTGAAAACACGTAGGCAGCGTGTTTTGGTGGTTGATCAGAATTCCTTACCTGAATACACACAGGGTAAAAACAAGTGGGAAAACGATCAACCGGCACGCACAAACAAAACGAAGCACCTGTCTTTTTTGTGTTAACAATGCATGAAACTTACCAAAGCAGGTGAGTTCCGCTAGTGCGCACAAACAAAAGAGAGCTCCATACTCAGTTTCTTTTTCATTTTGAAGACACCGACAGGACGTCTACTCATTAAGTAACCGGGGGGACCTTCACTAACTAATTAAAGGGAACCCCACTTACTCGGCCCAAAAGGAGACAGAATCTTCGGAAAAAGGCGGTCTAAAAAAGGAAAAGGAACACGGCCCTGGGGATTAGTTACTGTCGCTGTGTTTGTAGGAGTCTTCTGCAGACGGAGTCTACAAACCCGGGGACAGCATAGCTGATGCACTCTGCCCGGATGCTGATCCGAGGATATCTCACTCACTCTGCCCCGGATGCTGATCTGAAGATATCTCACTCACTCTGCCCCGGATCGAGCTCTGGTAAAAAAAAGATCTCCCTGCCTTGAGCGTCGAAAGCACACAAAATACTCGACGTGGCAAATGCAATACAAACACAATCTGATTCGTTCTCCCGTTTTCACAGTCCTTCGCTTACACCACCGTGTGTTGTTTTCTCACTCAGGACTTTTGACCTGTTGTGTTTGTGTGATTTGTCGTGTAGGGGTAGACCCGCATGACCTCACGTCCGTTCAACACGTGGTTCGGTAGTTACAGCACTTGGGATCCCTTCTGTTCTTTGTCGGGCAGCATCGTCAAGCGTTTCCTTTCAAGCTGGCGCTTATGTAAAAAAAAGTATACGGCACCTTAAAGGCGCCTTACGATATTGGTATCCGGAGGCTTTATATCCCCGGATCCCTAAGCCAACTTACACTCTCAAAAGACTACGTCCCTCGCAGGAACGTACTTGGTGTCAGTCGCAAGCAGTCCCGAGCATGGTTAGCCATTACTCACAATGAAAGTGCACACCAAGGCAACACCCCCCCACACCCACTTAGCCCTTACTTGCTCTATGAGAACTCATCAATCAACGATCATTCGAAGACCCTAAAAATCGGGATCTCGAGCGAACCTAAAAAAACACCCTCCCAGAGTCGACGCTGGCGTGGCCCAGTACCTGGCTGGCGCGAGCCTGAACTTTGTGGTGCTCGACGACGCGGCCCTCGATGCACGCACGCCGCCTATTGGAAAAGCGTCGGTGTCGCTGTCCTCGTTGCTGGAAGGCCCTGCGGCCGCCATCGAAGCCGTGCTCGACTTGACGAGCGACGGTGCCACCACCGGGCAAATCGTCGTGTCCCTCCGATGGGTCCGGTACGCTTCGACACCCCTCTACATCGAAGGCGCCCTGCACACGTAGCGCGCCAGTGTGACGAGCCTTTCCGCGGAGAGGCCCACGCACTCAAAGTTCGACTTATTCGAACACGCTGTTTGACCCGTGTTCAATGGTGAAGTGTGCAGGAGAATGCGTTGCCAATGACCGTGGTGACGCCGAGTGCCACCAGGATGTTGACATCACTAGCGCGCCTGCCAAGAAGGACATCTGCACTGGCAAGGACATGTTTGGTGGATTCGCTGGCCTCAAGTGTGGTGATGGCTTCGTGTGCGTTGCCGCCAAGAATGGAGGTGCCGACTGTGGTGGCTCCAAAAACCGGCAGACACACCCCCCGACGACATTTTTGACACGAACGGTGCCCAAACCAACGGATGCATAGCACAATCAGCGGTGCCCTTCAAATACCGGCGCATGGCCCGCCCAGACAGCAGGTGGTCTGTCCCGCTAGCTCCGCGGCGCTGCACTTTCTACATCAATGTACGGCTGACATTTCTTTTGATCCTGTCGCCGACAGTGTCGGTTCGGGCTAGTTCGGGAGTGCAACCGGATAGACAGTCACCGAAGACCAAGCTGACCTGGGCGTGGGAGAGGAGCAAGGTCTGGGGATTGCGTAGGGTTTGTGCACTGGTAACGTACATTAGGTGTCGATGCCGGAACGTTTTTTAGTATTCGACAAATCGAATGATAGCACACAGGGTTATTATTCGACCCCATCCTTTACAAGAAGTCACTGGCCTCGCGCTGCGGGCTGACCCATGGGCTCTCCTGGAGTCGGTTCGGGGTGGTTGCGTTCATTTCGGCATGCGCTTTTGCTCATTCCTTCGTATAAAGTTTTAGTAAACTGCTTCGAAGGCGCACAACTGCGCACGTAACCATTTCCAACGAGTTCGGCCAGAAGATACGAAGCACCACGGTAGCCCCGCGCAACTCTTGTCTTGTCATGACAAATTAACATCGGAGCGGATTTCCGTTCGATCCTCGGTTTTTTTTTTTTCACGCGTAGATGTGTCAAAACCGCTTAGAGCAGCAACATTGGTGTTTTTTTTTTTTCTTTTCGAACACGCACCTGCTTTGCAGAAAACTCTCGAGGAGCCGCCAGGTTGCTGAACCACACACGAAGCACATCTGACAAGTCTGCATTTAGTGCCATGTAAGCCCTCAACAACAACACGAAGACCCACTTCGTAGTTGAACTGTTCCTCCCTCTAGCCTCCGTCGAAATAAGCAGCGGGCGGCGCCTAGTGTTTTCGTCGTGAAGAGGAGCCGGAATAAATAGCGGTGTGCAGAAAAAGAAAAAAAAAAAGACTTTAACCCAAACAACTTCCGCCGGTAGAGAAATCTTGCCTAAAGGAATCAACTGCCTTCGGGTAGGCTAGTCTGACACTAGTTGTCGTCGGGAAAAAAAAAAAAAAAAAGAACGCCGTCACAGGCAACTGACTGCGCGATACTCGCCGGAAACACAAAAGCCGCGCTAGAACTGCGGGGAAAAGGAGAAGGAAGAAAAAAAAGTAAATACCAATAGATGAGCACTTGCATTTTTGCCCTGCCCCTTTCTTCCTTTTTGAAGCGCAGTGTGTCGGGCGTTGCGCCCAGCCCCCAAACAACGAAATGAAGGGCGTCTACGGATACGAGCGCACGAGAGAGACGGATGACAAGGCTGCCGACTGGGCAAACTGGCTGAGAAGCGAATTGAGCACTGTAAAGAGAGAGTGAGCTTATTGCCGACGAACAACAACAGTATTAGTACAAACAGCAGGCTGAACGTGCTGCCAAAACAGTCGAATATAATCCGGGTGTGTGCAACAAGGACTTGCGAAATCTCAAAGGTCATAGCGTGGTACTCATCAGCATGCCGAGGACTCCCCACTATCACACACCATTCCAATCTCAAAGGGATGAAACTGTGCTGTAGTCCACACGGAACACCGCGCGTTAGCGTTAGGCCCACTTGCTAGTTGTGTTTCTCCCCTTCTTCGTGCTAAGGCAGCTCCTCGAGTATTCTGACTGAAGCGCGCCGCCAAAACCTCGTAAAGAAACAAAGGTCGAAGGACACCAATCTGCACGTCCCCCCCCCCCCCCCCCCCCCCCCCCCCACGGGATCGTCGGAAACCGGACACAAAGAAAAAGGAAGAGAAAGAAAAGCAGAGGCCGACGATGTCCGGCACGCGCACGTCGTTGCTCCCCGAAGGATGCACCGAAGACACGCGGGTGCAGTCGGGCGACACGCTGCAGGTGTACGTGGTGGCGATGAACGACCCGAAGGGCGGCGACCTGCCCGGCGCCCGGCAGGGCCAGATCGCGTACATCGTCCTCAACCGGAAGGACAAGCACGTCAACGTCATCGACGCCCTGCTCGCGGAGGAGCTGCAGGAGGCCCTCGCGTTGCTGGAGCAGCCGACCAGGGTGGTCGACGTCGTGGTGGTCCTGTCCATCAAGGAATCCGGGTTCTGCGCGGGCGCCGACATCGACCAGATGTACAAGGAAACATCCGAGGATCAGGTTAAAGACACTCTGCGGAAGGTGTTCACGGCGTTAGACCGCCTGGCGGGTCTGCCAGTGCCGAGCATGGCTATCCTGCACGGAGCTTGCTTGGGCGGTGGATACGAACTCGCACTGGCGTGCACCCTGCGGGTGGCGGCAGAGGGGGCCGCGGTAGGGCTGCCGGAGGTGCGGATGGGGTTGATCCCCGGGGCGGGCGGCATCATCCGCCTGCCGAAGCTCATCGGGTTGCAGAACTCGCTTCGGATCATCCTCCGCGGGAGGCCGCTGCAGACGCACGCAGCATACGAGGAGAGGATGGTCGATTTTATCGTCGAGGCGCGCGCCGGGAAGGCGGGCACGAACCAAATCAACCGGCTGATCTGGGACGTTTTCGTCCGGTCACCGACCATCATCCTCCGCCACGGCGTGACCCGGAAGGAGGCGTGGATGGAAGGCACGATGGTAGGGCAGCGGATCCTCAAGTGGCTCTCGTTCGCCGCCGTCGACAAGGAAGCGGACGGCCACTTCCCAGCCCCGTACGTCGCCCTCGAAACGATGATGCAGTGCCACGTCAAGTCCGACCGCGACGCGGTCAACCACATGGTCAACGCCACGGCTGCCATGGCAGTCTGCCGGTCAACCAAGACTTTCATGCGCCTCTGGAGGGCTTCGAGGGACATCATGAGACCAGTCCGAGAACTCACGTTGGACAAAGAAGACGGCCTTCCCCCTTCCGTCGTCATCGTCGGCCAAGCTTACGACATAGGTGTTGCCGTGGCGGCCGCTCTGCGCAAAGGCATTTTCACGATGCTGTGCGCGACGAAAGCGAAATACACCGTCGAGATTGCCGAGATGCTCGAGTCCATTCTAGACAGGTGCGCGGTTTGGTCCTTAACAGGCTCGTGTGCGCGATTTCTTTGTATTTGACGTGAGGGGCCTGTTTTGTCGTGCTTGCCGGGTAGCCTCGAATTTTGTCCAACGACATCCAAACACACAATGCAGCGACTACCCAGTCGACAACGCAGCTTGTTCACCCTGTGTACCTATTCTGCACCTGCACAAAGTCAGACTAGAGTCAAACTCAACAGGGTCTTCTTTCCCCGCTGACAGTTTCAAGTCCGTTCCCTTGACTGCTGTTTCACCAGATAGTAGGTAGGGACAGAAGGAATCTCATTGGTCCATTTATGCGCGTCTTTTATTAGAAGACGAGGCATTTGGCTACCTTAAGAGAGTCATAGTTACTAACAATACGGTGGCGAGGTTTGCGAACAGCAAGCACCCTCACACAGCAAACAACCCGCACACGGTCAGCAACACACACACCCAGCACACAACCCAGAAAAGCACCCGCACACAGTAAGTCTTACACTTTACACGCAGCAAGCACCCGCACACAGTAAGTCTTACACTTTACACGCAGCAAGCACCCGCACACAGTAAGTCTTACACTTTACACTCAGCAAGCACCCGCGCACGTTGAGCACAAAGAGCCCGGGCTATATTCCGCACCAGGGGTTCCCCAGAATTAAGTTCCACGTACGCACACACACTCCCGCAGGAAGCACTGCGAACACCAACTGCCGCGTCTGCAGAAAGTACAGTCGTTCGAGGAGTCCGGCGTTCCTTCGAGCAGCGGGTACGGGATGGTGGCGATCGTGTGGGACGAAGACCAGGCCGACACGATCCGCGACCGCTTCCTGCGGCCCCTCGAAGCGGCGGCGGCGAGCTCGTGGTTCTGGATCCACACCGATCCGGCCATCAAGACCGCGGAGCCGTCGGCGTGCGCGCAGCTCACCTGCGCCAACGGCACCAGCACGGCGTCCGTCCGCCTGGGCGACCCTGCGTCGGCGAGGGCGTCGAAGACCTTCTTAAACCTCGGCTGCATGGTGACACGGTACGCGGCCAGCAGGCAGATCTGCCCAGTGGACACCATCGTGAAGTGCGTGTTCGAGTCGCTGGCGGACTGCGGGGGCTCGCCCGCGAGTATTTCCCGCGCCCTCCGGCTCCCGAAGGCGTGCTTGGAGCAGTCGCTGCCGACGAGCTGCCTCGCCAGGCTGCGGCTGGAGAAGCGCGACTTGCCCCTGGCGGACTCGGCGGCCGACGACAAGGCGCGCCGGTTCATTCTCTCCCTCTGCGACAGGCTCCTGCTGGCCCTCGCGCTCTCCCCTTCGTCCGCGGCCGACGGCGAGGAGGTCTGGGCCACGGTCACCAACGTCGACTCGCTCTTCGTCACCTGTTTCGGCTGGCCCGGCCAGGTCGCGGGGCCGTTCAACATTTTCGATGAAAGGTACTTTTTCTTTTACATAAGCGCCAGCTTGGAAGAAATGCTCGACAAACGCTGCCAGACACAGAACCGAAGGGATCCAAAGTGCTGTAACTACCGAACCACGTGTGAACGGACGTGAGGTCATGCGGGTCTATCCCTACACGACAAGACACGCAAACACAACAGGTCAAGGTCCTGAGTGAGAAAACAACACACGGTGGTGTAAGCAAAGGACAAATCAGATTGTGCTTGTATTGTATTTGCCCCTCTACCTCTACATCTCCTCCCTTCCATTTCGGAGTCAAAGCAGCTACGTCGAGTATTTTTGTACAAGCACCTGGCCTTGTCCAACTGGTCCGGGCTCCTGGCACGTTCCCCGAATCTCCCCGACACTTCCCCGAAACTCCCCGATACTCGCCCCGCCTTCTGGGGAAGAAATGGGGCTCCGGGTGGTGTGGCAGGGAGGAGATAGGCGTGCAGGTGGATGGATGGGTGGAAAGGTGAACAGGTGGACGTCGAGTTTGAGTGAGTACGACCGGTTGAAGTATTTGGAGTCCATTTCTCCGAGGTGTTCTCAGGTCGCTCATGCCGGTGCCGCCCCCTTCCGCCTTGTGTTCTGCTTAACAAGTGCTCGCCTGCCTTCATGGCACTTGCACTCTACAGCACTCAATGCTAACAAGTGATAAGTGCATGTTAATCCATGTGGTTCATGTACTTGAAAGGACTCAATGCTTAGCAAAATTTGGCGGGCGGCTTTAACATAAAACAAAGTTGTCGACAACTAACAAGTGAAATAAGTTTCGGTTCGGTAAAGCGCTGTGTGAAGCGTCTGTGCTTTAGTTTTGTTGTATTCGGGAGGAATGCTGACCCGGCGAGCTACGAGGGTAATGAAGACAACAGTATTGATTACTATGTTGACTTCACAGAAGGACGGTGCCACGGTGCGACTCGGCAGCCCCTGCTAAACGAGCGCCACGTGGGGGGTGAAGTGAACGGATTCATCCCTTTCTTCAGCACCAAAAGTCCAGGAATACCGGTATTCCCAGCAATAGAGAGCAAAAGACGCATAAAAGGAGAGAATAGCCGTAAAAGGAACAAAAAGAAAGTTTACCACGATTACCAATTCTTCCGTGAGCTTTGTTCGCTTTTGTCTTGAACCCGCTTCTTCACACAGCCTACTCCAACCTGTCTTTTCCTTGCGCCAACGTTCTCCCAGTCCCCAACCCACCGTTCCCAACTCATCAAAATGCCCTTTGTGACGTGCAAGGTTGTCGTCGACGCGAAGATGCAGGCGAAGGTCGCCATGAACAGGACCGTTCATTGGTCTATTTCGATCGGCATTGCCAACTGCACGGCAGTGGCCACCATCCGGCGTCTCCGGGTGACGATCAAGCGAAAGCTGCCCCCCAATTGGGTGGTAAAGCGGGTCTACTTCAAAATACCCGCACCGGTTCTCGAAGTGAACCGTGACCAACCAGAGGAGCTGGACATCTAATCTACACGGACGAAGACGTGACAGCCGTCCTCGCGTCAATGAGGTCGGTGAAAGGCGTTTGCGTGGTGACGGCTTTGAGAGAAAACGGGGCCTGCAGCTTAAAAGCGATGCAGGCGAAGGTCACGGACAGTGCCTTTCAGCAGCTGTTGAAGGTGGTGAAACAGGAGCGCTGCAGAAAGACCACACTCGCCGACCTGTTTGTGAAGACCGAAGGGAAGGAATTGGCCCCGAAGGTCACCGACACGACTCTAAAGTGTGAGGTTTGGGAAAGACGGTCCCACTCTGTGGACGAAAACGACAGCAGCCACCGGCTCTTGTGAGCTGTCAGTGACCCGGGAAAAGCTCGGAATCAGAGTGGGTGTCGAGCAGGTTCACGATTTGTGTGGGGCCGTGTTCCACTCAGAAAGGTGCCTGCATTGCACAGTTGGATCGAACGGTGAAAAGGTGGACAGGCACCCAGCCAAGAACTGACTTCCAAACAGGTCAAAAGCTTTCTGGCCATCAGTACCTGCCTCCGGGATTTTGAATTTCTGTTGATGGTGGCGTCGAGTCGCTGATACTCTGCGTGGATGAGAGGTGACATCCCCCAGGAAAAGAAAGTCATGCCTATGACTTTGTCACTGGGAAAGTGGGCGTATCCCCTCGTGGCAGCCATTTTGAAGAGCAATGGAAAAGAAGCCACGACGCAAGTGCTGGAGCGTGGCGTGCGAGACTGGATGTGGGGCTTGTCGATCGGGCACTTCTTCCCTGGATCCAGGACGTGATAGACGCAGGATGGTGTTGAGTCTGCTGAGACTTCAGCCAACAGGTTAATTCGCCTCGGCCGGGAAACTCTCGACACACCGGAGGCGGGTACCGCCAAATGCAGCAAATCAGGTCGAGGATAAGGAGTTGCGGCGCGCCCAGCTTATATAGATGCCAACAGGACATCGCCGAGAAGCCGTCTCTGGCAGTGGTTCAGGAGCAGGCTGTGCAGCGGGGTTTTAGAAGTCAGGTGAAAAAGGAAGAATTGTTTAGGAGGGTCGTCGAGCATGACACTGCAAAAGCTTCTGAGGACGTGGTGGACACAAAAGGGTTGGAAACGCTCGATCAACTAGAACTGCTCCCTTTTTGTAGACAGCGTTGTACCAAACTCCAACTTCCACTGCGGTGTTTTCTCCTTTTCGTCACGCTTTTACTGTGCTGTGGTGCTTCCCCTTTTCTGGCCGCGCTATTTCTCTATGGGAAGGACTGGGGCACGTTGCCACGTGCCCCAGTCCGTCACGTGCATTGTACTTTGCATCTTCATACTCTCGTAACGTCCCTTCCTCCACCGCGTCCAGGGCCGGCTGAAGGGAAAAGGGAGCGCCGCAAAGCAAACGCCCGAAACTCCCCGAAAGTCCCCGATGCTCCCCGAGATTTTCGTCTGGACCAAGTGGCTTGTAGGAAATACTTGGAGGAGGCTGCCAGTTGCGAAATCTCAACAGGAGGTAAATGTGCTGCAGCCCACACGAAACACAGATACAATCTGGGTTTAGTGCGGGCGTAATCGTTCAACCAAGGACGGTGCTGCGGCAAGATTCGGCGACCGCTGCAAAACGAACGAGAACATGCATGCTAATCCATGTGGTTCATGTACTCAAAATAACTCATTGCTCAACGAACATGACGCGGACGGCACACAGAAAGCAAGAAAACCCTTGCGGGAGTCGGTGAACCTAACATAGCCTGAAGCAGAACCGACCCCTCTTCGTGAAAAAAAGCGAAGCGTAAAAGCGCTTTCTTTTTTCTATCACTTCATTCTGTGCTGTATCAGATCCTTGCCCCACCAACGATCTAAATCTCTCCAAGTGGAGCACGGACTGTGGTGTTGGTTCGCTCGTTGGCATTCTTGACAGCTTGCTCCTTCGAAGACTCAAAGCGATCCGAAGGACAACGGTGAAAAAGCAACCGGGAGGCAGTCACAACTTCAGAGTCACGACTCATCGCTTATCGTTCCCAACGAGCGGTACGGCTGCAGCTGCAACCGTGCAGAGATCTGAAGTAATGACACATCTCGCAATGGGCCACGCTGAGTGGAGCTTGCCCCTGAAAACTTGTACACGATCGCCCCCCATCGCAGGTACACCGGCGCTGCGGAGCTGCCAGAGTTTTCCAACTTGCACGCCGCTGTGCAAAACCAGAAGAAACGCATCATGGTTGACCATCCGGAAGTGAAGGATGGGGTATGTCTCCGATTCTTGAGGGGGAGTTCTCTTAGTGTCGTGCTGCCTCTCATGCATCAGGTTCTCGACAAAGGCAGAGTTTTTGTGCCTTGTGCCTATGCAACATTGACCCCCTGGGGACGAGGAACATGTACTGAACCACTAGCAGACGGACGCGGGGGGTAGGTGCACCAATCCAAGTCCGTTCTTACACTTTGAAAGGGCTGCCCTCCTCCAAGGGGGTTGCTTGCCTGGCGTGTGACGAGCTACAAAGCCAGATTCATATCGCTATCCTGTCGACGCTTGGACCAAATAACACGGAGCAGATGAAGCACGCTGTTGCGCACATAACAGTCTAAGCATGTTCTCATCACGATTATACGCGAATAATGCTCCCCTTGAACAGGAACATTTCCGGAGTGACAGTCGTGGCGCTTTGTTTGTACGATTTGGCCAACACGTTCGGGTTAAGCTGCGGTTTCCGTTCTTAGCTGTAAAAAATACTGTGCCTACATTTAACCAAAACAAAACAACAGGCGGAGGAGGTTGCGTGGTCGTATTCCCGGGGATTCGCCCCGTCGCTCACCGCACGAGACCTTATCTGGCCGGTGCTGGCCTACTGCGCTTACGCCTTTTTCGCGTACGTGTGGGCCCGCCTCTTCATGGCACCCATCAAGAAGTAGGAGTGATGTTCACCAAAGGCTGTTCTGGTGACACGATCTGTCCACCCATTCCCACCAGAATGGTTTTCGATGGTCTCTTGCCCCGGAAGCATACCTCTCCGCCTCTTCTTGTTCGTACAGTCTCGTCAACTGTCTACTGCAATCCACACTTTATTCCTCCGCCGGGGCTCACGCGCACCTAAGAGGAAGTCTTGTCCTTTTTCGTAAAAAGCCAGAGCTCTCAGTGGGAACGCGCAGTGCTTTGCGTGAAACATAGCAACAACAGGACAAATGCACACCGCTAGTGCGCGCCAACAAAACGAGCTTGCGCTGTGTGTGTTGGGGTCGCCCATGCCCATAGGAGTTGGGCCGGTGCAGAATAACGTCCTCGGCTGCCTTCGAGATCAGCGCCACGACACTCCCCGCACAACCGTTTCTCCAGGTGGCGTCAGTGGCGTGTCGAATCCGAAGTGCCATGCTGTTTTGCTACTTTTGTAGGGCTACTCAGCTCAATTTGGCAGAGCTTTTCCCATTGGAGAGACCGCTGCGACGGTGGGCGCAAATACCGTTTACCTCCTTGGGTGCTCTGCTTGAAATCCTATGGTCAGCCAGCCAAGCGCTCCAGTGCCGGTTGGCTGGAAGTCATGACCCCACCACCCTCCACCCCACTGGCGACTGGAGACATTAAGCAGTTGCCAAGCCAGGGTGCTTATTAAGGGCTGTTACATGTTACGGATCGCGGTCAGGGGGTGCGGGTGGTGGTGGGGGGGGGGGGACCCCCCCCCCCCCTCCTGCATGGCTGGCAGGTCACCCGGTGTCAAGCGACCGACTCCCCAACTGCCGCTGGCCAGGTCAGGCTGGCACGACAAAGGAGTTACGGAGGGCGGCAGCTTGGGCAATGCCGACTTTGCGGAGGCATTCAACGGAAGGAGTGTCTCACAGAAGTTCCGTGCGGCAGATAAGAGCCGACCGATTGCGGGGTATTGATATACCCAAGAAGTACAACACCACTTCGCACGTCTCGGAAATGGTGGGCATCTGGGCTTCCATCGCACAAGTGCGCATCGCCAAGGAACTAAGTGTATCGAGCTCCTTTGTGCTGATCTTGGACGGAACGACACTGAAGCACGCAATGCAGATGGAGGTGTATGTAGTTATCCTACGCTACTTCGTCTCATCGTTGTGCGCAGTTAAAGAAACTGCCTTGGGACTCGTGGGGTTCGAGGCTTCCGACGATACAGATGGCAACACCATCTTCTTGAAGTCTCGTGCGATGCTTGCAGATTTCGGCGTTGCGGCACAGCAGATAACGGCAACCTGCAGTGATTCGGGATCGAATCTAGCGGGGCACATCACAGGGGTATACGGTTTGTTGAAGAAAGATTTCAACCCTCAGTGTGCCCGTGTTCCGGACTTTTCGCACCGACTGGAGACCGAACTTGAGCGAGCCTTCGATTCATCCGTTGTTGAAGAAATCACGGAAGCAATTCTTACGATGGAGGCGAACTTGCGAACGTCCGGAAAGCTTTATCGCCGACTCAGGCGTTTCGCTAAGCTGCAAGGCTTTGCTGCGGGTCCCAAACCATCCCTCCATTGCTCTATTCGGTGGTTGCCAAAAACCTTTCGTCTGTGGGAGAAGGCCGCTGCATTGTGGCCACTCTGGAAGATGTTTCTGGAACAGCGCTCGCGGGACTGGCACTCCGCGGATGCCAAGAAGGGTAAGGATAACCTCGCAGCGAAGCGAAAGGAGCTGCTTGGCGTTTTTGGGAAGGAGCGCAGGGCTCAGCAGTTCCAGCAGTGGTACCCTGTACTAAGGATGTTGCGCAATATCTCGCTGGCCTCGCAGCATCAAGAGCCCACCGTTCTGCATTTGCAGTTTCGGTTGAGCCGAGCTCGTATGGCCATCGAAGGGATGACCGATGGCAACGAAAACAAACGTCGCTTGGCGAAGGTCGCGAAGGCGCTCGAAGCCGTCGAGGAAAAGATAAAGAAGGATGACCACGCCGTAGCTCTCTCTCTCATTCTTGACGTACAAAAAATGCAGGTGCTCTCCGGAGCCGACTTGAAGGCGTACGGTAACGAAGAGTACGCCTATTTGGCTGCTTTCGTCGGGAGGTTTGAAGCGAGCTCCGTACAGAAGGACTGGCAAGACATAAAAATTCTTGCCGTTCAGTTCAAGGACTTGGGGTGGACCGGAGTATTCGCAACCCTAAAAGAACAAGGCAACCAGAGAGCCATTGACGTGTTGGCGCTGGTCCACACACATAGTCGCTACAACAGCAACGTAGCTGAGTCGTTTTTCAGCAAGGCCAAACAACGCGTGGGTTGCAATCGGCCCCATTTGGTGGTGGAGACTCTGAGCAACGAACTCATTCTCGCTGAACAGGGTAAAGGAATGACCGATGAAGAAGTAAGCGAAACCTGCACTCTCGGCGCCAAGATATGGCACTCTCGGAAGAATCGTCGTCATGGGGGGAAGACTGGTGGAAAGAAGAAGACGGATAGAGCCGACGCATTCGAGCAGGTTAACGGGGATATGCGCACTGAGTACTCGGGGTGTAGCGTTGTACCGTCTTTCGCGCCGTGGTCAGGGAACGAAACGTGGTCGGCGATGTCCTTCGCGAATGCATCCGAGTCTTCGGATTCACCGAATGCATCACTGCCTTCATCTTCGGTGTCGTCGCAGTCGTCCTCCTCTTCACGGTCCTCCTCTTCTGGCTCGACGACATCTTCAGCTTCCAGTTCAACATCCACGGAGGCAAGTGTAGAGCGCCAGGTCCCATCTCGACCATCGGAGCCGGGGGCTAAACTGCCGTTACCCGTGCGCTTGAAGCCAGCAGCAAAGGTTTCTGCCCGCCTGCTTGACAGCATGCACGAACCGGCACCAAAACGCGCACGGAAGTAGGCACTCACGAAGGCTTCGCATGAAGGAACAACCGGCCTTTTGATGATTTGGTATGCCAAAGTGGAAATCCCCCTCCTGTTCCGTGAAGACCTCTCCGGTCCACTGCACGTGCTGTGGCAGCTTGCTGGTACACCACGCGAGTGCTTATCCCATCCTTCCTTGTGTCCACTGCGGCAGATCGTCGTCCGTTGAATGCCTCCGCAACGTCGGCATTGCCCAAGCTGCCGTCCTCCGTAACTCCTTTGTCGTGCCACACACAGAATTTCACTCCTTCATTGTTGGAGCTAATTCCCAAGTTTGGGTTGCTTGCGGCAGCAAGCTCAGCCTGAAAGGCTTGCGCGTCCTGTGTTTGCGAACCACGCAAGTCGCGGATACGAGCAAGCACCCTTTCCTCACTCCATTCAACGCACTCTCCAAACGTGCCGTCTGCAACAGCTTCAATGAAGAAGGCGGCATCCGTCATGTTTGTTGTTGTGTATTTACTGTATCTCAGGCTCCCTGCGGGAATAAATAGCTACCGAGAGCAGAGATGATTAATCCTTGTTTTAGTGTACATACTAAATACCGAAAGGTTTCCTCGGCCCTCGACTCTTGTTTTTTTAGCCCGTTTCTGGAACAGCGCTCGCGGGACGGGCACTCCGCGGATGCCAAGATTAGGGTAAGGATAACCTCGCAGCGAAGCGAAAGGAGCTGCTTGGCGTTTTTGGGAAGGAGCGCAGGGCTCAGCTCCTTGTGTCCACTGCGACAGATCGTCGTCCGTTGAATGCCTCCGCAAAGTCGGCATTGCCCAAGCTGCCGCCCTCCGTAACTCCTTCGTGCCAGCCTGACCTGGCCAGCGGCAGTTGGGGAGTCGGTCGCTTGACACCGGGTGACCTGCCAGCCATGCAGGAGGGGGGGGGGGGGGGGGGGGGCCCCCCCCCACCACCACCCGCACTTGTTACATGTTACGGGTTAGGCCAAATCTTAATAAACACCCTGTGCCAAGCCCCTCGAGAGACGAGACGGCCTGCAGTCCTTTTGACGAACCGTTCTAACCCCTTTCCTCCGCCAGGGCCGGACCGATCCTTTTATTTTTGCCTAACCGCCCGCCGTGTCACTCTTTGGGGGGGAAACGAGCGACCCGCTCCCTTCGTAGAAAAGTAAAGATTGAGAGATTCGTGGATCCTCCCTTTTTCTTGGTGTCGGTGGCCCGGTTCCTCTCCGGCGGGGCAGTTATGGATACAACTGACCGAATTGAGAAGTCAGCGGCGTGTGAATGAAAGACAATCGAGTAGTACACCCATGTCTTCAAGTGGTTGATAATCGAGTAAGACCCCATAACTTCAAGTCAGCGGCGTGTGAATGAAAGACAATCGAGTAGTATACCCATGTCTTCAAGTGGATGACAATCGAGTAAGACCCCATAACTTCAAGTCAGCGGCGTGACACCCGCACCCACACAGCCCCTGCATAGTACTTGCTCGAAGAGAACCAGGGTGCTGTCACTTTGTACGATGGCCTCGTGCGAGACCTCGACGCGCCTCAAAATGCAGAGGAGAGAGGGGATATTGCTGTTATATCGCTGGAGATAGCATGCTCGGTCCTCCCGCTCGCTTTCGGGGCCGCGGGGTGCGGGACGTGGTGATGCCTCCAAGTGGTGCGGAGGAGCTCCACAGCCCTTGACTTGGTTTGATGTGTAAAGCTCAAATACGTTTCATCCTTGTCCCAGGTGGTTAAACCGAGAAAGGCCGAATACGAAATGAATAGCTGGGCACCGCGTTGCTTTTCTGTTCTTTTTGTTAGTGATGCATTGTTGGTACTGAAAATTAGTAGGAGTGCGGCGTACTGTTAACCTGGAGACCCTACAATCCCGGAATCCCAACCAAACTTTTAACTCCAAAAAGGGAGCTTGGGAAGGTCCGGCCACGATGGCATGCTGACGCAGGGGACCCGAGCCGCCGCCGCAGTGTGTGATGGAGCAGGCAGTCCTCCAGAAGCGAATATTCAATGGAGAACATTGAAGGCCGAAGTGGAGAAGGTTTCCGTGTCAACAGCAATTGGACATGGGTCAGTCGGTCCTAAGGCAAGGTGTAATTGCTCGCCTCAAAGCTGCCACTGACGAGCTTGCTCGGACGTGCAGGATCGCCGAAAGGGAATGCGTGAACATTCCGCAACCCGGATGCAGAGATCTGAAGTGGTCGCTCGCGTTCGGAGCCGCGGGGTGCGGGACGTGGTGATGCCTCCAAGCGGTGCGGAGGAGCTCCACAACCCTTGACTTGGGTTGATGTGTAAAGCCCAAATACATTTCATCCTTGTCCCAAATGGTTAAACCAATAATACGAAATGAATAGTCGGGCACCGCGTTGCTTTTCTGTTCTTTTGGTTAGTGATGCATTGTTAGTACTGAAAATTAGTAGTGCGGCGTACTGTTAACCCGGAGACCCTAAGATCCCGGAATCCCAACCAAACTTTTAACTCCGAAAAGGGAGCTTGGGAAGGTCCGGCCACGATGGCTTGCTGACGCAGGGGACCCGAGCCGGCATCGCAGTGTGTGATGGAGCAGGCAGTCCTCCCGCTCGCGTTCGGAGCCGCGGGGTGCGGGACGTGGTAGTGCCTCCAAGTGGTGCGGAGGAGGTCCACAGCCCTTGACTTGGTTTGATGTGTAAAGCCCAAATACGTTTGATCCTTGTCCCAGATGGTTAAACCGATATAACGAAATGAATAGTCGGGCACCGCGTTGCTTTTCTGTTCCTTTGGTTAGTGATGCATTGTTAGTACTGAAAATTAGTAGTAGTGCGGAGTACTGTTAACCCGGAGACCCTAAGATCCCGGAATCCCAACCATTCTTTAACTCCAAAAAGGGAGCTTGGGAAGGTCCGGCCACGATGGCTTGCTGACGCAGGGGACCCGAGCCGGCATCGCAGTGTGTGATGGAGCAGGTAGTCCTCCCGCTCGCGTTCGGAGCCGCGGGGTGCGGGACGTGGTGGTGCCTCCAAGCGGTGCGGAGGAGGACCGCTGCAGCGGAGGCCGACCGGGTGGCTTTTGAGGGCCGCGCGCGGGTGTGGCTGGCCGAGCAGGGCGACCGCATCGACGACGCCGACCTGCACACGGCTGAAAACCTCTTCGAGCGAGCCACCGAGCTCCGCGCTTCGGAATCGGTCCGATGGGGCGTCGCCCGGCTGGTCGCGCGAGTCCTCGCGGACGACATGCAGAAGATCACCGGCGACCCCAGCAACGCGAAGCACTGCTTCGAAAACTTCGGCGATCTGACCACGCGGGTGACCCGCATGGCCGACTGGCTGCACACGACGCCGGAAGCCCTGCTCGACGGGTTGGCGCCGGGCGACACGTGGGCTCGGTTCTCCCGCTGGGCTGGCGCCCAGCACGCCGTCGGCTGGCGGGCCCTTTTCCGGCTCTCGCTCACGCTCCACCGGGCGCAGCCCGCCGTGCTGCTGCTGTCGTCGGCGGTCGGCTTCATCGCGCCCCTCCAGAGCAGGGCGGACGCGGAGTACGTCGAGGCGGTGTCGCGCGCCCAGACGGATCCGGCGGGCGTCGCTTCGATTAATCACGTACGTCTGTCTTTTCTTTTGCGTAAGCGGCGAGGAAATGCTCGACGAAGCTGCCAGACAAAGAACCGGAGGAATCGCAAAAGCCGTAACTACCCGAACCACGTGTTGAACGGACGTGAGGTCACGCGGGTCTACCCCTAGACGACAAGACACACAAACACAACAGGTCAAAGTCCTGAGCGAGAAAACAACACACAATGGTGAAAGCGAAGAACAAATCAGTTTGTGTTTGTATTGTATTTGCCCCTCTACCTCTACATTTCCTCCTTTCCATTCGGAGTCAAAGCAGCTACGTCGAGTATTTTTGTCTGGTGGCAACAACAAGGCTCCAACGTGTCGTTTCTCTAATAGGGGTTGACATTGCTCACCATCTGCCCGTCGAGTCTGCCCGCGCTACAGGAGGGGCTACCCGACTGTACAGGCTCCGTGGTGAACCCAGCCTGGTGTATAGCGGGCGTGTCCAAGTGACACCTAAAGAGTGGGTGTGCCACAACTAAACGCGTGTACAAACACACCCGCTTTGCTATCTCCACCTTCACCTGCAGCATATGAGGCTGGTGTTCCCGGTATGGGCACGAGAATGACTAAGAAAGGACTATACGCCCCGGATCTCTAAGTGAACTTGCCCCTTTCCATCCAAAACCGAACCCGCGCAGGCGTTCGCGAAGCTGGTGACGCTGGAGGTGCTGTCGGCAGCGCTCGGGTACGGCAGCGCCGCCCTCGCGAACGCGGTCACGAGTGCGACGGAGCGGGACATCCGCCTGCGCGCTGCAGACCGGTTCGCGCGGGCGGACCTGTCCTTCCTCGCGTCGATCAGCACCTTCGGAATCAGCGACTGCCTCGAAGCCGATGTGCTGGCCCTGTCCGATGTACTCAGCGGCATCCGATGCATCCTCGAGTCGGCTGTCCGCATCGTGTCGTACAGCCGCCTGCTGCGGCTCTCCCCGCAGGAACTCACCTTCTGCCTCGGCACCGCGTGCGTGTTCCAGGGGCTCATGCACGTCCGCCGGAGGGTCCTCCGCTCGGTCATCCAGGCCCCGGAAACGCCGTTCCGCGAGGATTTCAGGTCGATCAGCGACCTTTTCGGCGACAACTTCGTCGTGTTCCGCCTGCTCGGCCGAGAACCGGAGCTCGCGCGCTGCTGCGCGGAGCAGCTGTCCCGGGCGCACGACGCGAGCCGGAACCTGTCGTCGGTGGTCATCCCGCTCGTGCAGGGCGGCGGCCCCGTCGAGCTGCTGTTCTCTCGGGTCAGCGCGTTCGCGGGGCTGCTTGCATTTCCGGCGTCGCCGCACGTCGTCGGCGCGTTCGGCGTCCTGAACTCGATAATCGCAGCCGCGTCCGGCATCGCTGCGTCGTCCCGCCGCATCTCTCGCGCGTGGTTCCCGGCCCTCCGGCTATACACCGCCACCGAACGCATCCCCTGTACCATCGACACCCCCGGCGGCAGTGAGCGAATCGAAGGACCGATTTCCCTCGCGTTCGACGGCGTCTCCTTCTCCTACCACACCGAAAACGCCGAGCACCCCCCCGATGACTTGATGCCACCAGCATCAAGTCGTACCCACGAGAGGCAACCCCCGCCTGAACGCGAAACTAAGATTTTCCCCCCGGTGCTGCGAGGAATCACCTTCCGCGTCCCTGCGGGCGGGCATCTCGGAATCGTAGGGCCGTCGGGCTGCGGGAAGTCGACGCTGCTGCTGCTTATCTCGCGGCTGTACGATCCGCAGTCGGGGGCGATTTCCATCGCCGAAGTCGACATCCGCGGGTACAATGCGAGGTATCTCCGCCGAGAAGTCGTCGGGAGCACCGCGATGTCTGGGAAGCTGATGTCGATGACGCTGTTGGACAACGTGCGCTGCGGCCGCCCGGACACGCCGCAGGAGGAGGTCGCCCGTGTGCTCGGCCGGCTCGGGGCGGAGTTCGCGTTCGAAAAGGGGCTCCACGCGCAGATGGGGTGGGGCGGCGGCGTCGAGCTGTCGTCGGGGCAGGAGGCGCTGGTGGCCCTCGCGCGCACGGTGCTGGGCCGGCCGAGGATCCTGCTGCTCGACGAGGTGTCCGCGCACCTTGACCCGCAGGCGGAGGACAGGCTGCGGGGCTTCATTTCGGAAGTGGCCGCCGAGGGCACCATCGTCGTCAACGTCAGCCACCGGCTCAGCTTCCTCCGGGGCTGCGACTCGATCCTCGTCCTCGGCGCAAACGGCGCCGTCGATGCGCAAGGCCCCCACTCCGAACTCCTCGAAACCTGCCCGTGGTACGCCGAAGCGTGTCAGAAACAGTCTTTGTCCCACGCGGGGGAAGAATCAACCCGCGGATAAGCACCGCAAGACAATATCAAGTCATGAGAAAGGCCCTGGCTCAGCTTTCTCCGAGGCTGCGACTTGATCCTCGGCGCAAACGGCGCCAACTCATCGAAACCTGCCCGTGGTACGCCGAAGCGTGCCAGAAACAGTCTTTGTCCCACGCGGGGGAAGAATCAACCCGCGGATAGGCATCGCAAGACAAGATCAAGTCATGCGAAGGGCCTCAGAAGCCTCGTATCCACGTATTCGGAAGCGGAACGCAGAGTCCTTGGGGCGAAATGTGGCGTAAAAACAAGTTGGCGAAAGAAAAGGAATGGCCAAGGGCAACTGTGTCGAGATAAGGAAGAGTGCAGCACGTCTAGCTCGCCACGTGATGAAGTGTTTTGTGTCCAATAGCCTACCCCTCAGCTCCACCACTGAGGGTTCTCCGAAGACCACAAACCCGAAAGCTGGGTATGCTGCAAGAGACGCACACGTGAAGTCATTGATGTGCTGATCCGTCAGAGGAGACCACACCAAACCCTTTTCAAGCTTGCGGTGAACCCATCCAGGTTTTTAGGGAGCCATGCGGGACTCGTGTTGCCGGTGTAGAATACCCAAGGTACAACGCAAAGTCCGCCACGCAGCCGCGGGCGTAAACCGAAAGTACAGCGTAATGTTCGCCCTGCAGTCGCTGGGAGAAAAGAGATGCTGCTGGACGAGCGACCGTTTGGTGAAAAGATTCCGTTGGACCTTCAGGAAGCAGGCCTGTTGGCCGCTTCAACCTGGACCACCATAACGATACTGCGCCTCAAGTTGCCTATCCAAAAGCATGTCGATTCCGAAGCAAAGAGTGAGTTCCTGATCGATAAAACGCGTTCCCGGGACCTTGAAGAGTTTTGGCATGTGAAACTTACATGCACCGCGAGGTACCTTCGCGTAGGTCTCACTCATCGCTCCTTTGCGGGTGCTCGTGTTTGATACGTCCGACTGCGTCGGCGTCCAAGCTTCGATTGCAAGGCTGCAGTCTGCCTTCGTTTTCCTCGGACGGATCAGGATACAACTGAGTAGAGGACAACATCGCAGCGTTTTCGCATGCGCTCGCAGCGGACGTGTTGCCATCGTTTTCTCAGTTTACTCGTCGTGTACTCGTTGTAGCACTGAGTAATCGTTCTCTCTGAAAACCGAATCTACAAAAAGAAGAAGAAAGAGAACACAAAACGTAGACTACTCTTCTTCGAGTCGCCACCAAGGAAAGAAGAGGAACCCTTCTCAGAACCGCCCTTCTCCCTTTTAGCAAGCCATGTACGTACTCTTGTCGTCCGGCAGTGAGACATGACTCAATCAGGGCGGGGGAGTTTCTTAACTGCTTGCTCACACACGGTTGTAGGGGCCTCCTCCCTGTGACGGATTCGCCTGTGCTCTGGTAGCACGGGTGGTCCCGGGTGTGACGAGCTACGAACAGCCGCCTGACAAACCAGACTCACACCGCTGTCCTGTCCGCAGTCACTCAGGTCCCGCGCTGATGATGGTCCGCCTTATGCGTGTGCGTGTGTGTGTATATGGCTTCAAGGACCGAAACACGGCGCAGACGGGACCAGTGCGGTGTTGCAGCACATATCCATTCCAAGCACGTTCTTGCAATCTCCCGCGAAGAAGAACTTGATGCTCATGAGAGGCAATATTATGCCTACGAAGCTAAGTTTCCCACCTAAGTTTGTTTGTGCGCACTTCCTTGTACCTGTTTTGTTCATCTGGGAGTACGCTGCCATCGATCGGTTTTCGTTCTTGACAAATTGCATTTATTAGACAACAAAAACACAACACACAATTTCGAAAAAAAGGTTGCGGGCTTCCGGGAGGACCTACGTGCACCCCCTCCTCCACAACAACAGACAAAAGAAGAAGAAGAAGGAGCAACAATGCAGGTCGTGCTCATGCTCTCCGCTTCGCGGAAGCTGCTGCTGCAGGCCACGTCGTGGCGCCCGGTGGACGTGCCGGAGAAGGCGGTGCTGGTGTGCGCGCACCACTAGGGGCAGCACGGCGGCCGGCTGGACAAGCTGGGCGGCATCCTCGCCGCGAACGGCATCGCGCTGATCGCGCCGGACTACCAGGACTGGGGCAGGTCCGAGGGCCAGCCCGTCCACATGGGAACCCGTTAACTACGCCATCAAAACCCATCCCGGACATGGCTAGCCATAACCCATAACGAAAGCGTGCACTAACTATACAACCCAGCCCTTTCTTGCTCTAAGAGAACCCATTCATGAACGGTCACGCGGAGTCCCTAAAACCCCGGAATTTCAAGCGAACTTTAACTCTAAAAACTGAACTTGCACTCTAAAAAGCGAGGAACAGCTCGTCTCCGACTTCGACAAGTTCACGACCCGCGCGACGTGCTTACACCCCAACAGGAGCGGGGGGCGTGCAGGATCGATAAGAACACCCATCCAACTCAGTCCATAAAAAATGTAGTAGTGTATAAGCATACCTACTACCCTCATACCACCCGCCTCACAGCCTCAATGGTCAACCGGAGACCCTAAAACACCGAACCTCTTAACCACAATAAACGCTAAAAAATCCAACCCACTCCGTGTGCCTTTCTCGCCCAAGGCACATAAGCCGTCCGAAGCCAAACCCTAGAAAACACAACACCCAATTTCGTGAACAGGTTGCGGGTTTCCGGGAGGACCTACGTGCACCCCCCTCCTCGCTTCCCCCATCAACACACAGAAGAAGAAGAAGAAGAAGGAGCAACAATGCAGGTCGTGCGGCACGAAGCGTTCATGCTCTCCGCTTCGCGGAAGCTGCTGCTGCAGGCCACATCGTGGCGCCCGGTGGACGTGCCGGAGAAGGCGGTGCTGGTGTGCGCGCACCACTACGGGCAGCACGGCGGCCGGCTGGACAAGCTGGGCGGCATCCTCGCCGCGAACGGCATCGCGCTGATCGCGCCGGACTACCAGGGCTGGGGCAGGTCCGAGAGCCACCTCCAGTACGAGTCGGTCCGCATGGGCACCGACGTCAACTACGCCATAAAAAGCGAAGAACAGCTCGTCGCCGACTTCGACAAGTTCACGACCCGCGTGATGCAGTTCTACACCATCCGGAAGCCAGATCCTCGGTACCCCCTCACCCGCATCCTCAAAGAGAAAACCAACCCCTGGGACCCCGAGCCTCCTATCGCACCCAAGATCCCCATCTTCGTCCTCGGGCACGGCCTCGGCGCGCCGGTAGTCGCGCGGTTCGTCGCCGATCGCGTGGAGCCCGACCACGAGAAAAAAGCCGGCCTCGGCGGTATGGTACTCGCCGCCCCCTGGATCGGCCACACGCCGGTCCTGTCGAACTTGTCGCAGTGGCGTTTCCTCGAAGAACTCGCGCACAAGTACGTCCCGTACACGAAGGTGCTCGGCGCAGAGCCGGACCCTTCGACGCTGTTCGAAGACTTGGAAGAGGTCGTCGCCTGGGAGCAGGACCCGATCGTCACGAAGTGCGCGCTGTCGCCCGCAACCGTCCGGATCATCCAGACGATCTCCCGGCAGGCGAACGAAGTCCTCGAATCGATCACGGTCCCGACCTTCGTCATGGCCGGCGCTGCCGACGTGCTGTCGCCGCCGGAGGTCTCGGCGGCGGTCGTCGAAAAGCTCGGGTCGGCGGAAAAAGACTTGATCATGGTCCCCGACTCGAAGCACGACCTGTTCCGGTCGTCCGAGGGCACGGCGCACTTCGCCATGGCTGCGCTCGTCGACTGGATCTCGGAGAAAACGCAGGAGTTCATCCCGCCCCCGGACCCCTTCGTCGCAATGGATGAAGAGCGGCGATCGGTATGCCCTTACACATGCTATCACCCATTCCACGAAAAAGTGTCACAGATTTTCCGTCTGAAAAGCAGCCCGTTTTGGGTCAAAATTTTGGAATTTTTGGGAAGTTTTTTTTGGGATGGAAAGAGCTATCCCTGGCGATTATGGGCAAGCAATCTGCTCGCGTGGCGACCAAAATCTGGCGTGCAGATGGACAAAAAGTCGGTTTTGGGGCTGTTTCAAAAACCCAAAAAAACGATTTCCGGCGGGAATCGAACCACCGACCCTCAAACCCCTGTGTGGGTGTGGTAACCTCTGGACCATGGGCTAAAAAAACGGCGGAAAGTTTTTTGTTCACTACCGAGTGAGAATTTTTGGACTCATTTTGAGTATTTCGCAAACCGGGCGAAATAAGCTCTGAGAGAGCAGAAATACCGTCCTGGGACACTGGAAACGAGTAAATGACGATCTCGCACTTTCCGATAAGAATTCCAACTGAGCAGGCGCTAAAAGCGAATTTTGGCCCGAGGTTTGGCAACATAGCCTAACGGTTACCGCACCCTCCTGGGCCCCTGTAGGCCATGGTTCGATTCCCCCGGTCCGATTTTTTTTTTTTGCGATTTTTCGGTGTGAAAAGCAGCCGTCTGGAAATTATTTTCGAGGTCTTTTTGGGAAATCTTTTGGTTTTCGAGTAGTTCTGGGATGCGCGATTATGGGCAAGCTGCCAGCTAGCCCAGCGATCAAAATCTGACCCCCTCCTGGATGCAGAGAGAAAAAAAACCGATCTCCAGGACCCCATTTTTTCGGGTGCCGACCTCCATTTCCGGGGGGGGGGGTCGGTCAAAAATTTTATCCGACCAAATATTCGGAAAGCCCTGTCCTCAACGGATTCAAACGTGTCCTCAAAATCTCGAAACCGACCATTTTCGGACCTGCAGATGGAAATTTTCGGCAGAAATCCGAAAAAAGCCGAAATCTGTGACACTTTTTCGTGGAATGGGTGCTATACAGACCACGATGCCCTTATACGTGCTATATAGACCACGGCTAGAAACAGGGCTTGCGCTCCGTCTTCGGTCTAGAGAAGAATACGCGTGGTCCGCATGGACGCTGAAGGTTCGAGGGAAAAAGGACCGGGCCTAGGCTTCCCTGCATGAGGACCCACAACAGGTGGGTCCACACGTGGAAGCAGTCCATGCGAAGGAAAACGATAAACCAACATCCACATGTGGTACCTGCGGATCCACACGTGGAAGCACATGCGGGGGAAAAAATATCCCAAAAAAAAGTCGACGCGTGGAAATCCACGCGTTCCACACGTGGAGCGTAGGCCCTGAGGCTAGAAATGCGCAGGCCGCCGCGCACCTACAGCAAGCACCGTCGCGCCGGGGTTCATTCTAGACATAGGTGGCCCCGGACTTGTCTTCACTCGCCCTGTCACTCGCCCTCACTCGCCCTTCACTCGCCCTTCACTCGCCCTCAGTACCATACAGGGTCAATGTTTTGTGCCTTCTCCGACCCACTCAGGTGCGGGATTTAACCACAAAAGTCTCGGCAAATACCCCGTCGCCAAAAAAAAAAAATACCCCCATTATGGTGGAGAAACACGTGTTGGGGGGGAACGGCAGCAGAGAAGTTTCCCGCGCTGTCGACCCACATCACGGCGGTGCTGGCCGCACAGCTAAGCGTGACGGGGGTCGACAGCGTCTTCTCGGTGACGAACGCCATGGAGAAGATACGCTGCCACCATGAATCCGCAGACATTCGTCAACCGGCTGTTTCTGCGGATGCATGGCGATGACGCATTTGTCGCTGACGACGACGACAACGACCGACCTGGAAGCTCCCGACATGAGCATTGAGTGAGGGCATGAGACCTTCAGCACACTGGGCAGTATTCTGCCAAAACATCAAGATTTTCTCACCCCCTACCACTTGTGTTCGTGCGCCGTAACAGGATCGGCAGCCCCTCGGGCTCTTGAGCACGGTGGCAGCGGCAAAACAGGTCGGAATCGAGGCGGAGTGCGCTCTTCGACGTGTGTCACCATGGTCCACGGAGGGCGAGTCTGGGGCGAGTCTGGGGCGAGTCTGGGGCGAGTCTGGGGCGAGTCTGGGGCGAGTCTGGGGCGAGTCTGGGGCGAGTCTGGGGCGAGTCAAAAGGCGAGTTTCGGGGCTCGAGGGCCCTCGGGCGAGTCTGGGGCGAGTCTGGGGCGAGTCTGGGGCGAGTCTGGGGCGAGTCTGGGGCGAGTCTGGGGCGAGTCTGGGGCGAGTCTGGGGCGAGTCAAAAGGCGAGTTTCGGGGCTCGAGGGCCCTCGGGCGAGTCTGGGGCGAGTCTGGGGCGAGTCTGGGGCGAGTCTGGGGCGAGTCTGGGGCGAGTCTGGGCGAGTCTGGGGCGAGTCGGGGCGAGTCTGGGCGAGTCTGGGGCGAGTCTGGGGCGAGTCTGGGGCGAGTCTGGGGCGAGTCTGGGGCGAGTCAAAAGGCGAGTTTCGGGGCTCGAGGGCCCTCGGGCGAGTCTGGGGCGAGTCTGGGGCGAGTCTGGGGCGAGTCTGGGGCGAGTCTGGGGCGAGTCTGGGGCGAGTCTGGGGCGAGTCTGGGGCGAGTCTGGGGCGAGTCTGGGCGAGTCAAAAGGCGAGTTTCGGGGCTCGAGGGCCCTCGGGCGAGTCTGGGGCGAGTCTGGGGCGAGTCTGGGGCGAGTCAAAAGGCGAGTTTCGGGGCTCGAGGGCCCTCGGGCGAGTCTGGGGCGAATCTGGGGCGAGTCTGGGGCGAGTCTGGGGCGAGTCTGGGGCGAGTCAAAAGGCGAGTTTCGGGGCTCGAGGGCCCTCGGGCGAGTCTGGGGCGAGTCTGGGGCGAGTCTGGGGCGAGTCTGGGGCGAGTCTGGGGCGAGTCTGGGGCGAGTCAAAAGGCGAGTTTCGGGGCTCGAGGGCCCTCGGGCGAGTCTGGGGCGAGTCTGGGGCGAGTCTGGGGCGAGTCTGGGGCGAGTCTGGGGCGAGTCTGGGGCGAGTCAAAAGGCGAGTTTCGGGGCTCGAGGGCCCTCGGGCGAGTCTGGGGCGAGTCTGGGGCGAGTCTGGGGCGAGTCTGGGGCGAGTCTGGGGCGAGTCAAAAGGCGAGTTTCGGGGCTCGAGGGCCCTCTGGGGCGAGTCTGGGGCGAGTCTGGGGCGAGTCTGGGGCGAGTCAAAAGGCGAGTTTCGGGGCTCGAGGGCCCTCGGGCGAGTCTGGGGCGATCTGGGGCGAGTCTGGGGCGAGTCTGGGGCGAGTCTGGGGCGAGTCTGGGGCGAGTCAAAAGGCGAGTTTCGGGGCTCGAGGGCCCTCGGGCGAGTCTGGGGCGAGTCTGGGGCGAGTCTGGGGCGAGTCTGGGGCGAGTCTGGGGCGAGAGTCAAAAGGCGAGTTTCGGGGCTCGAGGGCCCTCAGGCGAGTCTGGGGCGAGTCGCGACTCGCCCGCCACCTATGTCTAGGGGTCCAGCGGACCCTTGTCAAAACCGAAAATTCAGAGTTCTAGAATAAACCCTGCCGCGTGTCAAAAAAAAGTGACACCCCTTGGAAGCTCAAAGACTTGCCAATGGTTCCCGCAAACATTTGAGCCGATGGCCATTAGTCCAGAGTGGGTTTGTTGTGTGGTCTTCAACTCATGTGCTTGGTATTAGGGACACTGTAGTTTCCAGCCGTTCATCGGGCAAGTTTAAGTGTGTTTGAGATTCGTAGAAAGCCACCACCAGCTTCTGTCACGAACTGTTGCGTTCTTCAACTCCACTTCTTCACGCAGGAACTCGAGAGACGTTACGCATAGCAGGGGTCTGGCATGTAGCTTGACGACGGACACCCTGTTGTGTTTCAACAGGCATGCTCGGCTTCAATGCTTCCCGGTCACGATACGCAATGGCAGCCGTCTGCTGTAAGTAGTCTACGGACGCCCTGTTGTGTCTCAGCACGCATGCCTCGACGACCACGGACACCCACTTATGTCTCAGCATGCACGCCTCGGCATTAATGGTCCCTGGTGGAAATCGAAAATCGGTACGCAATGGCGGGCTGTTGCCGGGCACCGAGCGGTCCCGGCATTGTCAATGCTCCGTTTCAGTAAGTCACGAAGCGTGCGCTATAGATTTTGTCGTGGTTCAGCGCGACCATCGAATCCACGTGTCGGAACCTGCCCCAGTGAATGATTCACGCACTAAACCATGGTTAAAACGACGTACAAAAACCTGGCACAAATATAGCTCAAAGCATCTGCAGAATAACACGAAAAGGCCTCAAGGCAAAATCCCGTTTTCACGATTCTTCTCCGATCGAGTTTTGAGCACACGTAACGTGACCTAAGAGCATTCGTGCAGTTTGTGCCTGGTGTGTATCTAGCACGCGTTTGTTTTCTTGCACATAGCGAAAGCAGGTGGATCCTTCGCCCGCGTGCCCTCCGTTCGTTTTTGTGCAAAATACCCGTGCCGAAGGCCATCACCTGCGTTTGTGCATGACAGATCACACGTGTCTCATCCGACTTTTTTTTGCACGCACGAACAGTTCTTGAGCAGAGTTACCTGTTGCTCCCCCACTTGCCCTGACCTTACAGCATTGCGGTGCTGGCGACGAGAGACATGTGTGAAGGATGCTTCAGCGTCACTCCGCGACAAAGGAAAGGTCTCTTGTCCACCTCGCGCTTTTTCTCCGTTCTCTTCGACCACTCCACTCGGCATTGATGGGTTGAGGCAGCACTGCCTCAGATTAACTTGAGCCCGGTTTCGGCATTCGTCGACAATCGCAGGCCTGCTGATTTGTCGCTCTTCTGTGCGCCGTGTGCCGCGTGCAGTCCTCGTCAGGAGTAGTGCGCGTTTTGATGTGATCGTATCGGGGGAAGCAACACGTCCACGCCAGAAAGCACACCTCGCGGTTTCGTTGGCGCCAGTCAACGTGTGCCAGAACCTAGAGAACTCGAGTGAGTCCATCACATTCTGAAACGGGGCGTGCCCTCCGCTAGGACATAGCGGCTTCACAAGCCGGGCGATGCGCAAGATTGTACACCGCGAGAGGACAGGAAAATTATTCGAGTTTCTTGTTCGCGCCCTGCACCCAAATCCTGGACGTGTTTCAGGTGGCAAATGGCAAATGATCATTGGTCAAAAGATCCTCTGGCGGTTGAGTTTCCTCGCACATCGCGATTTGTGTGCGGCCAAAAAAGACAAGCAGCCCCGGCCTACGTTATCACGCAACTATCTGCGAGCCCTTCTCGTGCGCGAAAACCTCTCAAATATCGCACCGTACTACCCACCACAGGGCTGACGGCGCTTGGTCAACGCCTCGCCGCTGCCGTTTGGAAGGGGCAGAGGGAGGTGGTGTGCAGGGGGGAACACGCACAGCACACGGCTGTCGTTGCGACGGGGTCGTGGCTTCCGTCGGGACCGCGGGGATGGCCTCCAGGGGCGCGTCCGTGTCGCTGCCGATCATTCGGGCGTGCGACCTGTCCGACGAGTTCAGCAGCATAAAATGGATGCTCGCGAAGAACGGCGGCGCCGTCGTGTACTTCGCCGGGCTGCAGCTCGACCCGAAGCTGCTGATCCTCGTCAGCGACCAGGCCGTGTACCTGTACACCCGCGACGGCCAGTTAGTGCGCTGCCTGGAGATCGAGTTCATCGAAGACGCGATCCGTACCCGCAACGCCGTCGGCCTCCGCGTGCCGACTGAGTACGACGCGAGGTTCCGCCTGCACGAAGAGGACGCCGAGGAGTTCCTACGCGTCCTCTGCGTCGTGTATAGGCGGATCACGGGGCGGTCCCTGCCCGTCCGGACCCTGGCTTCGGAAGACCAGATGTCCCGCAACTTGTGGCTGCTCCCGCCGACGGAGTACGTCGCGAGGGAACGCGTGCCGTTCAGCTACGAAGGCGGCGACGCGTCGGCGTCGATGGCCGAGAAACTCGCCGAAAGAGACCGCGAGCTCCACCGGGCGAAGGCCGCGCTGAAGGCGAAGGAGGCCGGCGATGCGACCGCACAGAAGCTGTCCGGGTTGGAAAAGTCCGTCGCCGACCTGTCGGCGAAGCTGACCCTCGGAGAGCGGGGTGGCTCCCGCCCGCCGGCGTACCAATACGTCACGATGTCTCCGGCTGGCGCCGGCTCCGGGTCCCCCGGCGGCATCGACCACCTCCTCCGGCAGCGCCGCATCCGCGTCGTGTCGGGATCCCCCGACAGGGGCGTCCCGGGAGGTGATGACAACGATGCGATTCTGCGCGCGCTCGCGTCGAAGCTCACGGACCAGGTCGCTGCGGCGACGCAGGAGCTGGGCAAGCTGAAGTCATCTCCGGGCAGGTCGCCCGCGGCCGAGGAGGCGTGGGAGCGCTTGCGGCAGCTTGAGGCCGTCCTCGGCAAGACCGACGACACCCTCCCCCTGCGGGAGCGCCTCGCGCAGCTGGAAGGCGCGATCCGCGCGAAAGGCGGCGGCACGCGCCGCCCCCTCCTCCGAGACCCGTCGCTGTTCTCGTCTGACGAGAACGGCGGCTCGCGCCGCCGGCGCCGCCCCGGGTTCGACAGCGACGACACGGACGGCTGGCACGACGCCGACGCGGCGTACCGCACGCCGAAGGCGCGCAGCCGCAGCGGGTCGCCGCGGCGCCGGGGGCGGACGACTGCGCCGCGGCTGTTCTGGGCCGACAACCTCGGCGAGTTCCTGCGCACGCACTCCCCGTCGGCGTCGCCGAAGCAGCCGCCGTCGCAGCGGCGGGCGTCTGTTGTGGGGTTCTCACAGCGCCAGGAGACCGACCCCGGCATCGAAGGGATCGACATCGTCAACGGGCACTTGATCCGCTCCCCCCCGTCGGAGCCCAAGTCCTCTCCTCGTTGGGACCTCAGCCCGCCGTCCCGCCCCAAGTCCCGGGTGTCCCGGAGCCGCTCCATCGACCTCGACGCGACGCAGATCACCCCGCGGCTCTCGCAGTACCGGACCCCCCGCCAATCCCTCCTCAACGCGAACGTCTCCTCGTCGCACCACCACCCCCCGCCGCTCTCACCGGCGCTGCTGCCGGAGTCGGCGATGTTCCCCAGCGACGACCCCCGCCCGACGCCGTCTCCGTCGCACCGCCCGTCGCAGCCCGAATTCGTCCTCCTCTCGTGCGTCACGCAGGGCCCGCACCACAACGTCCGCCAGCAGCCAACCGCCTCCGCCGCCAAGGTCGGGGAGATCATGCCCGGGGAAGTCGTGCGGGTGACCAACTCCGCCGCCGACTCCGGCGGCAACCCTTGGGTGCAGCTCGATTCGGGGGGCTGGGCGCTCCTCCGGAAAAGCCGCGGGAGCGCTGGGGAAGAAGTGTTCCTGGCCCCCGTGTCGATGCCGGCGAGCTTCACGCAGGAAGACACGGCCAGCGATCACATCCTGAGCGAGGTCCCGTATGCCGGGATACCATACAGGCCGTCTGCGTACCACAATTCGATCGAGCTTCTTCCTAAGGGGAACGCGCAGCAGGCGGAGCCGGATCTGACGGGGTTCGAATCGCTCGAAATCGTCGAGGAGCCGACGCCGCTGTTCGAGCCGGAGGAGGACATCACGTTCTTGCCGCCCGAGCTCGCGCACCTGACGCCGTCCCCCGGCGCCCGGCAGCGGCGCTCCGCGTTCCCGCGCGAGGAGCGCGCCATCAGCCCCCCGCGGCCCGGCACCGCCGCCCGCTTCCTCGCCGCAACGCCGCCGCGCTTGCAGCAGCAGCGGAAGCCGCCCCTGCACAGCAGCAGCCAGTCGCCGATCTGGCGCGGCGACGAGCACTCTCGCTCGCAGTCGCCGTACGTGCCCCTCCACCTCCGCGGGGATAGCCCGCGCCGGCGCAGTAGCTCGCCTCGCAAGAAGCGCAGCAGCTCGCGGAAAAACAAAAACAGACCGCCCTTCCGCTGACGACAAGTTGCACAAGTGCTCAATCAGTCCTCTTGCACGACAACCGATCTCCCGATCTGAAGCGACGGCTCGTAAAAAAAAAAAAAAAAAAAAACAAGTACATGCCACCCTTCTGCTAGCAGACGGAACGTCCTCCCCCGCGCCCCGGCACTCTCCTCCGCTGCAACTCCTTTGCGCTTGCAGCAACGGCAGCGGCAGCAGGAGAGGCGCCCCTGCACAGCAGCGGCCAGTTGCCGATCTGGCGCGACGAGCACTCTCGCTCGCAGTCGCCGTTCGTGCCCCTTCACCTCCGCGGCGACAGCCCGCGCCGGCACAGCGGAAGAACAAAGACGGGCCGTCCTTCCGCGGATGACAGACGGAACGCCATCAGCTGCTCTTGCGCTATTGCCACACGCGCTGGGCGGGGTCGCTGGGCGCAAGCCATCTGCTTGGCGGTCACTTCACCGGATGGTGGCATGTGCACCGTCTGCGCTAACCTGGCTGCTTCCCCCTGGAAACCCTGGCTTCGTGCGTCGTCGCAGCTGCATGCAGCGATTAATCTCCTGTATCCAGTTTATTCTTGTAGTAAACACCCTCCTCCCAGTAAGTACGTCGCTTGCTGTCGTGTTTTGTCTTGTACATCCCTCAAACGTATTCGCAGAGAAGAGTCTATTGTCCGCACCTGTACTGTACTCCACTTCCCTTTGTTGTCGACAGCGCCCTTCCTCTGTTTCCCGCCGTAAAAAAGGGCCGGAAACACAAACGAGCTTTCAAAAAAAGAGCAATCTTGCAGCTTCAGTTGCGCCGTTTCAGCTTTTGTTCCCGCACTCAGCGAAGAAAAAGCCGCAGCAGAACGAGGCACCTCATTTCTGAGACGACCAAGTACTGCGAGCAAGGACTGAGCAACCGGCTAGCCAATGGGAATTGCAGAAGCTTGAGACCCATCATGCGCTGAGCCGGTCCGTCCCTATCTCTTGAACAGGCATCGAAGTGCCTGCCGCTGTTTATCACAGTGAATCACGGTCCACCACGGTCTATCAGGTCCATCCCTAGTCCCCTAGTCCCTAGAGCTGCATCGAATTGCCCGGTGCTGTATTCTTCGGTCTATCACGGTCTATCAAGAGGGGATGGACCGGCTCACATGCCCATCAGCAGTTGGTGCTGAACCGCGTTCCGGAAGTCGTTTGCCTTCAAGTCATCGTCTGACGATAAAATCAACAGAATGAGTGGCCGCAAAGTAAGATTAGCTCAAGCGCCAAACCCCAAGGCACGCCGCGCCTTGAAACTTTGGTCTGAAATCGGTAGCCACTTTACCCGGTATACCCGGATGGCTGCGTGCAGCAGGGGATTCTCGATACACCAGTGCTCGCATTAAACGGGGGACGAGGCAACTCCGACCGCCGCTCTTCTCTACTTTTCAAACCCAACACCGACCAAAATAAATCGAACACGTTTGTCCGTACGTCTTTGAACTCCAGGAGCAAATAAAATCATATCAAGACACGAAGAAGCCTCAAACATGTCACGCGAACTCGTCGAAGTGAAGAAGCGGAAGCGAGACTGGGTGATGCCCGGGGAGGAGATCATCAGCCTTCGGCCGGGCGCAGTCGTTAACATCGGAAGGGGCCTCCGACAGAGCCTGGTGACGATCAGCGCCGTGCGGTGCGGCAAGTACGACGACTACAAAGAGAAGCACCTCATCCTGGGGGACGAGAAGGCGTACGTCCCGAGGAACGAGGACATCGTCCTCGGAACGGTCGTGCGCGTTGGGACGTTTCAATCCGGGTACATGCTGGACGCGAACGCGGGGTCCCCCGTGAGGCTGGATTCGATCGCTTTCGATGGGGCGAGCAAACGAGTGCGGCCGGACTTGAAGCTCGGCGCCGTGGTGTACGCCCGGATCACGCAGGCGCGGGGCGAGATCGAGCTGGAGGCCAGCTGCTGCAGCCTGACGGGGCCCAAGAAGGACTGGATGACCGGCGAGTCGCTCTTCGGCGAGCTCAAGGGCGGCTTCGTGCACCCCATCCGGCCCTTCTTCGCGAGGTGCCTGCTCTCCGACACCGGCGGCATGCTCTCCTCGCTGGGCAAGCGGGTCCCCTTCGAGTGCTGCATCGGAGTAAACGGCAGGATCTGGCTGCGGGCCCGGACCACGGTTGAGACCGCCCGCCTGGCGCGGTGCCTCACCGAGCTTCAGCGCATCACCCTGCCAGACGGGCACGCCGCCCTCCAGTCGGCTTTGGAGGTGCTCGATGACTTCTTCCCGCTGCCGAAGCTGTCTAAAAAGAGGAAGACCGACGCCGCAGCCGACGAAGAAGCTGAGGAACTCGAGGTCTGAAGGTTGCGGGCTCCATGACTGACGAGCCACTCTTTGTCGAGCGCGAGCCGGCCCTTATTTCGTGCGGTGCTTGCCATCCGACGCGAGCCTCTCCGGACGGTCGAAACTGCGATTAGCACGGTGCCGCAGACGTGTTCGATGACCTTTTGACAGGCTTACAGCGGATCGGCGCTGCTGAAGCCCTCCGGAGGCAGCCCCTGCTGCAGGCTGGGCGAGCGCTCAGTGCATGCGCGCGCGGGATTGTTCCTTGGCAGAGTGAACCGATGCCAGTCTTGTCTCACTGAGCAGTTACGGGTTGTGCTATGCTTGTTGTGCCGTGCTTGCTCTTGCCAGGGCGCTCGCGCCCAGCAATGTGCAACGCGTGTCACGACCGTCGGGTGGTATCGGGACACTGCACTTAAATGGGGGGGTCGAATACTAGCACCCTGTGTTATTACTCGATTTGTCGAGTACTAAAAAAAGTTCCGGGTGGCCGAACAGTAGCAGGATCAAATAGTGGTAGTGTTTAGACAACCAGACGTGTTCACTTGCTGTTATTATTCGAACTCCGCACCCGCCGGCGACAAAATTTACCGTCGCCACGCCGGCAGTCATTTTCGCAGCCGCGGACGGGCAGCAAACCAGTTTGGCACGAGAGGCAACCTCCTGGGTGGTGTCCGGTTTAATCCTGTACCTAGGATGACGCGCCATTGTCACCCAAATTGCAAAAGTCGCCGAGGGGTGACAGTTTCAAACGTGGGGGTGACAATTACACACGTCACCGTGTATACGCGTGTATACACCAGCTTTTGACTGGGGGACTCCAGAAGGTTCACTTTGCCGCGCTTTCGTCGTGGTGCAACCCGTGTCGGTTGCAACGTGTGCTGCCGGGCTACCTCGCGGGCGACTTGGTGAGCTGACCTCGCTTTCCAAGACCCGACTTTGCGAAAAGGTAAGGATCCCAATTTAGGCACCTTCCGAAGACTGCTTGGTGCCACCTACTATCTAAGTGGAGTGTATCCACATCACTTTCAGACCGCATGCGCGTGCTCGTACTACGTACACGTTGAACTGGTGGAGCCACGTAGCCCCACCAGAGGTTGCGTGCGCATGCTCTTTCAATTGCGGCTGGTTGGACCGGCGCACCTTTCTTCTTGCCGCCACAGCGGAGGAGTAAGTTTAGCTCATCACAATCTTCCTTTTTGGCACCTAGCTTCTGCCATGAAAGACACTAGTCACTTTATTTTGGTTCGCATAAAACTCAAGAACAAGCGTGGGCCCCATTTCTTTCACACTCCCAGCCAGGGATGCATTTTTTACGCGCGTGGAAATGAGAGAAAATCGGAAAGTTTCCAGGACAACAACCTAAACCAGACCAAAGAACGAACTTGGCTAGCCAACGGAAGGAACAAGACAGACGAATGCACAGCAAACGGGACTACATGGACCCACCTGCATGCACACCTCTTTGAGTACCACAAATTTTGAAAAGTATAGATCCAAGATCGCCTTTGACCGCCGTGTCCTCTGAACGGCTGTTCACTTTTTTGAGTGAGTGGCGCACCAGGTAGTTAGGTACCAGGGAAAGCCTGCTACACGGGAGCAAAGCTTCACGGGTTCGGCGGTACTGCAGAGCCACGGGCCTACGGCTCAAGTGGCTACCGATTTCCCAAACTAAAGCATCAAGGCGTGGCGCACCTTGCTTGACGCTCGCGCTGAACACAAGCTCGTCGAGACAGTCAGCCACAGGGCAGAGCGGACGGGGTGGTAGCACTGTGCTGCCTCCGACTCAAGCTTTGCAAGCTGTGGTTGACCGTCGCGTTCCTGCTTCAGGAGAGGCCTTTTGCTTTTGCTTTGCTCGCTTGCTTGAGTGGCGCCGTCGTCTAAGCGGTGGTTCACCCATGTAGCATGGGTTTCCTCAAAGCAGGTTAAAGCCGCAAAAGAACGCGCGAAAGAAAAAGACAAGGAGAGAAAGAGAGAGAGTATGTCGTTCCTCCCCGACGAGTCGTGGCTCCGGGGAACGAAGCGCCGAAGCATGTCAGCGCCCGAGCGGTGCGGCAAAAAGCACTGGAGTCACACGGAGACGTACGACCCGCTGCGACCGGATTCCACCGACGGCTTCGGGTCCCGCGCGTACCCGAGGGGGTCGCCGAAGCCGACGGTGCCGTCTTCCCCGTGGTCCTCCAACAGCGCGGCGCCGTCACCCGCGCCGCACCACGTTTCGTTCGCGCGCTCGCGGTCGTTGAGGCCGTGCGACTCGATCCGGATGGACTTCACCGTCGACAAGTCGAAGCAGTGGAACACGCACAAGGTCAAGCGGATGTCCAGCACCGCCCCCGACTGGGGCGGCAAGACTCCGACCGTCAACCTCACGTACACGGAAGCAGGGGATCCGGACCCAGCCCTTCCGATCTCGCGGCAGGTGTCGTTGACGAGGAACTACAGGACAAGCGACGACGCGCTTCGCCGTGAATTCGACCGGTTCGCCCCCCGGGAAGGCCTCGACCAGCAGCTCATCCAGCGGGGGCTGACCGGCGCCGGCGCGAAGGACACGGCGTGGATCACTCACTGGGAGACGCCGGCCAAAAGCCGTGTTTCGCCGCACACTGCGCGGCCGCTGCCGTGGCTGGACGCGGGGCGCGCGACGTACGACACGGAGCCGGTCGGCCGCCGGCTCGCCGGGCTCGACCCGATTTCGGCGCGCAACGTGGTGCTGGGCGTTGGTATCCCGGTGATGAAGGAGAGCAATAGGAAGCATTCGAAGTCGAGGTCGCCCTCCCGGGGGCACGCCGAGCCGGTGAAGGTGAGCCGGCGGCGGAGCCAGTCGCTCGGCTTCGCGAACTTCGAGGGGGGGCCGAAGGCACCGCGGGTCCTGTCTCCAGGCAGGAGCTCCAACTTCGCGTCTGTCGCTCGCTCCGCCGGGCTGCGGGGCAACGAGAAGAACCACGGCACGTGGCTCTGGCTCGCGCGGGGCATGACGCCCGAGCGCCGGCGGCGCGCGTCTTCGGTCTTCTCGTCCCCGCGACGAACGCGGGAGAACGTGACCGACATCTTCAACCCGAAGCAGACCGCGTCGCCCCGCGGCCGCGTGTACATCCGCGCCGACAACAAAAAGACCGCCGGCGGCGCGCCGTACGACACCTACTCCCCGAGCAAGACGCTCGTCCAGCCGCAGAAGTGTGCCTTTTTTCTGAACAAAACTGTTTGAAACACAACGTGGGGCGGCGCCGGAGCTTCACCAGCTCCGGCTGACACCATTTGCGCGCTTAACCATTATATAAGAAGGCGAATGAAAGCATAGACACAAAGATATAGCTCAAAGCATCTGCAGAATAACACGAAATGCCTCTAGGCAGAAACCCTTTTTCACATTTCTTTTACAGAAGCTTCGGAAGGAAATGCTCGACAAACGCTGCCAGACAACGAACCGAAGGGATCCCAAGTGCTGTAACCACCGAACCACGTGTTGGATGGACGTGAGGTCATGCGGGTCTAGCCCTACACGACGAGACACACAAACACAACAGGCCAAAAGTCCTGGGTGGCGTAAGCGAAAAACAAATCAGTTTGTGTTGGTATTGCACTTGCCCCTCTACCTCCCATATTTCCTCCCTTCCAATCGGGAGTCAAAGCAGCTACGTCGGGTATTTGTTGCGACATTCTTTCGAACGGTAAGCCGGCGGCGCAACCGCGTTGGCACCCGCGCCAAAAACCAGTGCACATGCACGGGTAAGGCCCGCCCTCCCTTGTCAAGAAAGGCGACAAAACGCGCGCGAAACAGAAAAGAAGAAGCATCCGCGTTTCTTCTAAAAAGTAGCATCGGCTCGGCTGCTAGGGCCTGGCGGCAGCTCGTTGAACCTACTCACATCTCACACAGGTCTTTCTGGCAGAAGAAAATGATCCACACAAAGGGGAAGTGGTCACCAGGACCACAGACCGAAATGAAGGTATGCTGAGACAAATAATTGGTCAAAATCCTGGGTCCAACGTCCCGAGAGCTTCTATATTTGGACCCAAATTCTGGACTCAAAACTGTTGACCTGGCCCAACCTAAAACCAAAAACCTTTGGACCTGACTGGGGATGGCATGTGTAAGTTACACATGCCATCGCAGTGTAACATACAGTAAGCGCTCACTGTCCGTACGCCCCAACCGCCCCGCTACATATTCTTCGCCTTTTCGAAACAATAACGAAGGGGAAGGTCGGTCCTGCTTCAGGTTCCGCTGGGTTGCCCTCGTGAGAAGCACAAACAAAAAAAGTCGAGTCAACCTTGCCTGCAGAGTTGCCTACAACCCGCTCATCACGCACAAACACTCACACACACGTACACACACAGGGTGGTTACATCCAGACGGCAGGGAAAGCCGCGAAAGCATCCGGCCGTGGACGTTGCGGGTATTTCACCTTTTCTTTGTTTTGTCGCGTTTCCGGGTGTCGACGTGTTGCTGCTGTTGTCGCCGGGGCCACTGTGTACCCGTCGTTTGTATGGCAGACGACTCGGATCCCGTCTCCGATCAAATGAAAGAACAAGTGCTTCACTTTGCAAGTAGGCTTTTCGCTATGGCCAACAACCACCGCAGGTCCTCACACGCCAGTATGATCCACCTGCACGGCAGCAGCCTTGCATGAGCCGTCGAAGCGCGTACAGTCTCACTGGCGGAGTAGACGCACTAGGTCAACAAGAGTACTTCACGCAGCTTTCAGGGTTTGGTTGATTCAAAAAAGTGAAGTTGTTCGCTCCTTCATGTCCTCCCTTGGCGACAGGAGAGAGGCTTGGATCGAGGACGATACAACCCCGCAGTTGCACCAAGGGAAGCAGGTGTTTTGTTTTTGTGTGGCACCTGCTTTGTAGGAAATACTTGAGGCTGTCAGTTGCGAAACTTCGGAGGAGGTAAATGTGCTGTAGCCCACACGAAACACAGGTAAATCTGTGTTTAGTGGCTGGCGTAAAGCGTTCAACAAAAAAGACTACACTTTTGTAGTTGTATTGTTTCTCCCCCTCTTGCCGCTCCTTCAAACAAGCACACAGCAGCCCCTCGAGTATTTTTCCCCCGACGCTCGGGAGTTCTGATCTCCTTGGCCACAACAGACTTTCAAACAACACAAAGTTCTATTCTGTGCAAACTACAAGAATCCAAAATAACACGAGAAGGTGTTTATGCGGTATCCTGAGGCCGAGGCCAGCCTCCCTCTGCGTATGTAAAGTACTTGGACAAGGCCGAAACCACCAACAAACAACAACGAATGTAAGACAGGCCTCGCGTGCCCACCTTCACACGTGTTGTTTATCAGGGAAACCAGCGTGCCCAAAGCAGGCGTTCGCCGTGAATGATAAAGCATGGAATAACGAGGGACCGATTCTCTTGACTCTTTTTGTTGGTCTCTTAACCCGAGAAGGAATAATCAAAACTTTGAGTTTCGTCTAAGGCCTCGTTGCGCGGGATCAATAGGGACTGCCGGGGTCGTACGTACTCCTACGTCAGAGGTGAAATTCTTAGATCGTAGGAAGACGAATATTCCCATACTTGCGGAAAGACGTGCAGGGCTTAGGAAACGTCGGAGTTCAAAGGCCGCGTGACCTTTCCCGTCGAAGCCGATGGGCCGGGTCGTCGCCCCCCTTCACGCGCATCGGCGAGAACCCGATCCGGGGTTCACAGCAGCGATAATCACGCGACGTGGAGCAAAAACTGCTTCCCTCGAGACCCCCCCCCCCCCTCGCTATACAGCTATGCCGGCGCTTTTAAACCCTCCGATTACCGAGAAAACATGGGAGCGGCGCACCCTTGAGACTTGGGTTGGTTGAGCCGGTGTGCTGAGCGCACTTGGTGCCTTGTATCTGTCGTGTTTTACCTTCCTTTTCCTCTCCGTAGGCTCGCCTTCTGTTGTACACGCCTCTCTCCCGCCCGCCTGCTAGCTCGCTTTTTTGTTGTATTACAGCCAACGTCCGAAAAGGGAAGAGACAGTTAGCTCCCCCTCCGGCAAAACAAAAAAAAACGCGTTTCCCCTTCGTTCGGGTTCCGGACAGCTGAAGCAGAAGAGCCGTCCTCTGGTACCAAGTAGCCTTGCCGTGGTTGTACAGGGGGCAAAGGATACCGCGTCACGTTGCAACCGACGAGTTATTCACAACCGCGCATCTTTTTAGTATTAGCAATCTTCAATTGAATCTTGCGGGTTGCCCTTCAATGTATTGTGCAGGCTAAAAAGACGTAGACAGCGTGTTTTGGTTGATCAGAATTCCTTACCTGAATATACACAGCGTATATACAAGGTAGGAAAAACGATCAACCGGCACGCACAAACAGAACGAAGCGCCCTGTCTTTTTTTAACTTTTGGGACGCAGCCGCTTTGTACACCTGGGCAGGGATTGGCAGGTTGACGTTTCAAGGCTTGCCCTTTGCAACCTAGTATTGGGATACTGCACTGTTTCTTACTAAACGCTATTATGTGGCCCCGTGAGGATCTACGAATTCTGGGTGTAGAAGTCAAAAACTGGTCCTCAGGGACCAGTCTGGTCCTGGGGGAGGAATGAGGAACAGCACGTAAAATCGGAGAACAAGACAACTAAGACGAAGAAGCACCGACACGGACGCAAGCTGCGAACAGCCAAGGTCAGAGAGGAACTTGCAGCTGTGACGTAACGAAGCTCGGTCGAGTGTTCGGTGAAACCCCTCGTTAATACTACCAACGACCGCGACACGGACGCAAGCTGCGAACAGCCAAGGTCAGAGAGGAACTTGCAGCTGTGAAGTAACGAAGCTCGGTCGAGTGCTCGGTGAAACCCCTCGTTAATACTACCAACGACCGCGACAGAAAGCCGGGCACTAAGCGTAACCGAAAGGTGAGACGCGAGGCATGGGCTCACTCTGTCCAGGACAATACCACAAATGCGACACGAGCACAGGTCTTGATGCGAGGGGTTGATCCCAGCCTTCTGAATACCAGCAGTACGCTGATGCCCAGCAAACTGGGGCACCTTGCAACCTGAGCTCTGGATCCAACTACGAGCTTTTTAACAGCAGCAGCGTTAATATACGCTATTGGTGCTGGAATTACCGCGGGTGCTGGCACCAGACTTGTCCACCAATTGTGCTCATTGACAGGTTTAGATATCATCCATTGCATCTAGCGTACTAAGTACGTGTCTAGGCTATTTCTCTTCGCTGCCTCAGCAGTGTTGCTATTGGGCAATTGCGTACGAGCACGACCGACTGTTGATAACCAGCACTGGAGCTGCCGGTTGGCGGCCTTTGAGACACCATCTCCCTTCTAAGACTTTAAACCCGAAGTTTCAAGCGAGCGTTCACTCTAAAAACGCACTCACAGGTAACTAAAGAAAACTCATCTTAACCGACCTCACACACTCATCCATTAAGAAAACTCCAACTTTCATCAGCACTCGAACAGCTGAAAAAAGCCGAACCCGACCACACTCCATCCCGCTCGCGCGAGAAGCACTTCTTTATCTCTCCGATCTTCCTTTTTCCCGTCTCCACTTCTTTTTTTGCGAAGAAAAAGAGAGAGAGAGACAGGCAGAGAGAACGAGAGCGGGTAGTTAGTGCAACCTTTTTTTTTCCCCCCCACGCAAACGACAAACAGCTCCCGCGGGATGTCGTCGACTGCGAGCGGCCAGCGCGTGAAGGCGTTTATCAAGAAGGCCTGCAGCGACCTGAAGAAGCAGGCGGCGCAGATCCGATCGAAAGCGTCGAGTAAGGGCTCGGAGATGGTGAAGTCGGAGTCGGCGGTGTCCCTCTGCGAAAGCAGCACCTCTTCGATCTCGTCGATCGCGCCGGAATCCGGCCGGTGCACGCCGACCGTGTCCGACAGCACGTTGTGCGAGCCGGCAGCGCCCGTCAACCCACTGTCCCTTCCCGAACCTTCGCAGGCCGTCCAGACGCAGAAGAAAGCCACCAAGAGAAAGGCCGGCGCCCGCAGAGCAGCCAGCAGGAGACAGGCTAAGAAGAAGCTCACCGTATGGGGTAAGATCGCCGCGGGTACAAAGTCGTTCTTCAGCTTCTTCTCCATCGAACCGCAGCAGTACCACCTCAGTCGGGGCGACTTCACCAACGAAGAGAAGAGGCACGTTGCGAAGATGATGCAGGAGTACGCGAGGAAGAGCAGCCGGTCTGCGAACGGCAAATCCGTCATCGACATGAGCGACCCGAACGTCCCCCTTGAGATCCGGCTCACGCTGATGACCGACTTCAGCAGCATCGACTACGAATTGCTGCTTCGGTTGGATGAGGACGTGAAGAAGCCAGCCAAGCAGCGCGACCTGAGCTCCCTCCCGATGCCGACCACCTTCGAAGGCGACGTGTCGTCTGAAGACGAGGGCACCATCGGCCACGAACCGGAGACTTGCGCCATTTGCCTCGTGGACTTCGAGAAGGGATGCAAAACACAATCCCTCCGCTGCGGCCACGCTTTCCACGAGACCTGCGTCATGCAGTGGCTTACCTCGTACAACGACTTCTGCCCCTCCTGCAGGTGTCCTTGTGAGGCTCCGGATGCTGACGAACCAGCGTCTTCCACCTGCTCTCACCCCGCCACTCCCGCACCGATCGAAGCATGAGAAAAAAAACACACAAAAACTTAAAAGAAGTGTCCGGAATAAACATGAACTAAAAATTCCGGAAACCAAGCAATGCCACCTTGTCAACAAACAAACAGCAAAGCTACAAGGCTGGAAGACGAGGAAGAAAGCCGTAACGAGCCATGGCATGTATCGGCACCTTTTTGGAACTCGATATACCAAACATCTGACCCCCCAGATGGCACTTTAGACGTTTCTTGGCCGATCGAACCAAGTACCCCCAGAACCACAAGTGGGTGTGCTACCCGTTAGACCACGGGCGAAAAAAAAAAAAAAAACGCGGCCGATTTCATTTTTTGTATTTGAACGATCCCCTTCCGGAAGTCCGCGTGATCCGTCATGAAATCTGCGGAAATCTGCCGATAAACTACTGAGCTCACAAACGCTCGACGCAGCGAGGAATCGAACCAGCGACCATTTTGTTGGTTCGTGCGAAATGAAGAGAAAAATATTTTCGGATTTTTGGCACAAGTAGCATAGCCACGTATGTGCTCGTTGGCTTTCCAATGACCAGGAGTGTACTGTATTCAAAAGCTTTGTGCCGACGGCAACAAAGCCTGCCTGCTTCAAATGTTAGTCCAACGGAGAGGACCACCCGGCCGCCTGCGGCTGGCTTCCCATCGTCTTTTCCTCCTTGCCGGCTCTCTTTTGCAGTGCGGTAGCCTTTCTTTTGTAGGCTCCACATTCGAACCGCCACAAGATATCCTCAAAAAGGGCTCAAAAAGCAGGGGGAGTGGGAAGGGCAGGCCCTGCACCCGCTCTCCCCAATTCGCTTTCTTTTCCTCTGTTCGTCTCTCATCGTTTTCAAGGCGAGTGTTGTGCTGGATGCAGCTTTTGACTGCCCCCATTAACAAGTCTTTCTCTCCCTCTCTCTCTCTCTCTCTGTCTCCCTTTTGCACCTTGCATTCGTTACCTTTTCGCTGTTCTCCAGCCTCCGAAAATTTAAGACAATCAAAAATACGCAGGTTCTTTCCCCACGGCCGTCAGAGAAAATCAATTAGAAAAATCTGAGTGGAAAAAAAAAAAAAAGCACCAAATTCAAGAGTAAATCTAGCAATCGATCAACTACTGCAGCAACAGCAACAAGGAGAGTGTCCCCGCTCCGCCGACGCTTTGCAAGGGAGGGAGAGGCGAAAAGCCAGAGGCGGATAGGGGCCGGTCTGCAACCCAACAGCAAGGGCAGTTTTTTTTTTTTTTTTTTTTTTTTTTTTTTCACAAATTTAGGGCGGCAGGGCGGGGGGGAGGGGGGTCACGACACTGCTGCAGGAAAACAAAAAAAAAACTCCATCTGGTCGGGCGGCGGGGCCCCCCTAGCCCCGACCTACCAGATACGTGGCTCTGCCGTGCGCCCGTTTCTTTCGCTTTGCCGGAAAAGACTGTCCTCCCATCATTAAAATTCCGATCCAAAAGAAAAAGAAAGAAAATAAATGAAAATCTCACGCAAGCAACTTTCCGCCGGTGGAATTAAACTTGCCACCAGGAACCGACCGCCCTTCAGTCTTAACACTTGCTGTCGTTGGGAGGGGGGAACAAAAAAAGAAAGGGAAGAGGAATCACCGAAAACTAAGAAAGAAGAACCAAAACACGAAAGAAGAAGACAAAAAAGCCCAAACAATCACTAGTAAATGACCACAAGAAAACGCGAAAGAAAGACCCTCGGCCTCAAGAAAACGCCCGAAGAAGAAGAGAGTAGACTCGCCGAGTAGGACCCTCTGATCGTGATCAGCCTAAAACCACGTCCAGGATCCGAGTTCGGGGGTAGTTATCAACAAAAAGACGTTGTTCGAACCAGTTGATGCAGCCGCCCTGGTGGAAGGGATGGACGTTACCACGCCCGCCCCCTTACCGACGAGGGAACTACACAGAAAGAACAACAGCACTAGTCTTTCCAGCAGTTAAACCACTTACAACAAGGTATCATGGGATAAGCCGGCAGCGGCTGCTTATTGGCATATGATCCGTGTGGTCCGTGTACTTAAAGGTTCCCAATGCTTAACGGCTTTATCACGTGGATGGCCCTGAGATTACAACCCTCAGGTGACAGGTGACACCACTGATTCACTGTTGACCATACTTCAGCCTTCTTCTGGTAGGACACTGTACCCACGACCGGTCGACGCAGAATACGGCGGGTTGACCCCCAGCAGGCTGCTGTTCGACGGCGACGAGTGGCTATGGTCCTGCGGCGGTGGATCTGCGAAGCAAACCGTCGAGGAGATGGGGTGCTGGTGGATTTCGTCGTACCAGTACTGGGCCACAAGAGAACAGCTCTGCGACGTATCGCCTGGGTTGGCCGCTCGACACACAATGAAACACGTTGCCGCGTTTTTTTGTACAAGCACCTGCTTTGTAGGAAACACTGGAGGAGGCCGCCAGTTGCGAAATCCCAAAGGAGGTAATTGTGCTTTGGTGCACGGGTCCTTCACGGGCGCTTTTCTCTTTGAAAGTGGGCTTCCCCCTGCTTTTTTTTTTCCACCAATCATGCAATGCTGAAGAATACGAGAAGCTCGCCACCCCCTGCCGATGGCGTATTGTTTGCGTCCTGCTCTGCGTTTGATGAATATAACCCGAGAAGTGTCGATCAACACGATACGAAGTAGGCAGACCGTCACCGTACGTATGGTGGGTGAAGAATGACCGAAACCGCATTTTGGTGACAACAAAGGTTCTCCCCGGCTCTCAGTCCGGATGTAGCCACCGTCTTTCACACCGCGGTGCGGATGGAAAAATATCCAATCGACTTGGGCTCGCTCAGAAACTCAAAGTCCCGTTCTTTGAAGTTGTAACGGTCTGCCAAAAAGCAACTACCTCTGTCCCTATTCGCATCGTCATGGTCATCTTAGTATCGGCGTGGCGAGAGAGCTCGTGTTCTTCTAACAATCTGCCGCTTCTTTATTCGCAGCTTTGCGCTGCGCCGCGGAAAACCTATTCGTCCTTTTTATTGCGGGGGCATTCGTCCTTTCCATTCCGACCGCATCCTGCCCCGTTTCTTCGTCTCACCTGTCCCTTTCACTTCCAGCTCACGGTTCAAGAGAAGTATGACCGGCCCATCGTGTGATACTGATCCCCGAACCCCCCCTCCCGCAGGGACAGATTTGCCTGTGCTCTTGTAGCATGGATGCTCCTGGCTGTGACGAGGTCCGGCAACAGCCGCCTGGCAAGCCAGACTCAAACCGCTGTTCTATCTGCAGCCACCCAGGTTCCTCACCGATGTTGCGTCGTGGCTGATGGGACCGAAACACGGTGCAGATAGGACGGTGCGGCGGTGAGCACATTCCGTGTGAAGTACGTTCTTGCAATCTCCGCCTGCATCTCCTCCCTGCAGCCCCCCTTCGGCGTTTGCTGAGTAAGACGCAGTGCGACTTTCGTCGCGCCTTCCTTTCCACCCAGCTGCCAACCACCTTCTTCTATTTGGTTGTGTGCACCGGTCAGAGGACCCTAATTCATCATCATTTCGGTCACCTCTGATCGTTCGTTCCAACCCCCTCTCTCCTACTTCCCCTCCCTTCACGCGGCTACCGCGTCATTTACGTCGCGATTTCGAAAGAAGAGAGGGGGCTCAGCATAGATAAAGCGCCTGCTCAGGGCTACAAGTTGGTTCCTCTCGCGGGATCCTCACGCTTCTTGAGGGCAGCTGCGATGCTCTGTGTGTGTGTGTTTCTATGTTCGGCTGGTTCAGCTGGATTCGTTTCGCGAGAAAGACGCAGAAGAGAGCGACACTACTTCTCTTTTTTTTTTTTTTTTCGGAGATCGTCCTCGGGGCTTTTTGCCCTGGTGTGCGTTAGCGCCGATGCTTTTGGCGATGCGTCCAAAGCTGAGGCCTGTGTTCGCACCGCAGCGCAAAAGCCCGTGTAAGGGCGAGCTCCGCAATTCGCTATTGGGGGGCAGTCACTCACCTGCATCTCCCCGAAACCGCCAGGACGCTCCGGTGCTGCTGTGCACACACGGCGCGCCAAGGATTACGACCATTCCATTGACGAAGGCAGTACGGTGAAAACTGTATCGACCTGACGCGTTTCTGGGCAAGTCGGCCAGCCGTATAGCACATACAGGGGCGAAAGACCCATCGAACCATCTAGAAACTGGCTCACTCCCTCAGGATAGCTAGAACCAAAACAGGAGTTGCGCCGGGTAAAGCGAATGATTGGAGGCATTGGGGAAATCGCTTTGTCGACCTACTCTCAGACTTTATAGATGGGCGTGAGCAGAGGGAGTTACTTCATTGAGCCCCGACGTAGAATCCTGGTTCGAAGCCGGGTAGGCGCTTTCATCTAGGGCAGTTTTCCCGGTTGCATTTTGCTCGGCGGCCAGGGGGGGACGAACACCGAAAACCTCCCAGAAACCGGGCTTGTCTAATGAGGCGAATCATACGCGGGGTCGGCGCCTTCGTTGCCTTCATGAAAGCGAATGGTAATTTGCTGTTTGTGTTGTCCCTCGACGACCTCGACCGCCGCATTGGCGGGAGGACGAAAACCGGGGCTTATTCCCACCACAAAGGCAAATCTTACGCCGGCCCCGACTCGCCTTCGGTAAGGTTTCGTATTGTCAAGCAATGTGCACCGGTTGCAAACACAATCGTGGTAAAAATGAATAAGAAAAAGCAAAACAACTGCAGTTCGCTGGCCGAAGCGGACGCTTGCAGTTAAGGAAAAAAAGAGGAAAATATAACATCCCCTCCACACAGCCTCTCTTCACGTACAGATAGAGTGTTAAACCTTCCCCCCCTTGCATCCCTGCCGTCAACCCAAAATCCTCTCTCCCCCTCCCTGTTTTGCGCAATAGAAAGACGAAAACCATCCGGATGAGTGGTGGCCGTTTCTAGTGGTCCTCTTCGGTTCGAGTCAAGAATGCATACTTTCTTGCCAACCGAAAAGGACAAACTGACACAGCCACCCCAACACGTTGCGGGAAAGTACTTCAGACGGGTAGTTGCAAGGAACGCTCAGAATCCGGGTCCGTCTGCGCAAGACTTGAATCAGTACAGTCTGTTTCTTGCACCGGTCTGCACTCTCACTACGATCCACGCACTCCGGGGCGGCTGCGATCAAATAATGCATTCTTCGGTATCCTTCGGCACAGCATTTAAAGGCCGGCGCAAAGAGCGCTCACTTGGGTTTGCAGGCTTTTTGTGGAGTCGGGCGAATCTGCAACACACCAGCCCCGCTGTGCTCTCGTAGCAAGGTTGGTCCTGGCTGTATCGAGCGACGAACAGCCGCCTGACACACACCACCACCGCTGTCCTGGGCGCAGACACGCCGGTTCGGCACTGATGATGGTCCGTCTTATGTGTCATAGCTTCAAGGACCGAAACACGGTGAGGCCAAGCCTCGGAAGCTGGAGTTAAAGAGGGTGTGACACCCGCTTTTTTAACTCCAGCTTTAACTCCAGCTTCTGAGGCTGAACTCCAACCGTGTACTGATTCCGAACAAGTTCTCGCATCTCCCCGTTCTGCGCTCCTATCGTCTCGGTGTGGATTTTCACCCTTCTTTTTGCGCCCCCACGCCTCCCCTGCAAACAAGTAATCCAGAAGAATATAAAGCGAACACCTCAAGAGAAAAGGAAGAACCCACAAACCACAAAATAAAGCCGTCACGTCCGAAGAAAATAGGAAAAGAAGAGCAGGAGCGGCGGTGAATGGGCCAGGGATTCATACAGGCGACCAGAGACGAATTCCAGTCTTGTTACAAAATATAACCCATTCGATCACCCGAAGACTTCCCGGCTTTTGAAGAGAACTTTCACTTCAAAGAATAGATCTCGGGATCGGCAGTATCACAAAAATAACTATAACTCTAAAAATAGTAGTACGTTGGTACTGAAGGAACATTTCCGCAACAGCAGCCATAAATATCCCGGCGACTCTTTTCGCACCGAAGTCTTAAGCAAGCGCGCTTCGCTGGAAAATACAAGAAAGCGATGACCACTCCCCAATACGCCCTGTTTGTGAAAGGGTCCTGAAGACTGTACAAATCCCTGGCAACGACGAGCACAAAATATAAGAAAAGTAAAATTTGGAGGTAGTTGGCACCCACCCGCTTGCGCTCAGACGTCATGGTCGAGGCATCGGTACAGGCGTCCACACCCTGCCCTCCCTCCCCCCCCCCACCCAACCTTAAAGATTTCGTCACCGTCGCCGCCCTCTTGAAGAAACCTTTCACACACTCACACACATACACACACACACACACACACACACACTTAGAAAGAAAGGATTTGAAAAACTGCTGCCCTTGTCTGATCCACGGTGGAATAGCTGATCGCCGAGGCTGGTGCCCTGACGATAGCACCACGCTGTGGTACCCGCTTTTTGAGAACAGCCTGCGGTCAAGGGAAGAAGCGCGTTGTTAAGAATAAAACAAAACCGAATCGACTCACAAGCAGAAGGAAGCACGCCACCCCCCCAGCCGCACCCCCATGGAGGGAGGAGGCACGTGTTCTGCCTAAACTTGATCCCCTAGGATTACCCGCCTGCCCCGTTCCTTTGAGATCTGACAAAGCAGACACCGCTGACACCGCTGTCCTGTTTGCAGACACTCTGGTTCCGCGCTGAGGGTGCCGCCTCATATGAAATGGACCGAAACACAGCGCAGTTCTGACCACCACTCCAAGCACGTTTTTAAAGTGCAAGTTTTTGTGTCCAACAAGTGCAATTTGTCAAGAACAAAAAACAGATCGATGGCAGCGTACTATCCTTACTCCCGTTAGATGAACAAACACGGTTGAAGGAAGTGCGCACACGGTTGAAGGAAGTGCGCACAAACAAACCCCTCCGTTGCATGAGAGGCAACGTCCTGCCTAACATTGAACCAAGATCTTCCCCTGAGGCAGTGCGTATGTCAAAATGAACAACCCATTACTTCCTGACGACCTTACCCAGCGAACGGGCCCTGGTGTGTTCGGTACACGGGAGGAAGGCTCGCCGTTCGTCGATCATTTTCGTATTCGAACTCTTTGATCTATTATTTATCTTTACGTACGCCCTGCACCCCTACCTCTTTTTGCATCAAACCACTGCAACGGCATCAAACCGAGGTCGACGTTTCACGTTCTGGGTTTGCGTGTTTGGCTTTACAAGCCTTTACAAGTCTCGGGCATAAACGGAACCCGCACCGAAGCCGCTCGGGTTAGACCGACTTCTCACCCCTGTAGCGAAGGCAACACCATGTCGTGGCCTTCCCGGGGCCCACTGAAGGAACCTGTGCCATCCTCTTCTGCGGTCTACCTTCCTTCCCCCCCCCACCCAAACAATGGAATAGAATTCCAACCAAAGGAGTTTGCACAACTTCTTTTTGCAGGGTCCATTGCCAGAACCACGGTAGCACATGAAAAATCAAACGAGCCAACAAATTGATTGCAGCATTATCGATCCGTCGATGCTGCGCCTGTTGTCTCGTTCATCAGTGCAAGCCCCAAGTCCTGAAATGTTTGAGCGATAAAGCCGAGGTGTTACTTTAGACTCTGCTCGCGCATTTGGAACCTGGATTGAGACCCCTTCTTCCAAAGAGGAGGGCTGGCTTTTCCAGTTCGCAAGCCGGAACCCCGTAACAACCTGATCTTGCTTTCGGTTGACCACAACAACGGTGAGCACCTGTAGACACTTTTTGCCACCCAAATCGGAACAAAGAAATACCCCAACAACTGACTTGATCAAAATGGACAACGTCCCAAACGATAAAGTGATTAGCGTTCGATCGTGGTCATCAGCCAAGATGTTTGATCCATTGTGCATCGAAATATGCTGCGGGGTTTTTCATCGATCCCTCAAAAACCGTAGACTTCAAAATCTTGGAGTCTCAGGTGAGTTTTAATCAGAAACCACACACGATGGGATGCTACTTCCCAGAGCGCGATTTCGCAAAACTCGTATGTTGCTTCGACTGGCTTGACACTGCGACACAGAAATGAAAGCCATCTGTTCGCGCCGACAAAATTGGTGCATTTCGCGCGCCTCCGTCCGCCGGGTTTCGCAAGTGTTTGGCCAGCAAACATTTGTCAGCATTGCCCCTTCCCCGCATGCATGCCAACTTGCGGCGGCGCCATGCCCCGGAGGGAGCTTTCTCGTTAATCGTGGTAGTCTCCATCAAGAGGCGCGTCTCTCCTGTGGAGGCAGTGTGTTACGCATTCGAATGTGTAGCACACCCCAATTAACGGCCGTACACATTGGCCAAAGAACCCAGCTCGACCTCTGGGACGCTACGTGAAAACACACTCAGCGGTGTATGCGGTGGTGAAGCTGCACATTGGCAGGTGTATGCCTACACCACCTCAGATGTAAATGGAAAGGATCAGGATGGCGGGAACAAAATAACATAAAAAAAAAAACAGACTGCACATCAACCCCGGTTGATTGTCGGCAACACAAAACAGTAAGCCCCCAAGAAACACCGCCAGTAGAGAAACTCTGCCTGAAGGCATCAATCACCTCCGAGTGGGCCACTGAGTCTAAAACTTGCTGTTGTTGAGGGGGGCAACCGCAACAAAGATCATTGAGGAAAAGGAAGAACCCCAAGAACCTACACTTCTTGAGCTTGTAGCCAACATGGATCTGCCCATGTTCCGGTGGTAGTTCAAAAGATTGTAGACATGAGCACTGGAAGATAAACAATCACCAAGCATTCACAAATCGTTCCCTTCTTTCAATGTTCAGGGCTTCTTCTCTTCTCATAGAGGAGGACAGAAAATGTCTGGCGAAAGGGATTCGACATCAAGTGCACTTGAGGTACCCAAAAAAGTGAGCCTAGGATAGGACAACCCCTTGCGAGAGTTTCTCGCAGCGTTGATGTGCGAATCGCGTATCGTCGCTGTGTACAGGAGATTGACTCGCCAGGTCACATTGAAGCTGGCTCGCGGAGGAGCACCCGCTGTACCAGAGTGCAACGCCCTATACATTTATCTTTTTATTTGTATAAGCACCTGCTTTGTAGGAAATACTTGAGGAGGCTGCCAGCTGCAAAAGATCAAAGGAGGTAAATGTGCTGTAGCCCACACGAAACACAGGTGAATCTGGGTTTAGTGGCGGGCGTAAGCGTTCAACAAAAAAGACCCATTTTGTAGTTGTATTGTTTCTCCCCCTCTAGCCTCCTTCGAAGTAAGCACAAGGCAGCCCCTCGAGTATTTTCAGTCGTAGCACCTGCGTCTTTTCTTCATTGGACTCCGGTCTGGTGTGGTGTCAAACCCGGTTGGAGACCCTGACAATGACGCGACAGAGTTTTTAAAAAAATCTATCCCGCACCTATCCCATACCTATACCCCCGCCACCAACCTTCATTTCTTTCATTTGTTTTCGTCTTCAGCTCCCCTCACCCCCGTCCGATTTACTCCAAAACACAACAAAAACTTAAAGAAGCGACGCAGATAAGACTGGCAGAGGGGGGGGGCATCACACACTCGCCCTTGAGCAATTGAAAGCTGAGCAAACTGTGTTTTGGTCACGAGTATTTTTTCTAGTTCAAAGCATGCTAATACTGCAGGGAATAGTTGACTGGACCTCTTGAGTTTGTGCTAACCACGATTTGGGGTGTCGGGCGAGCCTAACATAGCCTCCAGCAGGATCGATCCCCCCCATTCGCGAGAAAAAGCAAATAATAAACACCTTCTTTTTTCCATCTGTCTTTGTCAAGAGCCCGCGCTTCAACTATTCTTTAAATACGCTTTTCCCCCTCCCCAAGCAACACCCGCTTATGATAGAGAAGCCCTACCCAAAGGAATTGATCTCGGGGGTTAGGAAAAAAACAGTCGAACGACACCAGACTGTACATCAACCCCGTCAACCCCGGTTGATTGTCGGCAACACAACAGAGCTCGCCGGTGACCAAAGCGCCTGCGTTTCGCCCCCCCTGTGCTGCCACCTGTACAGTCCCTGTGCTCAGGTTTCTGATGAAGCCTGTTCCGCGCAGGATGTACACCAGCTGCAGGAACCCAAGGCGAAGTCCATCGGCCCAAGCTATTTCCCCTCTTAGCCTCTCACTGAATACTTGCCCGCTTCCTCCCCATTCTTACACCACAGGAAGCCTGCCTGTGGCGACGCCGGCAACAGAACGTGCAGACCAGCTGGCCTCAAGCACTAACACAGCTAGACGACGTTCGCCTGCATCCTTTCCGCCCTTGTTAGCCGGCCCTCAGCCCCGGAAGGCGTGTTGTGGAAGGGCAGGCAGGAGTGTCGGCGGGGCGCACCCGCGTTCCTTTTCTTTGTGGTTCTGGTTGCGCAGCGAGGGTTCAGCCACGGGTGTCTCACGCCCCTGCTGGCCATTTCAACCAGGCCGCGCAGCACACCCGGTACACGTTCGAGGAATCCCGCGAAACCTCCACAACAGCGCTGGGCACTGCAGAAGAACTCTGGGGCCATGCAGACCCTAGGAGAGTGCTCCAGTGATTTACAAGAGGGGTGTTCCGTGGTCCAAAGAGCAAAAAGGCGGTCAGTGGGGCGAGCTCCCCTGCATCTGGCGCGCAGCGCTCGTGTTGCAATGTAGGGTCTCCTGCACCCCCCGAGGTTTGATAATATTATGGAGCCGCCCGCCCACTGCCAAGCTCCCGTACCTTACCCTTACCGGGAACGAGTTGTTCATCTCTGGTAAAACGGACCGGATGCCCGAAGGAACGAAAGGGGAGAACCCAGAAACTCGCCACTCGCCCACCGGCGCATCGCAATCGGGCCACGTCGCCCCTGGTGTGTGAAGAATCACCCGGCACCGATTCTGGGCCCTTCGGGTCTTCCTTTCCCCTGCTTGGAGCCTGTTGAGCACCTACCTAGCTTTTTTCTTTTTTTTGCTATTTCCGTCAGTCTGTCTATTGCCCCCTTTTTCTTACTTCTTGCGGAGAACAGCGCAAACCTACTAATACATAGCTGCAAGCAAATTCCAACTCTGGAAACAAGCAAAGACACTTTTCTTCGCGCTTCTTTCACCTTCCGTTAAAGGGAGTGGGGAAGGCGACAAAAGCATGTTCGGGACACGCAAGCCCGAGTTTAGACAGAGAAAATCACAAGAAGCAGTCTAGAAAAAGAAGAAGAGCCCAGCTCGGTACAGGCCCAACCACCGGATGAGTGGGGGGCGCAGTCTGACACTTGTTGTCGTCGGGGGAAACCTATCGGACGCGACGATAGAAAAAGATTCCTCGAAAAAGTCGAACACGAACTATGAAAACCAATCAGAAAAGGCAAGCGGTTACACCAAGAAGAAGAAAAACCATAGAGATGAAGAAGGAGAAAAAGTGAAGAAACAAAGAATAACATAAACAGGGAATTCTGTCTAAACTAATCTGCCCCCTAAGCTTCCATCTGCATTCAATTGCATATAGGTTTAAGCACGCAAAAAAGAAGAGAAAGAAGAAAAAGACCGATGTCAATCAAAACTTCCGCACTGACCCACTGACCAGAATCAAGCAAAAAGGACAAGTGCCCCAGGGCAACTCATCACATCAGAAAGAAAATCACATGAAGTATACATTATGACACACCACCGTTTCCTCTCTTATCCCTCTCCCCCCCTTTCCGCATTCTTTAAGATGTCTTCAACAGGTTGTGGATCCTGATTCCTGGCTGCAGATTTGAGACCCGGTTAAAATCCGGTCCATCGGCCTGGTAAACGCTTTTGCAAGCTCATGTTCAAATCCAGCGATCTTCCAGCTACCGGTCTTGAAAACATACACAGACCAAAGAGTCCAACACGGCCTTATGGTGCCCTGCGAGTGTGGCTCACCTTCTTCGTAAAGTAGTCGTTCTTACTGAGAAGTTCCGGTACTCCTTTTGGTTGGGCTGATCGCCGGAGAGATGGCACCGGATTGCCAGGGTTCGAAAAGCCAGGAATAGTCCCTCAACACCCCCGCACCTCCCGTTGTTGTCTTCCCCACTGACACTCCAGGTCATCGTACCCTCACCCCATCCAATCCCCACCCGTCTGTTTGTCTCGCGCGGCTGCAGCGTGAAGGGCGAAAGGCGAGTCGGCGAAGAATCGCGGCATCTCAAAACTGCGTAGAGACCTCCCAGACACGACGCCATCCCCTCACCTACGTTGCGATCGCCTGGACACCGAGGCTTCGTTTCCAGCATGTGGCTGTCGTGAATCCGCCTGTCACGGATTCCCCGGACACATAGCATCTGATACAGCTGCACCCGCCACGAATCCACCTCATACAAAAGAGGCCTAATGTAGTGCAGTGTGCGTGCGTGTGTGGAGTCTTCCGCGCCGGCGTCCGAAAAAGGGGTTCTCCCTTCTTTTCGTCGATGCCGGCAGCCGCAGAAGCGCCCGTCCTCGTCCCCCTCGCCTCGCCGTCTTTCCTGCCTTCGGCACCGCAGCCAAACGATGCGAAATATCCTGGGTTTGCCCTCATCCCGCAGATCTCCGCTAGTTCCCCCCGCACAGTGGACTGGTCATCGGCAGTGGCCGATCTGCACAAGACCAACTGTAAGAACACAGAAGTTTCAGGGGGTGTCTTCTCTTTGCCTCTCAAAGAGCATCCTCCAACTGCAAGTCATGCCAAACCCCTGTTCACAGTTAGCCCTGTCTCACACACACGGTGCCCCTTCCCCCGCCCTGCGATTTACCTCTGCATGATTCCATCATATTTCCAGTCCCCTGCCTTTCCGCTTCCTCCCGGCGAAAGCCGGGATATCATCTTCTCCCTCTTCTTTGTGTTCCTCGGTAATGCCGACGTGAAAAGAACAAGAGAAGAGTTCCTCGTTTTTTTTTTGTTGGTCGTCCAGCTACGCACTGCGCCTGCCTTGCGGGACTGCCGGGCGCAGAGCAAGCGAAAAAGACGAACGGATACCGCGTCGTCAGAAGCAGCGCCGCTGCCCCCCTGCGACGGGAAACCGTGGAAGCTCAGCTTCGCCTGCCCTCACCCGTCACTCTTTGAACCGTACTTCGACTCTCTTGCAAAGATCCGCCGCACAGAACGCACGGTCTCCCCGCGTATGTGCACTCTCTTCAGCAACGCGTTGCAAGATACTCGATAGTCCAATTGCCGAGAGCCATCGTGCAACGAGAGCTCGGCTCTTGAGGTTCATCAAGGAAAAGGGGGGGAGGGATGCGTGAATCAGCTACTTCGCTGCCTCCGTTCTTCGGCGCCTGCCAGGAAGAGCAAAGCGAATGGACAGACGATCTTTTCTATTTTCGCTCCCCTTGAGCGCGACATACTTCCCAGTCTACAACAAAATAAGAGCAAGCAAGTCCGAAAGCAAAAACAGAAGAAAAAACAGAAGTAAACCAAAAAAAAAAAAAAAAAAAAGACTAAACTAAACACCGTTCTAGTCTCACCCCGAACGCAAAGCGCGTTCAGTAGAAAGAAACGAATCATCAGAACCCAAGCAAATCAAACCCCCAGCACGCGCACCTGTCTGGAGGATCAACATCCAGCAGTGCCGTTGGGTGGGGGAAGGCTTTTGTCAACACTTTGGCCAACAATGCCCGGACGAAGGGACAAGGTGGGGGAAGGCCCGCCAGTCGTCCGTCAGGGGGCAAGAAAGTAAGGGGAGCACCCAGAATTCAAGCAAACCCCCGCCCCCCCGGCTGTGACGAGCTACGAACAGCCGCCTGACAAACCAGACTCACACCGTGGTCCGCCTTATGTGTCCGCTGGCTTAAAGGACCGAAACACGGCGCTGACAGGACCATTGCGGTGTTAAGCACATACCCATTCCAAGCACGTTCTTGCAAGCCCCCCCCCGGCGTCGACGGTGAGAGAACCTGCGACCAACAGCTTCAGAGCTATAGATGGACGCGAGCGCTTTTTTCAAAACAAAAAGCAGCTTTTCGCACCAGAATGGAAACGGAAGCGTTTCCGGCACTGCGCAAGGCTTGCAGGTGGCGTTTTCTCTATTCGCCGCATGGGGCTTGTGACGGATAACGGCGTCTCGTCGAAGGAAGAAATGGAAATGCTTCCACTATCTTAGCCTCAAGGCGGGCCAGTCTGACGCCTCTGTCAGCAACACGGGAGGGTGAGACCAAAAAACAGCACTGTCACCGTTTTCTTTTCCTTCTTCTCTGGAGCTCTCGCCTTGCGTTGAACGGCTGTCGAAGGATGCAATCTTCGCTCTCTGAAAATCTCATTTCAACGAGGGAAAGAGAACTGGATTGTCCGCTCCGATACCGCCAGCGCCGGAGGCGATCATCCGCAAAAAAAGATAGTTTCTTGAAAAGAAATGCAAAAAGGCAAGGAATCTTTTCATTTTGCGAGATATGAGACCTGACAAGAAGATACTATCTGTTCTTGCCAAACACATCACACACACAACAGTGTCGCGTTCTCTTCCTCTCTCCATCTCTCTCCGCATTTTTCTGGAAAAAAACAAATCATTTTTTTTTTTTGCGAGTTTCTTCGTCGAAAGCGACGTTTATCGCGTGCACCAGCCGGTACACGTGAAGTGCATGGCCAGTTTGAGGGCGTTTCGAAAAAAGAAACACCGTAATACAATTGGCTCCCGAACCTGACACATTGTCGTTGTCATCCGATCCCACCCTTTTCTCCCGCTTTCAAGGTGGAGGGAGACCTAGCACCACCTTGCCAACCGATCTGCTCAAAGGAAAACAAAATAGGCTACAAACCACCGACTCCCACTACCCCTCTGCATAAGATGGAGAGAAAGCGTCAAGATTATCAGACGGCATCTTCATCAGGTATCTCGGGTCATCATCCATCGTATCAAGTTGGGGTGACGCGATCATCATGTGCATGCAAGGGCGGCCAACCCATTCTTGCACGTAAAGCTCACAAAACTAGTCGGTGCCATAGAAGAGGCACCTTTGAGCTCGCGCACACGCACGCAGAAAATAGTCTTCTCTCCCCCACCCAGTGTTTTGCCTGAATTGCCTAAACAAAGATCCCCCTCTTCCTGTCTGTTGTCAGTAGACTGTTATTGATTTGCCAACTTTGAATACGCCTTCCTAGCATGGGCGGAAAGAAGCAAGGTGCATCGCTTCTTTTATTTGTATTCTTTATTTTTGATGTTTTTTTTTCTGAGAAACAAAAATAAACAGTCTAATAAGTATAGCTGTACCGACTTTTCCGGAGCAACGGGCGCACTCAAAAGGTTAAACGAAGCCAACGGAAAAAGCAGGGATCCCCCGCCCCCGTCATATACCAAAGAGCAAGAACCTCTTACTTAATCATTTTTGCCACCATTGATCAGTTGATGCTGATCGTCCGTTACTTCGTTTATCAATGCTAGCCCCGACTCCGGAACTGTTCTTGAAAGCTCAAAAGCCTTGCTGTTAGCTGGCATGGCACAGAGGCAAAGATACTTGAAGGCACCACTACAAAAACAGCGCAATGTGAAGAAAGCATACCCGCAGCATTTTCTGATCTCAACATTTGTTGGAACAACCGACAGTCACAAGGATTGCCGGCTCCCTGCCCATGCCAACTTCTTACCTGAAACAAAAAAAAAGTGCTGGAGTACGACTTTTCCACGCGCGCCCATCAAACACGGACATGGAGTTTTAGAACTCGAAAAAAGGCTGGAACAAACTGGAAGAAACCCAAGTGCCAAGAAACTAGAATAGAAAATTGGGGGGTTGCGCGTTAAATGACGGGTCTTTCCTCTTCACATCGGAACCCGTGGGCGTCAAAACCACTTTTTTGTTGCTTCGTTGTTCGAAAGGGCAACGTGGCCTACTTCGCCCTTCTCCCTCATTTTTTCTGATCGAAGCTGTCGTACCCCTTGCTGAACGACGCATCTCACTGGGCAAGTCTTACATTCTTCCCTCCTCTTAGCTCACCCCCCCCGACCTACTTGTTTTGGGATTTCGCATGTTAGAACGTGTGGCATAACCTGTGATCACGTGTGAACATAATTTTAGTCATAGAACGACACGTGTTCACATGTTATGTCATCAACGTGGCGTCTGGAATCACTCGATTCTTCGCAGGGTCAACAAGTTCTGCCGCCGCCGCGCACGTTTTCTTTGAATGCAAGCACAGCACCGGTTCACTGCCGACAGATCGGGCCGGCTCACGACGCCTTGTTGTTTTCCTGCTGACCCTCGTCAAGAAAAAAGAGAGGTTTGTGTATCGGAAGATGTGCCCAAAAGCAAACACATGGGGAATGGGTCTATGCCTCCATACTATTATTCATTCCTCGTTGTCTCCACCGCCTGAGGACCCTTGAGCCTCTCCCCCCTCCCCCATTCAAGCTAAAAGAGAGTGTTTGTTCCCCATCCGTGGTCACATGGTGCTCCGGTTTCCCCGCTCATCCGCAGGGCAAGTCAAATTGCGTTCGCGGCTTTCGAAACCTCTTTGAAGGCGCGACTTCAACCACCTTGACCCTGTTTCGCACTCCTTCTGTCGGAGAACGAAGGAGGTGCTGGATGACACAGGATTGCTGGCACCCACACCCACCCTACGCCCCCCCGCCCGGCAAAGTCCTCCCATCGGGTGGTGGAGAAACAAGGAAACATCTGAAAGATGTTTTTTCCGTTCTCAATTTGCCGCCCCCCGTTCCACACCCGTGCGTATCATACCGAGATGGCCAGGCGCCTCTTTTCGCTCGAAGACCCTCGTTCTTCCCGAAGAGGTCGCATGCGTCGGTATTGTGCGTGTGCGCGTGAAAAATAAAGAGCACAAACAATATAGAAGAGAGGGGCGACGCCTGTCTAAAAAAAAGAGAAGTGAAGTAATTAGCCTCATTTTCCCATCTTCCCCACCCCCCCGGGCACCCCCCACCCACTCCACCCCCAGGCCGCAAGACACCAGTCTAAACAGAAAGAAAGCCAAACCTCCAAAAACTCAAGAGCCGTGAGGCTAGAGACGCCCTTGCGGGCAGTCAACATCACAACAAACCTTCAGATTATTTAGGAAAACAAGTAAAAAAAAAAAATTCCTCTATTGGGACGTCCAATCCGATTGCACGACGTAGTGCGACGCGAGCAACATCCTCCCCTTCCCAGCCTCAAAAGGTCAACCGGAGGCTCTAACACCACGGTCCTTAAAGCCTCAAAATTACAAAAGGAATGCACGTGGTTCCGCCCTTCTTTGTTGGACAATCTTTTGAGAAAGTAGTCCCCTTTGAAAGTCTCATGTAAATTCGTCTGTTCCAACGGTTTCATGGAGATTTCGCGAGACCGGACCGGAAAATACGAAGCTTCGAGCGAGAATGCGAGAGAATATCTGTCGCACCACGAAGCGCAGGAGTGTAGCTAGGTCTGGGGGTTGGGCGGAAACCTCGGGTGCGAATTGGGGCCGTTTGGCTCTGTGCGCCCCTGAGAGATTGCCAACCTAAAGAAAGCAAGCTACAGCCTGAAGGAAGGGGGAGAAAGAACAAAAAAGGACTCACCGATTGGTATCCTCCCAAGCCTCTAAAAATGGCCGCCACCCCCAGTGTAAACGTCTCTTGGTTGGAATTGTGTTGAGCGTCAAGCACGGCTTGTCATGTTCTGATGCTCTTTGTCTGAAAGAATTGGCAGTCACTTGGCCAGAAAGCAGTGCCAATCCGATTACCGCCACTTCGAACCCATCCAACATCCCGGTTCAAATCAATGCCTAATGGTGTTTATTCGGACCCCCCCGGGTAGGGTGACTAAAACTAGGGTTTGAGTTAGGGTTGGTTTCCCGGGTTCGGGTTAAAACTGATATTGGTAAAGGGATCTAAAAAATGGGATACACCCCGTCGCTTGCACTTCACTTCACGGCACTGCTCCGGTGCACTAAAGAGCTGGTGGATCTGACGGCAAAAAACCAAAACCGGAAATAGAGCTGTGACAGAAAATCCTAGCTTACCCCCTGTTGTTGAGACCCTGCCCGGGAAGAAACTGCACGTTGCCACGCCGACCAAGCATCACACAGCAGCCGGTGGTGTTCGTTTTACGAACTGACTGAATTGGACCCGGATGGCCCGGCCCGCAACTGAACATCATTTCTCTGTTGTCGTTGACCAGCCACCTCCTCTCCCCATGGCCGCGTCGCGGCGGGGAAATGATCTGAAGCTTTGAACACATAACATCTCCGTTGACCGCGAGAAAGAAACAATACCCGCCCCTCCCCCGAACTGCATAGTAAAAGGAAGAACACAACCCCACTGCAAAGAAAGACCGCCGTAGAGCACCCCGCTGAGCGAAGATTGGCGGTGCCCTACAGAACCGTTCTTTTTTGCAAGGAGGACAAGGAATTCAAGCGAACCTTAATTCTTCAAGAAGAGCTGTTTTTTTTTTTTTTTGTTTGAAAGCTCTTTTCTTTTTGTATAAGCAGTGGTTAAAGCACCTGCGTTGTAGGAAATACTTGAAGAGGCTGTGCTGGAGCCCACACGAACCACAGGCACAACTGGGTTTGGTGGCGGGCGTAAGCGTTCGTCAAAAAAGACCTATTCTGTAGTTGTGTATTGTTTCTCCCCCCTCGGGCCTCCTTCGAAGTAGGCACACGAGGCCGGTCCTCGAGTAATTCTTTGTGGAGGGGGGCCTATTTTCTCTTCGGGCGTGCAGCGGCCGCAGATCCGGATCCCCGCTGCGCTGCTGGGTGGGCAGGGCAGCGACCCGTCCACGAACGCAGCACAGGCGGGGGGGGTCGACCCGCTGGTCCCATCATAGTGTATACTCCCCCCTCCTCTACACTGAGCTAAGATCCTCCCCCGTGAATATGCCCGCCGATGTTGTATCCGGTTGTACCTACCCCGGGTTAGTGTCGCCTTTTCGCGCAATGGACAAGCGACACGGGAAGACGGTTCTCTATAGGGTTCCGTATTTTCATGAAGAAGCATCAAGTAAGTGGCACCAAGAAGCATTCAGATTCTCTCTGCACACAGCTGCAGAAAGCACGAGATGACGTAGCCGCGGGATCAGTCACACACCATTCCCGCACCTTGGTCCCACCCCGTGTTAGTGTCGCCTTTTCTGAAAAGGTGCCTTTAGGTAGGGGCGCCACTAACACCTGGGGGGAACCCCCGGGGGGGTAGGTACATAAAGAAACGAACATTCTGTACAGGGAATCCGTAATTCTCTCTCGCGCGGCCCTGAAAACCGTTGTCGCGGATGAGGGAAGCTGGCATTCTTTTGACCCCGACTTCCAAACCCGGCACTCTCACGGGGGCTGGGAAAAATAGCTGAACCACGAGCGACCGTCGAACTGGACTGCTCGATGGCTTCCGAACGAACGAACGTTCGCCCGCAAAGGGGAAGAGGCTCCGGCAGCTAGCAGTCTATCCTTGCTGTAGAATCCATGCTTGTCTCAGGTTCAAGCCCAGTTGCTTTTTGTGCAATGTGAAACTCAGAGGCTCTGGTCACTCCTTCCCTCGCTGTTTTCTCCCGTCCCCCTGTTTTTTTTTTTTTTTTTGCACTTGTGGAAAGTCGGCAAATACTGCCGACACGTCACTGCTGTTGCGGGGGCTCGGATCGGCGCCGCACAGTCACTCGTATATTTGTAAGGTTGCTCCGTGTTCCAGGCTTGATCCTGAACTAGAACGACGCATACCGCTTTGTACTTCTGAATAAAGAACATCCATCCCCTATTCGAAAAACAAAAAGGACTGTCCATCAACCTCGTTGTCGGCAACACAAAGAGAACAGGTCGAATCCATCAATCTGTATACTCGCCACGTGGCAGTCGGAAACACATAGAACAGGCCTTCGTCCTGGAGTTCGAGCTCACTTTCTGTTTAAGCCGAAAGGGCAAAGAACGACAGAACGCAGGCGACTCAAAAAGCAAGGAAGCAGATATTCCTGCCCCACCCACAGGAGCAATTCAACGCATGCAGAATCCTCCGAAGGGGAACCCCGCTTTTCCAGCGCAACAACCAACCGAGACATCTCCCGCTCTCGCAGAGTGCCTTCGAAGGAAAGCATCGCCCAGCAGCGTGCCGGGGGGGAGCATTCACGGAACAATGGCTGCGCATGCATGAGTTTGACGAAGCCAACGAAAGAAATGCCGCTGGCGGAACCCGCACTGCCATTTTTCGTCCATCGACGATCGTTGACGCTGACTGCTCAGGGCCGGCCCCAACTCCGGAAATGTTTTTTTTATGCCCGCCGCAGGCCCCAACGCTTGAACAGCGTACAATCTCGCTGACGTGCCTCATTTGCTCCCGGGACCCTTTTTCGGGGGTACAGCAAGAGGCACGCGAAACACTTCCTTTTCAGAAAAAGAACCCATTTTGCAGGAGGCGGCCGGAGACGTTCAAAATCCCGGAGTTTTCAAAGCGAAGTCTCACTCTGAAAAGGAAAGTGCCATCGAAGGCCGAAGGCGTCGGCAAAAAAAGGAGACACCGAAAATGGCGTCCATCATCAACCCAGTTCGGCATTTCTGTTTCTTCTTCCATGGTAGATCGCCGGCAGCACTTAGAACAACGCAGTCTAAAAGCTGAATCAGAGCCCGCAGCGGGCACCTAAAAATTCCATGGTTACGATGAGAGATTTGACATCTTCTTGCGTACTGGCATCTGTTGCCGGAGTGGTACCGCGGCCCCTGAAGCCGTGGGGGGGGGGGGGGCAAATCTTAGGACGCGGCTCAGGAAGAATTCCGAAAGTACGGCGATTGCGGAAACCCCTGCCCGCTCTTCATTTTTTGTCGTAAATAGCCTTGTTTGTTAGAAGATTAAGTGGTGTGATCCACTCTTTTGGCACAAACCCTGCAAACTTGAAACTGATCCCACCAGTAAAACCTTTTGAGTAGTACGACCTGCAAACGTGGGCTTCTCTCCCTCAAAACATTCCTTGCTATTTGCTCTCGCTTGAGAGAGACCAAGTCAATGAAATAAACGCTAAAACAAGCGCGGTTCAATAAGCTGCCGGCGAGACTCTATCAGATAGGAGTGCCCACTTCTTCCTTTCCACCCTTTCCTTCACTTCTTTTTCAACACGACTCCATCGCGTTTTAGTGCAAGGGAACCCTCAGGAGCACTTCCGCTCAGTTGACTCAGTTCGTGCCTCCTCGACTACGAAGCTACCTAAAAATGAACGGTTTTACTGTTAGTTCCAAGATGCGCAGAATGCAGGTCTTCTACCAGGAGTAGACACCTTGGTGCGAAAATCACCACTCGCCGCCGTATCTGAGATTCTGCGTGGGCAGAGTGAGTGACCAGGCAATTTAGCAGGCAGTTTCAGAGCGCGTCTTTTATTTTGAGAGTGAAAGGGGCCGCCTGTGCGAAACGGTCGGCTGGCGGAGTGCTCTTGTTTTGTGGCGCTTCGACTTCAGAGCTTGCTTTGGGTAGTCTCGGCCCTCTTTTTGTTTCTCCCCGCTTTGCATCGCGCCGGCTGGTGCATTTGCCGCCGGTGTACCTCTCCTGCCCCATCCCCTTATCCTGATCATACTTGAAGCGCATTTCATGCGCGCGGGAAGAAGTGCCACTTTAAACCGGATGGGGAGGAATGACGCGTGCGCTGGCCGCAGTACCCTTTTTCTTCTTCTTGAAAGTATGCTAATACTGTAGGGAATAATTGACTAGACCTCTTGTGCGCCGGGGGCACCAAAAAGAATCCACAAAGAAACGTGGAATGGAACGATTTGTGGCGTATCTTTCCATTGCCGCTCTCGGAGGCCAAACCATGTCATCTATATCGGGTAAAAAATTGACCCAAGGTGTCAGTGATTATGCCCATGTCGACCCTGTCGCAGAAAACCCGAAATCAATCTGGAGGTGCCCCGTCGAATAGGGTTAATAACTGTTTTCAATTGCAGTGTTTTGTCAAGAGCTGCGACTCAACTATTCCCCGGCTCCTTCGATGTTACTTTCTCTCTCTCTCTCTCTCTTTCCGCATTCCCCGCGTTTTTCTGATCTTCTTGTTATGCTTTCTTTGCCTGTTCCTCGCATATGGACACCACACCATCACCGCAGCTCCCTCAGTTGTTGCTCCATCCCCCAGAGTAGAGGCGGTCACGGGCCATCTTGAAGACCACTCTCGCCCGGTTATCGTCGGAAGAGCGAACACAAGCGGCGGACTGTATAAGAGAAATGGCATTCGAAAAAAAAATGCGGCGCTTCATGGGAGTGAAGATCGTATGCTGCCATCGAACCTGCGTTTGTTAGGCACAAAAAAGCAGCCGAGATGTGTTCTTCCAATGAACATGAAACCTGGGTGACCGATGCATCTTTTCTGTCCGGGCTTGACACGGCCATCTCTCCTGGTACTTTGTCCGCGAGTCTTTCCTTTTTCTTTTCCTTCTTTGCACAAACCACCTGCTCTGTTGCAAATACTACAGTTTGCGTCGGGAACTGGAAGCCAAGTGCACGGCCGGCAGAATCCGAAAATTGTTCGGGTGTGTCGTGAAGAACCCACCAACGGCGGACGAAAAAACTTTGAGGGCTCCCTGTGGATTCTGCTCGACTCGTTCCATGACAAAAACGAGCACGCCGCATTGTCCTGCTTCTGGGCTCCATACCTGTCGTAGAACGCGGAGTACTTTCAGCAGCGCCAAAAAGTCCTCTCCCACCACCTCCCATAACAAGCCCCCACCCCTCCCACACCCTTCTTCCTCTCATGCCCGAGTCGCCCACTGTCTTGCATTGTTGTTTTTTTTTGAACAAGCATCTGCTTTCTAGGTAATACTCGGGGGATGCCGCCAGTCGCAAAGTCGTTAAGGAGGAAATGTGGCAAACCCACGAAGATCATTGACAGTCGTTTCTATTTTATCCGTTTCCGCAGCGTGGAGCTAATCGCAGCACGAGACGCACATCAAAAGGAGGAGCATGTAGTGCTCCCCCTCTGACCTTAGTTGAGATACGCACCAGGCGGCCTTCCGAGTATTTCGCTCCTTCAGGATACACTTCCGGTTCGCTTCTGACAAGCGGCTGATTTGCCGAAATTGGCGAGTCGAATAGTCGGCACTAGGCAACAAAGACACACACACACACAGCAACGTCTACTGCTACCACCGCACATACGATCCGCATACTAGTATATGATACCTTAAAGGAACATTACGACATTAAAACCCCGGATCCCTAAGCGAACTTACGCTCTGAGAAAAGAGCCCGCGCAACAGGTCTCACATCTAAAACACCGTCCGAAGGCAGTTTCGTCAAAGCCTGCAACTCCCCCTGTTCGCATGTGGCCGTCTAAGATCCGACAATTCCAAGACGGGTTGCAAGCCGTCCGCCGGAAGTGTTCCTGTTGGGGTCCAGTCTTTGTGCCGGGGGCGGCTGAAATAGTCCTCGGAGATGGTCCCCGTACTATTTTTGCCTGTTTCCCTTTCTCTTTCTCTCTTTTTGTTGTTGTCCCACCCCTCTTTCTTCTTTTTCTTCTTCTTTTCCACCAGTCAGGCATGGCGACGTACCACTTTCTCCTTTTCGCATGCCGTCCTAACCTCGAGTTCAGTTTTTCGTGGCCATTTCGCTTTCTCTCTCTCTTGTAAAGGTCAGCGCAATAGCGATGGCTATGAGAACACATACGAGGGAATGCGAAGATGCAGGAGCAGAAGGATCTCATTAGACCATTCAAGCGCGTCTTTAGTTACGAGGCGAGGCATTTGGCGAATTGAAGATTCATAGCTTCTCCCGGAATGTGTGAGGCTGCACGGGGTTCTGCCCCCCTACTTCATTTCTCCGCGTCGCTCAGTCCATGTCGAAGGTTTCCGCGCAGGCAACGTTCACTGGGTAGCAACCCGCTCGTTTCCCTCGACCCCTCGTGTGTTATTGCTATCATACCGGGCTCGGTGGTGCCTCCCCTCGCGTTCTTTGTGCGCGTTGTCCTGCTTTCGCTCGCAACCATTTTCCGGGGTACTGCGCACGACCGTTCACCGCGAGGACACTGTCACCCCGGGCGATGTACGATGTAAAAAAACGCATGGCTTGTTCGGCCGAGTCTGTACGGTCTCGGCAAGAATGCAACAAATCTGTTCTGTGACGACGCAGATGGCGTCGCCGGCGACTCCGAAGCGACAAGATCAGGATCGACTGCCACCACGACAGCCAGGAGGGGCAGCAGTAGCTTGAACGGAACGGGAGGGCGTGCCTTCGCGAAGAGAATCAAACGGGTCCTCAACACACGTACGTACACATACGCATACACATACATTCATTCACAGGGAAACAAGAAAACGAAAAGCAAACTTCTCGTCCCTTATTGAAAAAGTCGACGGTCACACATTGTTACACACACACATACCAACACACGCACCCACCCACAAAAAGCGAACCGCAAATTCTTGCCTCTGCCCCTTTCCCTTGGGAAAGTACAACGGGCACCATCACACGAACACGGTTTCCGGCGGGTCATGCCCCCCTCGGGACATGTTGACGACGGTCCCGGGTCGCCAGTGAAGAAAAAAGGCCTGTTTTCAAGGGCAAAGTCATCTCTCCGCAACAAGCCGCCGAACCACCAGCAGCAGCAGCAGCAAGAAGGGTCTTCTCCGTACGCCGACGATCCGTTGGACCTCACGGCTTTGCAAGGGCAGCAGGTGAACGTGTCGTTTTCGCGGCCGGCGACCGGACAGGCCAACCTGAACTCGATCGTGCAAAAGCAAGCGTTCGAGCGGCACGCGGCGAGGCGGGACTCTCTGTCCGATAAAAATTACGGGCCTCCTCCTTCCGACCGCCGAAGGCAGCGCAACGATTCGCACTCGGAATCCATGCTGGCACCCAGCAGCGTCAACTCTCTGAACAACAGCTATTCCGAAGACCCGATGAACAGCACAGGCGACTACAAGCCGGACGAGTCCGACGGCACCGCAGACGACATCGAAGACAACGACGTCCAAGCGCAGGGGAAGGACGCGAAGTCGGCGGTGAAAACCGCGTTCCAGTCCGTGTTCGGCCGGAAAAAGAAGCCGAAGGACAAGTCGAAGCCCGAGAAGCCGCTCGACGACCCCCCCGCCGAGCCGAGCCCCCCCCCGCTGCAGAAGGCCCCGCCCGCGTCGAATTCTCCGACGAACTCGAACACGTCCGGCCCGGGGCCGGCCGACGCGGAGCCGCCCGCGGAGATGTCCGACCAGGCTGCGTGGGAGGCGAAGAAGAAGAAGAGGAAGAGCCTGCTCGAGTGGCTCCCGGCGTCTCCGTTCTCGCCGGCCTCGCCTTCGTCGACCGCGTCGTCGTCCTTCGCGAAGAAGGCGGCGCAGGACGCCGACCAGCCGTTCTCCCCGCCTTCGCACCTGCAGCCCCTCCCGCAGCAACACGACGAACCGCCGGCCGACCAGCAGCACCCGCCCCACCAGCACGACGAACGGCAGCCGCCGCAGCAGCCGGAGGCGCCGCGGCAGCAAACCGGCGGGCAAGCGAAAGCCGGCGAACCGCCCGCTTCGCAGGCGAAGACGAAGCTGAGCCACAAGGACAAGGAGCTGCGCAAGTACGGCGACAGACTCGGCGAGATCATGGCGAAGAAGGCCGGCAGCACGGTCCTGCAGTGCGAGTTCGAGAACGCGGAGTTCGACGGGCTGCTGAAGCTGTGCGACGGGAAGGTCACCGCCGTCAAGCAAAAGGACCTGACAGACGACGACGACCCGTATCTCGCCGACGTCTACGACTGCTCCGACGTCAGCGACCCGGGCGCGCGGCGGAAAACGCTGCAGAGGGAAGCCGGCAAGAAGCAGGCGGACGCCGCTTCCAACAGCTCGGCCACCTCGTCGCCGCAAGGGCTGTCGTCCAGCTCGTCCGCATCGAGGAGGGCCGAAGTCTCCGTTTCCTCCGTCGTGGTCTCGACCGCCAAGAAGACGGTCTCCCACGGCGTCGTCACCAGCGAGCGGAACGCGGCCGCCGCCGCGAGCAAGAGCCGCCCGACGCGGCCCCAGCCGCAGCCGCAGCTCCAACAAAAACAACAACAACAACAGCCCCAGCTGCAGCAGCAGCAGCAGCAGCAGCAGCAGCCCCGCCCGCCGGCGCTTCCCTTTTCGGACCTGATCCACCAGTTCGGGGCTGGGAAGGCCGCCGGGCCGCCTCTGGCGGACGCCCGAAAGCGGTACTCCTGCGGCGCCGACGCGGGCGCGCGCCCGAGCGGAGCCAGGCCGCGCGTGCAGAGCCTGCTCAACCCACCGCCGCCTCCGGTTCTCCCCTTCGCCGACCTCATCCAGCAAGTCGGCTTCGTGGACGAGATCTGAGCCCTGGCGCCCTCGCTAACAGGAGCAAGCCATCAACCTTATTGGAAAGAAGCCACCTACTTTCTACGGCTCGTCATGCTGGACACGCTGGGCAAACAGCCATTGCGGGTGCAAAGGCTGCCGAGCCCCGCCACCTCCAGCTCTGTCCCGTGCGGACCTTGTTGAGAGTCAAGAAATAAGCGCGTGCTTCCCCGCTGCCATCTCTTCTTCTGAGGTCAATAACCGCAGAAGCGCGATTGGCGGACAAAAAGCTTTCTTCCTAAAAGCGATCGCCATGTGCGCCAAAAAAATAGAAAACGCGAACAGTTTAGAAATGTTTGGCCTTTCCTGCTAAAGGTTTATGCTTGCGTCCATGGGTCAGTCGGCCCTTGAGGCATCGAAACCGATACCAGTCTGGGGCATCCACAGAAGCAGACTGGACCCATTTCTCCGGAAGATCTTTGATTCCGCGGCGTAGTCAGCTCGCTGGCCAAGTTCTGTTCGATAGGCTGAGGGAGTCAACGGCACCCGATGTCAACCCAATTGAGCCTGTTTAGGTCCCCAAATCACGTGTTTTCGTACATCTACCTGGGCGACCGGTTGCGGTCATTGGCCGTACTCTACCACATCAACCATGACCGCACTCACTTTTGGTCATTGAACGCGGTCAAGACCTGGGCAGGCAAAGTTGCGGTCATGACCGTCAGCGGTTCACCACTTACCATACGGCTGGATTATTGTGTTTTTCTTTTTACATAGCGCCAGCTTGGAAGGAAATGCTCGACGAAGCTGTCGGACACAGAACCGAAGGGATCAAGTGCTGTAAGTACCGAACCACGTGTTGAACGGACGTGAGGTCGTGCGAGTCTATCCCTACACGGCAAGACACACAAACGGCAGGGGAAAACGTCCTGAGTGAAAAAACAACACACGGTGATGTAAGTGAAGAACGAATCAGATTGTGTTAGTATTGTGTTTGCCCCTCTATCCTCCCTTCCATTCGGAGTCAAAGCAGCTACGTCGAGCATTTTGTTTCACTTGTTGTCTTTCGTTTCGCGCACAATCAAAGACCAACGTCAGTTTCTGTACGTCCATCCGTATTCATGTCACTGCTCCGCCCAGCAGCTTTTGGGGGATCTGTTCTGTTCTGTATTGTTCTAAATCTATTCGACGATGTTCCGCAGGGAATCGATCTTGATGAATGTCAACGCACAGCTACGTAATATTAGGCGGCTTTCTGTTTTCGAGAAGCCGCCCTCCCACCGCAACCAAAAAACGACGACGGGAACAGAGAGGGAAGACTTTTTCCGTCGTCCTGAAGCTCGCTACCATTTATCAGCTGTTGCCTCCCCCTCCCCTCAGCAACACACCATTCCGCTTCTGCCTGAGCATGCAACCGAAGACGTTCCCACCAGGTTGCAGATGTGCATATATTAGCTCCGCCTAAGCTAAGACTTTCTCGTAGTACTCGAGGGAGGCAAACCCAGCCAAACGCGTACTGGATTGCTGGTGTGTGTTCCAATTCGGAATGTAGACAGTGGGGCAATATTCGTATGCACCACCTCCGCAGGCATCCTGCACACCGAACTGCTTGCGTATTAGTACTAGGACTACACGGCCACCACGAAACCGCAAAACAACCGAAATGGCAACCAGAGCCGCTTGGGCGGAGCGAAGGGTAGCACACCGAGAACTTGTCCTTCCTCTTGTCCTTTCTTTGCGTTCTTTCGGTAGCACTGTTTGGACAAAGTCTTGGCGCATGACATTACGACGAAGCGCTACGTCAATACCGTGTCATCGTCATCATTCGCGGGCTCCGCTGTACCCTGCGCGAAGACCTGATTTTGGTCGCGTACTTCTGGTCGCGGCTCTGCAGTACTGCTTGAGCACTTGAAAACATTGCTTCTGTGTAGCAGGCTTCCTCGGTACACTTGTGCTAGCGAAAGGGAGGCGTAGCATGCTGCTGCCGCGGTCGTTTCGGGACGGTTCCGAGCCCAATCAAAGAAGAAGAAAATGCGGGATTACCCCCGTGTCAGCCTTGCAACAGGGTTTCCTACAAGACCTGCCTACCGGCGTTTGTGCGGTAAGGCGATTTTCAAATGCCGGCAAGCCGGGCCCTCAATAGAAAAAAATTGGAGAAACCAAAATGCCGAGTTTTTGGGGGGGGTTTCTTTTGTACGCCCGGGAAAAATGCTTTACGCACGACGGCACGGCCGTGGGACTACGTTTTGGCGATTCTCGACCAAAACCTGCTGCTAGGAGGCCATCCCCCGTGCCGTACAGTCTGCCCACGACGTGGATAATGGCCGAAAACGCAACCGAACAACAAAGGTACCCGGAGACTGTAAAAGCCCAGAGTTTCAAGCGAGCTTACGCTCTAAAAACTGTTCTAAAGTGCATCAATTTTCCATCAGAATCCAACCACCGTGCCGGTTGAGTGCCGGCAAGCGCTCAGAAACTCGAAAATAATTTTTGTAGGAAACCCTGCTTGCAACAACCTTTGTTTTCAAAAAATCCGTTTGACGAAGGTTACCCGAAGACGTTAGAATACCGGAGTCTAGTCAGTCAAGCAAACTCTCAGTCTAAAACCATCATTCATGCCTGGGCGACTTCGCACCTGACATGTTCCCTGACGGTCTAATGCTACATAAACACGGGAAAATTAAGTGTCGCTTGTCCATGCGTGGGTAGGTAAACCAAAGAACGAGAGAGAACACCCCAGTGCAGTTTAGCCAAAATGCTGCCGCAACATATCCTTTTCTCCGACTTTTTTGTGCGCAATCAAACAAGCAAACACTTTCACTCTGTAAACGTTTCAGAGCCAGTCCATACATATCCCTAACCACCACCTTACCATTTGATTTGGCCAATTCGCCACTTCACGCCCAGCCGCTCGGACTGCATGTCAAGTTCAAACCACTACAGCACCACTTCTTTGCGACTTTTTAGTAGAACCGCTACTACTGGGTGCCTCCTTATTCTTATCCCGATTCTGCCTTCGCAGTACGCTCGCACAGCGTGTGCGAAGAGATAGCTCGCAAGTTTATCAAAGGTGTAATGCCCTTATATCCCACTCAAAACAAATTTGTGCCCTTATATCCCACTTCAAAACAAAATTTGTGCCCTTATATCCCAGATTGGGATATAAGGGCACAAAATTGGTTTGAAGTGGGATATAAGGGCACAAATTTGTTTGGGGTGGGATATAAGGGAAATTTACCTTTATCAAAGCGTAACGTTCAACCTACTACCGCTACTCACCACTTCACCGCCACTTCGATTGAACCACGACTGGGGGATATTAGGTTTTGCTACAAGGTTTACTACAACCTTGGCCAGCGCCATCGCGATTTAGGGTTATGTATGAAACTAGTCTGGAAGAAGGAAACAAGCCATTAGGCAGCCAACGCTTTTTTTTAATCAAAAGGCCGCAGTTTGTGCACCATCCCCCCCCAACACCATAATCTCTTCCTGCGCAGGAGGCAACCTGAGCACATCGAAAAAAGGCCATACCAGCCCCACAACCCTGACGCGCCTAGGTTAAACCGCTGCCAGCATTTACGGGTGCATCCCGTCTTTATTACCGGAGCATGTACTACGCAGCATTGCGTTGGTGGACTCTACAGGGAGAACTGACGTCGCACAGGCTTTCGTCTTCATCCGCAAATCAGCTGTCGGTCAAGCTTCCATAAGTTCAGCAGCGACTGACCAGTGCAACATGTCGGTTCTCGAAACGTTTTGTCGTGCGCTTGCGTCTGAGGGCACATATCCCGCTAAAGCGTCCGATCATCAATGCACGTGTGGCTTGTTGTATTCACCGCCATCGGTTCCGCAAAGAAAGCCAAGACTATCAGATGGTACTTTGCAAGCGCCAAGATGAAGAAATTTTGCTTCGCGGTTTCTGGGGTGAGCATTTCTGGAGCTGGAGCTTGCACAGACACGAATCAATGGGCAATCAGAATTAGTTGATTAATGATGGTGAAAATCAAGGTAGCTATTCTTAGTTCTTCGCAGGTAGACGGGGGATTACTTTCTAATGACGGTTTCCTCCACCCGTGTTAGCAGTGGCGTAGTTGAAGCAGCCGTTGTTCCAGAAATGTTCCATTCCGTCCATCTGCACTCCTTACGTGCAGACTCCACCACGTTTCACACCCCACCCCACGCCCTGCTTTACTGTTCCAGGGCGGCTACCATGGCGGGTCAAGTCTAACATTTTCAAGTAGGGAACAACCGCCTTCTGGGTGGACCAGCCTGTCTCCGAGAATTATAGCTCCTTATCCACGATAACGGGGACCTTCGGTGCTCTGCAGTAAAACAAGCACCGAAAAAGGAAGACCTGCCCTTCCCCGCTCTTTCTCTCGTTGGAACGTGTGTTCAATACTCGAGCCCCGGTTTCGCACCAAACACAACGGTGCTACGATTTGCTCGTACCTGGCTCGGGACCAGCAATCGTGCTTTGAGGCACGAACGCAGTAGTCCTGGCCACGGCTCAAATTTCAGATGATATTATTGATGATTTTCCCTCGTTTTCCCGTGTTAAGTTCGGTATTGGAAATCGGTCATCACGGGTGCCAGCTACTCGGAGGACCTTCGACTGCCACCAACCCAGGCTTGTCGTCGTCAGTTGTAGCCTTTCGAGCAGAGTCGCAACATGTGAAAGTCTCTGTATCCACGGCTCTTCTCCTGATGAAATACTGCTTCGCCATGCTATGCTTACCGTACATGTACATTACGTGCATACCCCGTGTTTAAAAACACTTTGACCCGGCTTCGCCACTTGAATACTGCCGACCTTAAACACGGGTGGTGGGTAGATATGGAGATAAAATGTGTCACCTGCTTCGTACGAAAGACTTGAGGAAATTGCAAAGAAAATCTAGCCGTGTGTCCTCTTCTCCCCTTTTCCGTGTCTCGTCTAGCTTTATATTTCTTTCTGTGTTTTCGGATTTTTGGTCTCTTCTCATTTCGTTTTTCGCTCGTTGTTCGCTGTTGTTGGATTTGCAGCCATTCGCCACGCAAAAAGAAAAATACAGAAAGGTATTGGTGTGCCAACCTCGCGATATCCCGGTTACCACTTTTTCTCTCTTGCCTGCTCAACAAAATTTCATGCAGAGGACTCCCCACAGCACATGCATAGGACTCTTGCCACAAGTGCACAAGATATACGCTATCAAGAACACAGAGGAGAGGCAACAAAGTGGGCGCCCGGACTGACGCACGATATAAGCATAGTGTGATACAGTAAAAAGCTTGCTCTCCCAGCCCCCACCCACCGACTGCATAGCAGGTAAGCTGAAGCTCACAAGTATAAACGAAAGATTGATTGAAAAAATATCAAAGAAAATGCACGCCACTCTCTTGCAAACCGATAAGAGGGCACGAGGACGACCGCCTCCAACCCCCAACTGGGCATCGAAAACTCTTACATGCCACCCAGTGGAGTCTGGCCTCAGGAGCTAGAATTGACGAGCGTGTGCCCGAGCCATCTCCCGAAAGGTGGGATACTCCCAAAACCCGTGGAAATGCGCACATGAAAAGCGGGCGAGAGCCGGCTTTCTAACTCCAGCTTGAGGCCGGACTCCATCGTGAAGGATTATTGAACGTACTCCCACCAGACATCCACACCTGGGCCACACTTGTCGATGCACTGGGAGGCTGCAGAACTCAAAACCTCGTCGGCAGACCACCTCTCTTCTGTCTCCCAACCGCACCGCTCTTACCTCGTTTCTATCATCTTCACCGCGCGAGGGAGGCAGATAACTATAACGAAGCACACGAAGGAAAAGAAGAAATGACAAACGAAAGACAATCGCAGTTTTTTTTATGGCAGTTGCTTGCTGAAGTTCAGCTAAAAAAAAGGGAAAAAGATAAATCAAGTATGCGTTTCTTCGATTGTTCTGCACGTTTTTAGACCTGCTGCTCTCTGCGCCCCGCTTCAAGTAGCGTGTACTATCCGACATGCAACCCCTTGTTTACGGCCGATTTTGATTTACTTGTGATGATTTACTGGAAAGGGATTCGAAGTCAAGTACCGTTGTGTGGGGACCCGAAAAGTTGACGAAAGTGCTTGGATATGACGAAGCTGGGGAAACCCATCAAATAATCCTGTTGCCTTGTTGGTCCATCAAGAACGGGGGGGTTACAGAGTTTGTGTCCCAGGGATATGCACAAGGATTTTTGTCGCGTCTTCCGATTCCGCAACTCGAAAAACTCAAACCCCGTGGGTTGGTCGATACGCGATGGTCAGCGCACAGAGACGAACCTTTTGGGGCTTCGCGGGGCAAGAGCCGCAGTCGGGCATTAGGTATTGCGACTTTTGTGTCAACGGTGTCAAACGCGTTATGTAGTGTGAGGGGTCGATTTATTCTGCCGCCTTCATTTGGGAGAGACATGGCGCGACTCCCGTATGTCGTCCCGGCGATTTGCACAGCTGTTGCCAGTTGCCCCATCTGCCTGGTATCGCCTTCGCCGCTGATGGCGAGTCGTTGCTTCACCGCTCAGGCTGGGTCGGCACGTCCTCTCAGTACGTGCCGCAAAAGCAGATGCAAATCATGCTACCTTTTGTGTTCGGAATTCGCGTTTCAAGCTTAGAAAGCACCCGCCAGGTGTAGCTATCCAGAACACCCGCCCATAGTACATAACCGACCGCACGCAGGGAGACAAGAAAACACCCCCTTGTTCCATTATTCTTCCCGCCGCGCGAAGGAGCACACTTTCCGCCGAACTAAGAACCTCTCGCTTTCGTCCCCCCTTCCCCGAATCCCAACCAACGTCATCCCACACTTCTCGACGACGAGTACAAAATTGAAACGACCCACAACCGGCTAACTCGCCAGGTGCAAGTAGAGAGGAGGAGCCGGGATCTGCGGCAGAAGGAATCAACCACTTCTGTGCTGCTCTGACGCTTCCTCGGGGGAAAGCAGCAAAGAAAGCGAGAACGAAAAAGAAGGAAGGAACCTTTTCTTTTTGTTCCCCCCCCCGCCCGATGAAAGCAGACACCGCCAGCGCCGATGGGCCACAAACGCCGGCGCCGCAGGGGGCCGGCAGGCGGAAAAGATGCCCGAGCGCGCGGACCTACGCGGGTTACGTCAAGCAGCGAAAGTTAGTCGGGTGTCGCAGTCTCGGGGGCTGGTACCACGGGCCTGCGACCAGCATCATCCGGAAGATGACAACCACGAGGTCCCTTGAAAAGCACCGCGGCTGCGTGAACGCCGCGAGTTACAACCAGGGGGGCACTGCGTTGTGCAGCGGGTCTGACGATACGTTTGTGCACGTGTGGGACGTCAGGGCGGATTACAAGCATGCGACAGAGCTGATGACGCCGCACGCTGCCAATATCTTCGCCACCGCGTTCTGCCCTGGGGACGAGGACATTATCGTCACCGGCGGGCGAGACGGCCTGGTCTGCGCGATGAATGTCGTCACCGGGACGCAGAACGTGCTGTCCCGCGGTCGCGCGCCTGTCATGGGCACCGCCTTCTCTTCCAGACACCCGATGACAGTATTCTCCGCGCACGGTGGCGGCAAGATCAAAATGCTCGACCTGCGGCAAAAGGGAGAATCCAACGTGCTCACTGGTGCCCCGGGGTTCTACACACAGGACGCGACCATGCTCGAGTTCAACCCCCTGCAACCCGACATCTTCGTCGTCGGGGGACCATCGCCGTACGCCAAGTTTTACGACCTCCGGTACCTACGGGCGGAAGACGAAGAAAGGCACTTCTTGCAAGTCTCGCACAAGGACATCGTCAAGCGCTACAACCACCACAAGATTACAGGTATTTCGGGGTTGAAGTGGCACGAAAACGGACGGGAGATCGCGGTCAGCTACGTGGGGGAGGCTGCCGACGTTGTGGTGTACGACGACTTGCAAACGGTCGGCAAAAAGGCGAACGGAGACAGGATGATGGTCGACAATTGCAGCGAAGCCGGCCCTTTCGCAAAACCCGCCAGCAGACCCGATGAAGAAGATGCCTCTCCTCCCGCCGAGAAACCAGCGAAAGCTACGGCGGCGACAACGGCGAGCAGCAGTGATGAAGAGGAAGATGAGGAGGATGAGGAGCTCGACGAGTACGCCCGCTCCTCGTCGCACAAAGACTTCGAAGACACCAGTGCAAGCTATTTGTACCCAGAGGAGTACCGCGAGTTCAGGTACCCGCACCGCAGAAACGCAAGCACCACCTCAAAGCAAGTGTGCTACTTCCACGACCACCAGTACATCGCTGCGGGCACGGACGATGGGATGGTTGTGTTTTGGAGCAGGAAGACGCGCCGCGTGGTACACAGAACGAGAGGCGACAGAGAGATTGTCAACGGCGTCGTACCGCATCCGTACTTGCTCAACCTCGTCGCCAATGGAATAGACTCGAGCTTGAGAGTGCTAGCGCCGCGCGGGTTTGCAACAAAGGAGGACTGTGGTGACGTGTACAAGTTCAGCCAGGCGCGGCAGGTGTTTTCCTTCATCTTCGACGAGACGTTTCCGTTCGTGGGCCTTGTCCCCCCGAGGGAATCTGATGATGAAGATAGCGACGACCCCAACTCCGACTTCATCTGAGTTGTGCTGAGCACAGCTTGCGAGGGAGATGACCCACGAACAAATGCCCAAAGTAATTTGCCGATGTCAGAACCGGCCGACAAGCTGAGCACTGCCGAGTGTAAAAGACGCAGGTATCATGCGGGAGGAACCGCGTGCTGGCGATGCGAACAAGGATCATTTGTTGTTCAGAATCGGCAAAAGGCAGAGGCGTACCCTATTCGGGCACCAAGCCGCGACTGACACTGAGGATGTTGACTGCGATTTCGACTGTTTTTTTTGTATACGTGAAGGAAGTGGTCCGGCCGTTGTCTCCAACCTCTCCAGCCAGGGCAGCGCTTCTGTCAAGACTTCCGCAATTCGCAGGGGAAGTGGATCTCATTGTGTCTTGCTGCTGTGCACCTGACAAACACGACCACCCCCGCCCCCAAACGAGCATGAGCGACAGTGTTCTGTCTAACCTTAAACTAAGACTTCCTCCCCTCGCACGCTTTTCGGCCAAACCTCTTGGATATATTATGTTGCCCCGTATGTAAGCTAGCCGTAAAAAGACCACAACCGTCTCGATGCTCGGCAGAAAACGTCTCGTAACTCGCAGTGAGAGAGGCACGAATCCTCCTCTTCTGCGCCACTTTGCTTTCTTTAGCGTCTGCCCTGGTCTTCGTTCAAAGCAACCAACAGCATGCGCGCGCCGTTCTTCGTTTTCTCTATCGGTTTCTTGCCTGACTTCGCTCCTCGGGGGCTCTTTACCTTCTTGCTAACGTACGGAGGGTGCTTCCTTCAACTCGCGAGAACATGAGCGGGTCTATATTTTCCCGAAGGCTTTTCTGTGAACAGTTTCATCATACCGCCCCTATTGGCAGTGCCATCATAAACTGCATGCGAAGGGCGGCCGCGAATGCAGTTGCATCCCTCGACGAGAAGCCGACGACGAGAAGCGACACTACTGGCACAGCAGCCGTCCAACGACTCCGCAGCAATAGTCTTAAAAGGCCAAAACAATTCGCAACTCAATTCCCTTGTCGCTGCCTTACTTGGGAAAATGACCGTCGAGGGGCGCAGTGGCCTTTCATTTTGTGAAACGATGTCAGAACAGTAGTGCTACGAGTACCCGACGAATATTCTTCGAAAAACAGGGTGAGGGGATTGCGCGGGAAGCGATGAGGACCGGCGTATTGCAGAGGGCGAAGCGGCTGATGACGTACCGCAGTACGAGGGGAGGTTGTGAAGGGGTCAGCTTCGCGACCGCCGTCACGACGGGCTATGCACCCGACGGCGGGCTGTACGTGCCTGATACCGTACCCGTGGTGTCAAAAGAGTCTCTGCTTCAGTGGTCAAAACTGTCCTACGCGGACCTCGCCTTCGAAGTCCTGAAACCGTACGTTGGCGAAGACATCTCGGACGAAACCCTGCGGCAGCTTCTTCGGGCCAGCTACTCCGTGTTCCCGGATGAAGTCGTCCCCGTGAAGGACGTCGGCACGTTGAAGGTGGCGGAACTGTTCAAAGGCCCGACGCACTGCTTCAAGGACTTGAGCATGCAGCTCCTCATCCGGTTTCTCGGTCACTTCAGCGAAGCGACCGGCAAGCGGCACACAATCGTCGTCAGCACGACGGGCGACACCGGCCCGGCCGCCGTCGACGCGGTGAGCCGGCTTGCGGGGAAGAACACGAAAATCCACTGCTTCTACCCGCACGGCCACGTCTCCCGCACGCAGATGCTGCAGATGACGACGGCGGAGTCGGACTGCGTGCGCGTCGAGCCGTTCGAAGGGGGAGGCGACGACATGGATGCGCCGATCAAGCGGATCCAGCAGGACACCGCCTTCGCCGCCAAGCACGGAATCATGGGCTGCAACTCGTACAACGTCGCCCGCCCGCTGATCCAGGCCGTCCACTACTTCTGGGTGTATTTCCGGTCGGTTTCGTCGTCCGGCCGCGACCTGGCGGCGCTCCCGCCGCTGACGGTGGTGCTGCCCGTCGGCGCGCTGGGGAACCTGGCGGGCGGGCTCTACGCCCGCAAAATGGGGATCCCCCTCCAGAAGTTCGTCGGCGGGTGCAACGTCAACGACATCACCTTCCGCGTCATCACCAGCGGCGAGTTCCACCGTGCCGACCGCATGCTCAAAACAGTGTCCGACGCGATCAACATCCAAGTGCCGTACAACTGGGAGCGGATCATGTACTACCACTTTGGGGAAGACCCGCGGTTGATAAAGGAGATGATGACGACCATGGAGAACACGCAGAAGGTGACTCTGACGGCGGACCAGCTGGCGGAGATCCAACGCGTGTACGCGAGCGCCCGCGTGACCGACGAAGAAACGCTGGCGACCATCAAACACGTGTACGAAGCGCACGGGTATCTCATCTGCCCGCACACCGCCGTCGCCTTCAACGCAGCGAAGCAGCGGGGGTACGGCGAGGCCGGTGCCACGGAACTGGTCACAGTCCTCGCAACTGCGAGCCCGTGCAAGTTCCAGGAGGCGGTGGAAAAAAGCGTTGGGGCGGCTGCTTGGAAGCAGTTCAAGGCGTCGGCTGAGTACCCCGACAACGTCCGGTTCGAGAGCGTCTCAGACGCACAGCTGCACCCTCGGATCCGCTACAAGAGCCAGCCACGCCTCGAAGACGCGCAGGCAGAATGGGAGCAACTGCTCCGCCAGCAAGTCGAACAGTTGAACAGCGCGTGATCACTCCGGCCGACCACAATAGCAGTAAAAGGACGGGTCAAATATTAACACCTGTGTTATTATTCGAATTGTCCAGCACTACAAAATATCCGGGGAAGCATGATATGCATGATGGGCCTGATGTGTCGAACAGTAGCAGGATCAAAAAAGTAGTAAAGGGTTTGAAACCCAGTTGCGTGTAAAATACCTGTCATTATTCGACCCCCCCTTTAACACACCCCGGACTTCAGCACCCATATACTAGAGCCAATGCGGGAGGGAAAAAATGCGGCAGTGGGTCCCACTCCCTCATTGAGGGAGTGCCACTCCCGCATTGGGGGAGTGAGACCGACCGCACAAACGACCGCAAAACCACTCCCGCAATCCGGAGTGGGAGTCCGGGGTGCAATAAAAGAAAAATAAATTTGCTCGCTCCGCAGCATGATCGAAACGGTCTCGCATGCTCGCCACTGCTACATATCATGCGCGCGGCATTGGAGCTCATCGACAAACAATAAAGCAATCTTCGGTTGGGTATCAATTACTCGCCAGCTTGCACTCATCTTGTTGGATCGCTCACGATCCCTGAGTCGAAGTGCCCTGGGTATCTTCCGCTGGGCGACCTGCTTGTTGCCCTGCTGGCACTATACCCTCACGGGGCCCTCGATTCTTTTTGTTGAACGTAGGCAACTTCTGCACAGGGAATAGTTGACTAGACTTCTTGCGTTTGTGGAGTCGAAGTCGAACGAATCCGAGACAATAGCCACCCCGACCCCTTTCGGGGGTGGGGGAGAAAAGTATACACACGGTCGTCCGTCTTCTCGTCTTTAGGAACCTAGACTCAACTATTCTCTCGGCCAATCAAACCAAGAAAGGGCGGTCACGTGGGCGAGTCCCTTTCGTTTTCTTTTTGCATCAGCACTTGCTTTGCAGGAAATCCTGCCAGTTGCGAGCGTGAACAGTCGCCCATAGAACGAGAAGCGAAAGGGCCCCCGCTGGGTCCATATCGGCTGCAACTTGCACGGAAACGCTGACAGGGGTGGTGAAATGCAGCCTACCAACGCGGCGCAACCGAAAAAAGGAGTACCATCCCTTGGCAAGTGATATTGTGTTCAGCGTTCTGCAAGTCTTGCGACTGACACCCCTCTCGGTCGGTCATCCCTGTTGGTCGTGCGTCGAGCAACCCTCGTTAGAAATACACTCCCTCGGCCACTTTCCCGAGTTCCAATACTCTGACTTCGTACGCAGTGTACAAATTGTAATTTCCTCGCACAGAAATCGACCAAGAAAAGAAGAGAAAAGAAGACAAAGAAAGAGAAGAACACAATGGACGCGCAGCTCGAGAAGGACAGAGCCGCCCTGCGACCGCCGCCGCGGTTCATGCAGCAAGGCGGAGCCGTGCCCAGCCGCACTTCGTCGGTGCCGGCACCGCATGGCGACAAGCCGGCGACGAAGAAGAAGTCGACGAAGGCCGGGACGAAGCCGTCGGCGAAGGCGAGCTCATCGGGGCTGGGATCCTCCGTGAAGAGAAGCAGCACCAGGGGACCCACCGCGACGGGCGGCCTTCGGAAGGCCGGAGGGGCTACGAAGCCGACGGACCCGATGGCGCTGGCGAAACACGAGATCGCAGCGCTCACCAAAGAGCTAAAGAAGGAGCGCGACACGTCGCAGGCGAGAATCGACAACCTCACGAAGGAGGCCAACACGCGCATGGACGAGTACGAGATCCTCATCGGCAAGCTCCAGCGTGAAAACGCGGAGAAGGAGCGCACCATCAGAGACAAGATCGACGAGATCGTCAAGATCGAGAGGGCGCGCGATGCCAGGTACAAGCAGTACGAGCAGTACATCGGCGATGGCGAGAAAGTGAGGGCCGAGCTCTTGAACAACCTGATTGAGCTGAAGGGCAACATCCGCGTATTCTGCCGTGTCCGCCCCATCCTCTCCCGCGACACGGTGAACACAGCTGCTGACGCCAGTGACCACTTTGACTTCCCCGAGTTCACAGACCACCGTGTCGTCGAGGTGAAGGACGTGCCGGGACACGCTGGTATCATGGGCAAGAAGGAAGACGCCATTAAGACGATGCAGTTCACCTTCGACCGAGTCTTCGACAAGCAGTCGACGAACCCGCAGGTTTTCGACGATATTTCGCAGCTGGTGCAGTCTGCCCTCGACGGCTACAGAGTCTGCGTGTTCGCCTACGGCCAGACAGGGTCAGGCAAGACGTTCACGATGGAAGGCCCCGACCCGGGTGTCAGCTCTGACAGAAGCGGCATGATTCCTCGCGCCGTCCGTCAGATTTTCGAAAACTGCGAATGGAAGACCCGACAGACCGGCTTCCGCTTCAGGCTGCTCTGCTCCTTCGTCCAGATTTACAACGACAACATCCACGACCTGATGAACTCCCCGAACGACTATTTGACAGGCCCCGGCAGAGACCCGATCAAGCACGAAATTCGCAACACCGAAACCGAGACAATCATCACCAACGTCAAGGAGGAAGAGGTCCGCTACGTTTCCTGTGCTTCCCAATTGTAGAAGAACAAAAAAGAGTAGGTCGTAGGAGAACAAAGAAAGTAAGCGAAGTGGTATCCTCACTCTCAAGAGAAAGCCACATCCCTACCTTCTCCCAGGGCCGAACCACCGAAGCCCCCAAAAGACAACGACAACCTCAACCCACGTGATAAACTTCTCAAACGAGAGCTAAAACTCATGTCCAGACTGAGAAAAATAGGATTGCAGCCGCGATCCGTAGCTGGAAATGGCAACTGCCTGTTCCTGAGCTTGTCTTACGAACAGGGAGACCAAATGGCCCTCCGCAACGAGCTAGCAGACTACTGGGAATCGCACAAGAGTGACTTGAAGATTCTGCCCGACCTTGACCTCTCCCAGTACATGTCAAAACTCCGCGAGAACTACACATGGGGAGACTACCTTTCACACGCAGACAGTAGGTGAGTCAGGCACCCCCGTAATGCTCGGATATATCGCTCAAGTGCATTACATCCCAATACGGGGTCCCTTTTCCGACAGACTGTTCGCCAAATTCCACAACCCACACGCGGACCCTCCACGCAACCCTTCCACCGCTTCCTCGACAAGTACAGAGGAACTGGCGTGCCCGCGTGATTTACCCCTACCACAGAAGCACAACCGGAACATCCGGCAGCTCAACCAAAGTCACCAGAGCAGCCTCCCGCTCGACTGGACTCAACACACCGTGCCGAAGTGTCGCTTCTGTGGTGCAACGACAACAAGGTCCGGAAACCCGTTCGCAAACTGGTTCGGTGTAGGCATGCACGAGAGAACTTGCGACGGAAACCCAAGAGGACTTCACAGTCCGAGCCCAGACAGGAATTGGCCCAGCACGTACCTGGCGCGCCTGACCCAGCGAGCTACGAGGGTCTCAACAAAATATCAAGTTCCCAATTACTTCCAACTTTCTCCTTTACCTTGCATCAAATAGGTGCCACGGCAAGTTTTGGCAGCCGCTGCTTAACAACGGCAGTGCATGCTAATCCATGTGGTTCATGTACTTAAAAGAACTCAATGCTTAACAACCATCGATTTAAAAGCTACAGTTTCTGTACTTTATTGGCTGCTCACGCGGCCGGTAAAGTGCGCCCGGACAACATCCAGGACAAACACCCCCTTAACACAACAGCGGTACCCACCCGCTTAAAGAACACGAGCTGCCCGCTGCTCACCCAAACGGAAGCGATGGACAGGATCAACGTCCTGATCCAGGAGGCGCGGGGGATGGCTGAGCACGCCGCCCTCGACGAGCTGGATGCCGTTTACGGCATCATCGACGTGGCAACGACGCTGCTCAGGCGTAGGATCGAAGCGCGGAGCGGCAAGCCGGCGCAGCAACCACCAAGGCAGCAGCAACAGCAGCAACCGAAGCAGCAGCAGCAGCAGCAGCCGAGACAACAGCAGCAGCAGCAACCGAAGCAGCAACAGCAGCGACCGCAGCAGCAGCAGCAGCAGCAGCAGCCGAAACAGCAACAGCAGCAGCAGCAACCGAAGCAGCAACAGCAGCGACCGCAGCAGCAGCAGCAGCAGCAGCAGCAGCAGCAGCAGCAACGGCAACCGCAACAGCAACAGCAACAGCAACACCAACAGCAACAGCAGCAACACCAACAGCAGCCGCAGCAGCAGCAACCACAACGCCCCCGGCAAGGGAACGCGCCCACCTGGGCGGACGTGACCAGGCGGCCCCCGCCGCCCTGCGAGATCGACGCCGCCGACTGGGACGCGCCGGTCCTCCCAGAACCCAACTTCGAGGCGGTCGGGGCTGGGCTCTGGGTCGCCCCCAGCGCCGCCGCAGCAGAGGAAGCGAAGGGACCCGCTGCGGATGCGGTGGACGTCGCGGAGCGCGACGGGAAGCGGGTGCGCCTTGGCGTGCTGTGCCGTGAGACCTTCAGCGACGCGCGACGGGGCCCCGTGCTGATGGTGGGCGGAAGGGTACAAGAGATGTACCTGTGGACGGGCGGAGAACCGGTGCGCCAGCGGGGGCAGGTGACAGTGCAGAGAGTGCCCGTCGGCGCGGTGAAGCCGACCGCTGCCACGACGGTGCTGGCCTTCGTCGTGGCCCGCAAACACGCGTCGGAGGAGACGTGGTCTTGCGTGGAGAAGGACCCCCGCACGGCGCTGACACGCCTATGCCGAAGGGCCGTCAGGGCGGCCCTAAAGATGGACATACGTGTCCGCGACGACACCATGTGGGGCGTGTCGTCGCAGCAGGGGCGGCGCGAGCTGGTCGTGCGGGTGCCCCGCGCCCATGCCGACGAGATCCTGGCCAGCTCCGGTCGGGATGGCTGCTTCTGGCGGTCGACGGAGAAGGCGTGCCGGGACAGCATGCCGGTGGTCGCCCTGCAGAAGGGGGCCACGAGGGCGGTCGCCCTGGAAGTGGCGAAGCGGGCAGGCGGGGCGGCCGCCGGTCTCGTGCTCGCCGGCAAACGCCTCCTCGTACGCGCACGCAGCGACGCCGCGCTGGAAGAGGTGCGTGCGGCGGCCGGCGAACACGCCGCTGCCTCCCTCGAATCGAAGCCGCGTTTCCTGCTCATGGGCGCGGCGCCACGCGAGCACGAGGCGGACGTGGAGCACGTCCTGCGGCAGGCCGGCTGGCAGGCTGACGTCGTCACGTCGTTCCTGCGAGGTGGGGCGCGGGTCTGCGTCGTGACGTCGGCCACCGACCCCCCGTTCCGCGTGCTGCAGCGGGAGAAGGCACCCGACCTCCGGGTGAATCCCTTCGACGGAGGGGAGATGCCGAGGGAGCAGCGGGAAGCGGCGGATGCGGCTGCCGGCGCCGGAGGAAGACGAGCCGCAGCCAGCAGCCCCGCCGGCGGCCCCGCCAGCAGCCCCGCCGGCGGCCCCGCCAGCAGCCCCGCCAGCAGCCCCACCAGCGGCCCCACCAGCGGCCCCGCCAGCGGCCCCACCAGCGGCCCCACCAGCGGCCCCGCCAGCGGCCCCGCCAGCGGCCCCGCCAGCGGCCCCGCCAGCGGCCCGGAAGAAGAAGGCGAAGGGTCAGCTTCGCTTGGAATGCGAGTCAGCGCGTGCAAGACTTGCACGAGCTGACTACCTCCACAGCCCGCACCCGGCGCCAGTGGCCCCGCCAGCCCATTACGGGTTGCCCTGCGCGCGAGGCCCTCGTTCGGGCTGCCGAGTCCTAGCACCCCTGCTAGGCAGTTCGATCACGCAGAGACGGAAAAAGAGAATTCCTGCTCCTCTTCTTTTCCCCTCCCTCTCTCTCACGGCGCGTCTGGCCTCAATCGCCCGGGAGTGAAACCCCGAGGGCCCGGTTTTGCGCACAAACAATCCCCCTACAATAGCCAGTGTGCCCGGCCAACTTGCAACGAGGGCCCCCCCGCCAGGGTGGAGGGACCCATCCCGGGGCTAAGTTTCCAGGCGATCCCTCGGGATCTTCTGGATAGACTGAGCCGAGCACCCGAGCTCAACCCGGAAGCCCCATGGGGAAGGCTGGGGGGTGGACACAGCAGGGAAACCCAGCAGTGGGGGCACGCCTATCGACTAGGTGAACCCCCGATCAGACTGGAACGGGGTATCCCCGAGGGGCCCCTGAAAGAAGCGGCGGATCTCATACGTGACCGCCTTGGGTGGGAACCGGACCAGTTGCTGGCCAACTGGTACCGGAGGGGAGTGGGGATCAACCCCCACAAAGACCAGAGAGAACTGGGTCCGAGGGTAGCGACCATATCGCTCTTGAGCGACACGGTCATGGAATGGGAGAGGGGGAGCCGGAGAGTGAGAACCCCTCTGCCGGTCGGCACACTGTGCCACATGGAAGGCGAGGCCAGGAACCTGTGGACACACGGGATTCGTCCCGATGATGTCGCACGCGACCGGGTCTCGCTGACCTACAGGGCCGTGCGCGAGGCCGCCTCCCAAAGTTTGCAAGGCCGGGACACCCCGCAAGAAACTCCCATACCCCCCCCGCCCAGCCCTCAGGCATCCACTGCACCCCCCCAACATCAGTCCAGCCCCGCGCCACGGACACTTTTGCTTCATCACCAAAGAACTCTACAATCAATCAAAGAATCAGCAAGACAGCGGCTGATAACCGCGGGGGACGTCGAACAAAACCCTGGTCCCGGCCGCGCGGAGATGAGGTTCGCGACGTTAAACGTAACCAACCTACTACAGTATCTCCCAGCGGCCGACGCGGTGGAAGCGGATCTTCTCTGCTGCCAGGAGGTGACACTCCTTCCGTGCAAACGGGTGCAGGCGGAGGAATACCTGCGGAAATGGTGCTGCCACTGGGGTCTGCCACCACCCGGAAGACTCTGTAGGAACTCCGGTAGTCGCTCGACGATGAACGCCGCGAACGGAGGGCTCTCCACTCTAGTACTGAGACCGATACCGGCGTACGATACGATGACGGCGCTCTCGCACGCAGCAATACGGTCCCCGGACCGAGTGAGCCATACGGTAGTAGCAACAGGGGCCGGCAACACGTTCGTGCACGTGTTCAATGTCTACTGCCCTTCCGGAAACGGGAGGGCGGAGAGCGAGGAGCGTGAGGACATGCTGGAGAAGATCCTCTTCGCAGCGGCGGATAGCCTCGGTGACGTCCCCATAATGGTGATGGGTGACCTGAACACAGAAGAAGACCGGTCCCCTGTACTGCGGAAGGCACTAAGGAATGGATGGTCCGACGCAGCGGAACTGCACCATGCGCGTACCGGTGACACACCACCACCACCGACCTTTACCAGCGCCCGGACATCGGGCACGAGGATCGACCGCATACTCCTCAACCGAATAACGACGGGAGCTTTCCGCCAATGCGTCACCACCGCGGTGAACGTGCCGGGACACCGGCTCGTGACAATGACCCTGGACATTGCGGCGCTGCGCCAAATCGTGTGGCGATTTAAAGTACCGCGGGAAATCTCTACGGAGGGGGGACCCAAGTGGGGCCTCTCGGACACAGAAGCTTACAGGGAAGCCGTACAGAGACTGGCCAACTCCGATTTCGCGGAACGGCTGGCAGCACAGCGAGCGGAAGAGGCCTGGCTCGAGTGGTCACGAGTCAGTGAGCAGTACTTGCAGGATGCCTTCGGAATCCCTGCGGAAGAAAGGGGAAGAAGTACGGGACGGGGGATAAAGACGTCACCTAAAAGAGTCTGTATCACGGCAAGCACTGCGAGCGACGGGTCGGGGGCGGCGAACAGCAGACAGCTACGGCTCCGGAAGGCCATCCACAGGATGGAACGCATCTGCAGCTACCTTGCGCAACGGCGCGGGCCGGAGGCAGTTCCGCATGAGGTATCCCGTTGCTGGCAGAACAGCAGGCGGCTGGCACAGGCGTGCATGAAAGATGGCCAAGGGACAGAAGGATTCCCGGATCATGAGGAGGCGAAGCAGCTTCTCACGGCATTGCGGGAAGAGACGAGCAGGCTCGGAAAGGAAGGATCGGCGGCCAGGTTTACGAAATACCGAGACAAGCTGAACGAGAGGGCCGATGCGAGCAGACGATGTCTGACAACCATCTGCGCCGGACGCGCTGAGCCGTCGGGGGTGTTGCGAAAGGGGGCGGGAGTGACTGCAAATGTTGACGAGATGGACGAGGTGCTGAACACTGCGTGGGACCCTATCCTGCGTAAGTACAAGGACGGGCCAGAGCCGGAGTACGAGCCGTTTCGGGATCGGTTCCGGGATCACATCGGCCCACATATGATGGAAGCCGGAACAATCACGGGGGAGGAGCTGCGAATTCTGCTGAGGAAGAAGCCGAAGAAAAGCGCGTCAGGGGTGGATGGCTGGCGTATGGCTGAACTGCGGGAGTTGCCGCTCCCCCTGCTGAATGCACTTGCAGACGTCATGAACCTGGTCGAAGCAACTGGAGACTGGCCGGCAAGCATGACAACTGCGCTGGTGTCGATGGTGCCGAAGGATGAGAGTCAAGACCCGCTGCACACAAGACCGATAACCGTCACATCCGCCGTGTACCGCTTATGGGCCTGCCGCAGGCTGGCGGACATAGTTCTGTGGCAAGAGGAATGGATCGAAGAAGGACAGAAAGGCTTTCGACCGGGTCACCGGATCGAGGACGTCTTGATGGAAATTGGGCTCGAGATGGAGGACGCCTTGTTAGACGGGGAGCCGCTCTACGGTGTGGCGCTGGACTTCCGGAAATGCTTCGACATGGTCCCGCGAGAGATAGTACTGCGCTTAGCCGAGGACTTAGGATTGCACAATCGGGTTCTCAAGCCGCTGAGGGCTATCTACAGACTGCTCGCGAGACGCTTCAAGCTACCATTAGGGGTGGGCAGGGAGTTCAGTGTGACCAACGGTATCCTTCAAGGGTGCCCTGTATCCGTCATACTCATCAATGCCCTGCTGTCGGTAGTGATGAAAGCGGTCAAGAAAGAAGCGGAGGGTGTGAGTCCAAAGTCATACGCGGACGACGCCACACTGCTGTCCAGGCTGTCGGAGGCCGCCCTGCAAAAGGGAGTGGACGTAGTAGACGAGTTCTGCACACTCACCGGGATGGAGCTAAACCTCCAGAAGACGGTCGCGTTCTCGACGAGACGTAGGCATCAGTCGACTCTCAAACTCCGCAGCGTGGATGCGCTGCTGCGGTTTAGCAAATCCGTCAAGTGCCTCGGGGTCCTAGTCTCGACGGCGAAGAATAGGACGGAAAGGTCCGACTCGGAGAGGGTGGAGAAGGCGGCTGCCCTGGCGGAAGGCCTCCGCCATGCGCCGTTCCGGTACGAAAAGCGGGTCCGGATTGTGCAGTCGAATGTGCTACCGGCGGCGCTGTCAGGCTGCTCTTTCGCGCCGGTATCGAAGGTGGCGATGAAACGGCTGACGACGTCGGTGATGGGACTGATCTGGGGTGGATCCAACCCGAAGCGCGCGAGGGAGATGGTCCTAAACTTTCAGGAGAAGGGCCACCTGACGGATCCCGGTACATGCCTAGCATATAGGGTGACGACAGCGTTTTACGCGGCGTGCGAGAGGTTGCCACGACTGCTGCCTCTGATGGAGAGCATCCGGGGAAGATACGCCGAGGGGGACCCACCCCTGGGGCCAGTTGGACTGGCGATGAGGAGCATGGAGGAGTGTGGACACGTATGGGGACCCGGGCCCCTGTCTCGCACGCTGAGGAATGGTGCAACATATGACCCGTTAGCCTCGGCACCTTCGAAGAGGGGACATGAAGTTAGGGCGGACTTGAGGGCGAAGACGTGGTCCCGACTGGTGGCGAGGCGGCCGGGATTTGAGGGCATACAGAGAGCCGACCTGGAGCGGACGAACTCCTTCTGGAGGATGCGTGAATGTCCCGCGCACACCGCGAGGGTAAAAGAATAAAACAAAACTACGCACTTCTTTTCCCTATTTCTTTTTCGTCGCTGGCGGAAACGCGTGAATGTTTCTGGCGTTGGTTGCTCTCCAAAGAGAACAGCTTGCGCATGTTGCGCAGGTTTCCGCATGCGAAGCCCGGAGGGCCAATTCGAAAGTCTCGACGGCCCAACCTGAGCCATGATGTCCCGATCTTTCTTTTGCGTAAGTTGAATTTAGATCGTCGCGTGAGAGATTGGCTACCAGCAAGAGACCACTCGGACCGGCGCAGTTACACGGGCCGTTTAAGAAAAATTGTTTCCGGTATCTCCGACTGACAGTCGCAGGCGACTAGATGCCCGCACGAGTCCTCATCGCTAGCAAGTGGGTAGCGTAAAAGCGACTTCTCCCTTTCACTCTGGCCTCAAAACACACAGGTAACGGACGAAAAGACGGTCTTCAAGCTGCTGCAGAGAGCTGCGGACAACAGAAAGGTGTCCGGACACAACCTGAACGAGGTGTCGAGTAGGAGTCACTCTGTGTTCATCATGAAGATTAAGGGTGTCAACGAGGCGACGCAGCAGGAAATGATGGGCCAGCTCAACCTGATCGACTTGGCCGGTAGCGAACGCCTCGCGAAGAGCGGGTCTGAGGGCGACCGATTGAAGGAAACTCAACACATCAACAAATCGCTCGCCTGCCTGGGCGACGTTATCATGGGATTGGGCAAGGGCGACAAGGCGGTGCCTTTCAGACAATCGAAGCTGACGCACCTTCTGCAGCCGTCGATGACCGGTCAGTCGAAGATGCTCATGTTCGTCAACATCAACCCCATGGGTGAGCACCTTCAGGAATCTCTCTGCTCCCTTCGCTTCGCAGCCAAGGTCAACGCTTGCGAGATCGGACTTGCTAAGAAGCGAGTGACCTCGAAGTGATTTCCCCCGTCTTCTGAACAAGCACCAGCTTAGTTGGAAATACTCTCGAGACAGCCGCCGTTGCAAAGTAGAGGAATTGTGCCGCAACCCAATGCTGGTGCGGGTGGCGTTGCAAATGTTTCCCCCTCCTGTCAGTGGAATACAGGCGGCACCCTACGAGTATTTTCCTTCTCTTTTTTTCGTGTTCTACTTCGCCAAGCAACCGGAAACCCTTGCGAATCCGTTCGTTTTTACGTTTGCCTTGCTCTTGTTCCCCTTATGACTACCCACACCCAACTCCTCCCCAATTGACTTCGACCAATGACTCTATCGAAGCGACGCTCCTGCTCACGGCACGAGCGCAAAAGTCTTTTGCACGATTCCTCGTCACCCTTCAAGTCGTCCGGGCCTGGACACATTGCGTCACCCGGCAGAGGGACCTGCACCCACTCGAGATGCCCGTCCAACAAACCCAAATACGAAATGCGAACACCGGCTCGCAAGCGAAAAAGAAAAGCGGACTGCACGTCCTTTTCGAAATCGTCAACAATTAAACCTATGCGCAGAAGTGGTGCGAGTCTGCTGGATGCTCAGCCGCCCACGTCCTAGGATGCCCAGTCGGCGAGTGTCTCGTTTGCTCTTGCAGCGCACATTGCAGTTTTGTTCATGAAGTGCACGGGGGGCGAATCACGTTGGGTAGCGAACACAGAAAGAAACCGGGTTTGAAAGCCGTTTAGACCGCGCGTTCCTTTCTACACCTTCCACCCCTCGTGTTTACCCTTCCTTTTTTCTTGAGCGTGCCCTTGAGTCGTCCGAACAGAGCAAATCTCTCTTTGGAAAGACAAATATGAGCGTCCGACTGGCTGCTGCTATACCACTGCTTGTGTCACATTGTGTGTGCAGCTTTGCTTTGGCACCTCGCATTTCTTCCGCAAGAACACTCGTCGGTTTCGTCTTTTTATATCTTTATTGTGGCGATCTGGAGTAATGTTCGTGAGCCGCCACAGTTGGGTAGCGATTTCCAATGTCTTTTTCTTTCGCTTTTTCTATTTTCCAGTCCGCACCTTGTTCTTGTTTGCGGTTGTGTCTGGTGTTTATGTTTCTGGCTGTCGTGGCTTGGAAGCGTGCTCTAAACAAACCCTGCGGCGTCAGAAGAGCGACCTACACTTCCGGATGTGTCAGACCCCACTGCAGTGTTTGTCGTCTTCCGTAGTCGGCCCGCTAGAGCGAAACATACAAACGGGACGCCGTTCTAGACAAGGAGCGTGTTTCTTCTCCTTTCTTTTTTTTTAAAATATGCGCTGTTTTAGGAAATAGCCAAGGAGACCGCCAGCTGCGAAATTACCAAGGGAATAAGTATGCTGAAACCTACATGAAGAGGTACTGCTGGTCATGTAGGTTTCATGGTGAAGTAAGCGTTTACGTTTGTAGTCGTTTCGCTTCTTCCCTCTACCTTCCGTCGAAATAAGCACTGGGCGGCGCCTCGACGATTTCTTCTTCAGTTCTGAGGAAAGTCTTCTCTTGTGATCCCCACACACACACACACACACACACCACACACTCCTCGTCCCTCATGCCCCTTTGCGCTTTCTCCCACCTTTCTGTTTCTCATGTACTTTTTTTCTTCCATCGTTACCTCGTTCGAATGTCCCTCCTCTCTCCCCCCGCATTTTACATCTCTCTCTCTCTCTCTTGAGACAAAGTTCCTTTTTCTTCTTCTTTTGTGTTTCCCGTTCACTTCATGCAGGCTCGACCAGTATTAATCGCCTTAATTTCTTTGTTCGTGTCCCATCTACTTTTTCCGCTCTTTTTCTTTACCTTTTTCGGGGATGCTTCACGTTACGCCCCCTCGAAACACGAAGGCTGCCCTTAGGAGAGTTCTCCTGTGTCTTGGCACGCTGACCTGTAGCACTCTTTTATCTAAAGACCGCATGTGAAGTCCGTTTCCTTCGCACCGACGCGCAAGCAAATTCAAACAAGTCTCTGCAAAAGGAACGAAGCTGATTGCAGCCACGAGTCAGTCTCCGAGAGCAGTAGATGTCTCAGCATCTAAAAGCCGTCGTTGGTATCAGCTTCCTTTTAGAGTTACAGTTCGCTTGAGATTCCGGGGTTTTAGGGTCTCTTTTCTGACAGTGCGTGCGAACGCAAGCTGCGACTTTGGTAAAATTAGTCGCGCAGCCATGAAATGGTTCTGGATGGTTGTTCGTGGAGCGACAGCGAATCCACAAAAGCCTTCGACGGCGCACTGAGGAAGCGCGTGCATCGAACTTCGGGAATGTGCGCCAAAGTTGCAACAAAAGGCAACCTGGTGGGAAGTGACGGATCCGTCGCTTACTCCATGCTTTCTTTCGAGATAGGTTGGCACGGTAGTGATGACCACAAAAACTCGTACAGGTGGGTGGGGGAAAGGCCTCTTGGTCAAAACGGGTGAACGGAGAGCAGGGTACTGGGATGGACTCAGAGTCCTCGTCTGTCAAGGGCTTTTTGTCCGATGGTGACAGCGGCTCGACGCGCTCGCTTGAAGAGGAGCGAAACCCTCTGCAGGTCGAAGCTGAGGAGGTAGAAGAAGAAGAAGACGACGAGAGCGACGAAACCCGCTCACTCGAAGCCGCCCCGGCAGACATGCCAGATGCAGGCGCAGCACCTCCGGCGGTGGCGGTAAGGCGAAGTGAGCCAGTGACGAGCGTGCAGGGGCCATCGCATTCGTTCGTGTCAGAAACGGATGATGACGGGTTCATGGCAATGGCAACCCTGGGCGACGTGGAAGCTTTCGAACAAAGCTCCGCAGCCGGAGAGCCGCATGGGTTAATCAAAGCAACCGACCCGAAGCTTCTGTCAGACCCCGAAACGTTGTCAATTGAAAGAGACGCACTCGAAGGCATCGGCACGAACCAGCTACGACCTGAGCTCCGCTCCATCGAACGCACTGGCATGACACAACTACGAAACCACGCTGAATCGCACGTGTACGCCAACTGGTTGAGGAAGGTCCTCGACGTGCACAGAGCGAGGCACATTAAAGTGTGCCTGGCGTCTCTTTACAAAGGTAAGCCCAGGGCCATGTACCTCTTCGACCGGTTACGGAGGCGGTACTGGGCAGCGTTCAAGGGCGCTCCTGAGAAGAAGCCCATTGATGCTTTGCCTCTGCTGTCAGGCACTGTAACGCTGGAAATTCTGCTGAACGCAGACGAAACGAGCTGCGTGGGCAAACCCCAACTGCCGGAGCAGGTGGCGACCTCGATGGGCAGAAGAGCCGCCGGAGTACTGGTCGACGCGGTGTCAGTCAAATTCACGAGCGAAACACTGCCTGCTGGGTGCGGGAACTTGAAGGACAAGCTGGTTATCATCGACGCGAAGGCGATTACCCTCATCTCGACGACGACGTCGGGTGCGAGTTACGGCGCCCTGACCGGCAACGTGCAGTTCCGCGTCGAATTGGTGCCGTTGCTGCTGGGGGGTGCCGTGGTCGGGACTGTGGGGTCCATCGTACTTCCGCAGTACGAGCTCAACCTGCCCATCTCAAGGCCGGTCCAAAAGGGCACCGCCCGGGTGCTCCTCGCTCAAAATGCTGCAGTGACCGTCACCTTCGGAGCCGAAGTGCCGGAGCGGGCGCGCGGCGTGGGGCAGGTGTGGGTGCTGCAGCTGCAGAAGGGACCCGACCGGGTGCATCGGCTCGAGTTCAGCCGCAGCCCGTACATCGAAGGCGCGCCGGGTCCCGCGGTCGACGCCCCCGCCCTGACGGGCGAGCAGGTCAACGACCTCAACCACAACCGCCGACTCGCGGGCGCCCCGGCTCGCAGCAAGAACTGGGCCGCCGTCAACGACAAGGAAAACGGCTTCCGGGTGCTCCTGCCGTTGCCGGAGGCCGGGTTCTGGTACCCGGAGGAGCTTTCGGACCTGGTCGGCGAACACGTCATCAGGGGGTACACCGTCACCGTCGACACGCAGCAGCATGCGACCGACGTCGAAGAAGCGCGTGTCTACGTGGCTCTTTCTGAGGAGCGCGCTTCGTCTCTCATATCGCAGCAGGCGACCCTGCAGCTTCAGTACGAGGGCAAAACCTTCGCAGTGCGTCTCCGCACCAAGTTCAGCAAGCACCACAAAAAGAATGCCAAGGAGCTTTTCCTCAAGGTCTGCCAAGCTTGTCTTAACTGTTTGGCTGGTTGCAAGTTTTAGCCGATTTGAATTGTGTTAACAATGCGTTGTTGGTACTAAAATTAGTAGTCGGCAGCGTACTACATGAAACTTACCAAAGCAGGTGAGTTCCGCGAAGCAGAGCCCTGCCTGAAGTTTTGCCCATTCCAGTACAGTGGCCACATTTGTGTTTCGTTTTTAGTCTCCCGATGATGGGCAAAAGATTAGTTGCTCGAAAGCACTTCCCTGACCTCAGCTCCCGTACAAGCCGGGTTATCGCAACTCATGTCAGGTCCTTTTCCAAGGAGCCTGTTCGTAGGACAGTCAAAACAGGAATTTGCGAGGTGCTCAAATACGATTCACCCACCTCCCACAGATTGCGCGTGCAATTGAAGTACTGATGCTGTTCAGGCGGGCCGGCGTCCATCCCGCTGACGGCACGTTCGCCTTCAGTGAAGGCGATCTTTACCACGACGATACGGACCGCGCCGCGAAGCAGCCTCCCCCGAAGGCGAGCAGCAGCAAGAAGCGGAAGGCTCCGTCCCCGTCGAAAGTACCCGAAACCAAGAAGAAGCCTCGCCAATAAGACCCGGGGTGAGCGTGCTGACGTGTCCAACAAGGCCACTGCCAGCACAAAGTGTCTAGCTCGCCAGGGTTTCGTGGGTCTGGCGTTATGCCTCGCGGAAGCGTTATCCAGATCGGGCAGTGTTCACGGGAGTCAAAATGTGCGAGGCCCCTCCGTGGGCATCATTCACGAGTCCATTCGGCATCGCATGACTGCTGCCCCTTACCGTCTGCAACGCCGTCGCCGCTGATCGCGTTCATGACCGCTCGCGTGTGTACACGAAACTAAGTTCAAATGTCCAAAGGTCGTTCCCGGAACCTCACACACCATTTCCGTGTGAACGCGGACCGCATGTATCCACTACATCGTCATACCTGTAACTGCGTCGTTGTGCAGAATTGAAGGGTCGCCTCGCGGCTCGAACTCGCGGGGAGTGTGTCTACAGACTAGTTAGCGGGCGGTTCGCCATAACCGGCTGCACCTTGGTGTCCTCGTGCCCTGCCTTCGCGCCATTTGCGAAAAGTCTTGCGTTTTTCGCAATTGCGGCAATTCTGAGCGTCAGAAAAAAGCCGAAGTGGGTCCGACGATCCCGTAGCTTGGTAGCGTGGTATAGCTTGCTTGAAGAAGTTGCCAAGAGCGCTCCTTCAGGTGGAATCATCGGTCAGGAGCGGACCTCTCTTCATGCAACTGTGGGCTTCGTGCGCGTGCTCGCTTTGAGGCCCCCAACCCCAAACAAAGGCTTTGTGAATTGATTGACTGCTTACCTGCTCAGAAGCCCGAAGGCCCACTCTTCCCGACATAGTAAGGGAACGAAAATCACCCGAGAAAGACGGAACTCTGCCCTTCGACTCTCAATCGTATCATTTCTCGATGTGTCACTCCCCTGCAGCCGCCTCTCGGCGGAAAGAAAAAGAACGTCAAAGAAAGCCAAAGAAAATAGGACATGGTCGAAGAAGCGAAACATCACAGAGGACATGAGCGCACATGAACGCGATTCCATTTTATTTTTCCCCTCTCAATCTTCTGAGTTGAGCCGCAGGACTGGGTTAGGCTGAAAGTCGCTCGTAGAATATGTTGTTTACTCAACTGGTAGAGAGCGGCGCACTTCCTGAAGCACATCTCCCTTTGGGTGTGGGCTTGACACCACAAGCCTCGCACACGTAGAAGATGCTGTGTCTGACATGAGCCTGCGTCAGGCCAATGGGAGCAAGGACACTGTCCGAAGGCGTCGCCCCAGCTTACCCTCGCTGAGATCACTGACGATGCCGTGGGCCACCTCCTCAGCTTTTTCCTATCCTGTTCGTTCCGAGCAAAACTTTTCAGGCCGCGTTGCAGTCCGTAAACAATGCACGACGCAGGACGTGGGTGGACGGGGGGAGCGACAGGAAGCTGATCGATGCCCGATGATGATATCGACTGCGTTTCAGAGGAGATCGCGCGGCACAAGCAAGCCATCAACGAGTTGAGAAAAAGGGAGAAGAAGATGCTGCGCGAAAAGAAGCTTGCAAACACAGCCCCAAGACGAACGACCCCCAAAACCACTGAAACGGTCACCAGCGGCGCGACCACAGCGCGCTCCTTGAATGAGGTCGAAGGCGTCATTCACGCAGCGCTGACGGACTGGAAGCACAACCGTTCGGCTGAAGAAGAAGATGATGCAGTGCTGAGTTACATTGTGAACACGATGCTCGGCTCTGGGGATTTGCACCATGCTTTAGGCGAGAGCCCCGTGTCGCATGCGAAGGCAACTAAAATCGCGCAACGGCTGCTGGCGTACTACAAGGAGCACAGCAGCGACGTCGAGGCAGCGGCGCTGCTCGAGATCTTAGCGCAAGAAGGCCTGGCCCAGCACATCCTCTCACCTTCCAGGTCGCCAAAGCGGCCTCGGTGCAGCATTTGGGATGAAGATCCGTTTGCGTGGTGGCACGTCCGCCCCGATTACAGAAGCAACCCGCAATCCATCCGGTCGCGCCTGCATGAACTGACACACAGATGCGAGGAGCTGAGCGCCATGTTAGTAGTTGTGTAGTCATGGCCTTTGTACTTTGCGTTGAACCCAGCTGCAATTCCTGAAAAGGAACCCCCATCGAAGACCAGAAAATCCATGCATAAATGCCTCTTCTGGGACATCTCTTTTGAGGCTAATGGAAGGGTTCATTTTCGGGGATCTCAACTTTGGATGGATCTCGTAAAAGGGCAACACAGTCTCGGTGGTGGTGGCGCTCTTAGGCGATGATCCAGGCAGCTGCTTCCCGGCTCTCTGTCGAAGGCCCGCCGAAGGGGACTCACAACCGCGTAGTCTCGCCCGCGTCAGGCAATGATGCAAAATGAAGAAGGCCAATGCTTTCTGACAAGCGCGACAATTGGTTCTCCGGGTGGACTGTATTCTAGACTAAATGTATTGTGCGAGCTGTCGTCTTGCTGAGCAACGCTTCTTTCAGTGTACGGAAATTATAAAATGAGAAGCAAAAAAGCAAGATACCGACTGTTGATTCGACTTCCTTCTTTTTTGGACAGCGTCAGGAGACCGCCGCGGGCAGTGGACGCGTTCTCGTGGCGAGTTGAGTGACTCAGTCATCCGGTTTGCGGAACTGCCGTTGTGCCACCATAGGGTGCATCCTGCGCCACTCAGGGCGCACTCGTCCCTGCCTGGAAGTGGATGGCAACAGACCAATATGTTGCCACAGGTGCCTTTTTCACCGGTGCGATTGCTGAACCTCTTGGCTTGGACCAAAGGCCGCGGTGGAAGCACATCCTGCAGAATCAAAACCGAGGCCAGGTCCCGTTGTGCGGTCGGGCAGATCCAAACCGCATAGGCTTCTTCTCGTTGGCGGACCCATCCTCGGAACGGATGGCTAACGGCCATCGCTTCCTTGCAACCCAAGAGCAACTTGCAGGAAAGATATCTTGTAGGTGGCTCCACAGAGCCGAGTCACCACCAACGGAAGTGCGCAGCTTGATGTGATTTTCCCACACAACAGACTTGGTGGCCGAAGAGGAAAACGCACACCACCTCCCCCTTCCCTCGTTCATGGGTCAAGCGAAGTCGAACCCAGTTTACGATGACGACGACATGGAGGAACTGCTGCCATCGGGCCGCAGGCAGCCTGAACTGGTCATCGTTAACGAGGGTACATCGGCGTACAACATCCTGCGAAGGGTGAATGTAATCCGACAACGCGGAAGACTCCGGGGAGACCTAGTGGAGTGCACTGCCAGCGGGTGGCGGTACATGAACAGCACCAAACCGGTGCCACTGGGCGAGAATTCAGCGCTCGTGGTGCCAGCTACAGATGCGCACGACGTGCAGCCGGGCACTGTGATCCGTGTGATAGGCTCGGTGTCCTTCGCGCAATTCGTCACCAGCAAAGAGAAGAAGCTGAAAATGGAAAAACGGCGGATCTTCGACGAGTTCCGCAATGTGTCTGGCATCAAAGAGTTGCTGCCTATAACAATGCCGCAAGTTGACCGGAGCACAATGCGTGCCACGTCGATGGGCGGGGGACGGGCCGGCTGGGAACAAGAAGCCTTTTCAGGCTACGAAGTCTTTGAGGACACAGACGACTCCGACGATGAAATAGCCCCCGATGAAGTGCCCCCGCCTGTTAAGGACGTGGAACAATACCGTGCCTGGCAGGCCGGCCTCAAACGGCATCAAGTAGCTCGTTTTCTGAAGCAATACCTCCACCGATCAATCCCAGCAGCAGCGACGTCTATGGGCGCCGTCGTACTGGTGACGAACACCGTCGTCAACACACCAGCTGGGGTCGTTGTTGGTGATATTGCTCGTGCCTTGAACAAAGGCATGTTTGCTGTCAGATCACGCGCCCCGGAAGAAATTGTGCTGCAGTCCGTGCAGCAGCGAAACGAAGGCCACATCGCCGAACCGACGCTGGTTTGTGTACACACGTGGGAGACTGCGGTATGCCGTATTGGAGTACTGGATCGCTACGTGTCAATCCGGTTGGAGACACCCCGGACCTGGATGAGTATCTTGCGGTTCGTTGAAGCCGTGGCCGATGAAAGCAAAGCGCCTGTGTATCATCAGACCTCTGGATCAGTTTCTCTGCGCGAAATAATAAGCGAGGAGCAGAACAACCCCAGAAGAAAGTCAAGACAAGAAAGCAAAACAACTCAAGCGACAATCAAGAATCACAGAGTAGCGAAATGGAGAAGGTGAGATGTCAACCACGTACAATCGAGCAATCGTAGATCCCAGAAACTAGAAACAGAACGTTCAGACTGTCCTGATTCTGAGAGATGTGTCGAATCAGCGCTGGCAGTCCTGCGTCTACTCTCTTTTTTATAACCAGTTTTCTCCGTAACGTAAAGGTAGGAGTGGTCTTCGGCAATTAACAGTAGAACTGGGGTTTTTGCACTTAGGCATGCACCAATCTGGCTTTCTCTCTTTTTAGTACTAACAATCTTGCGGGTTGCCCTTCAATGTATTGTGCAGTCAAGCAAGAGAAAGCACGTATTTATCGGAGCTACGCAATATGTCGCTCTTGTTTCCTTACAACCGTCACACACCCCTGATCAGGAAGAAGGCGCGATGCCGGTTCAGCAAGCCGTGGGGGCGGTGCCCGAGTTACTGCCGGAGTTCGACGGGCACGTGCTCCTGACCACAGAGAGGGACGAGGCTGTTGAGCCGGCCGGGCATTCGGCCGTTGTCGAATGCTGCGCAAATTTGATGCGAACACTGTCCGAGGGCAACGACGCCGGCAGCAGTAAGAAACAGCTGCCAAACCGCAAAAAGTGTTCCGGATTAGCATTCATCCTCATGGGAGGCACCCACACCGCCGTGGAGGAGGTTCAACAAGCAGCGGAGGCAGGGTGGCCGATTTTAGTCCTCGAAGGCAGCGGTGGCTACGCGGACACCATCTGCAAGACCATTAAAAGGGTGGAAGAAGTGGCCGGCTCGCAGTCTTTGGACGATTACCGAAACTGCCTGGGCACCGTTTCCCCAAGAACTTCGAGTGTCATCAACTCCGGCTGCGTGACCATCGTGCGCAAAGGAACCAGCACTGAAGAGTTTCACAAAATTATTGAGCAGTCAGCGACGTACGACCAGACGCTCTACAACGCGTGGGCCAAGTACGCGACTTGGGAAGAGAACAGCCAATACTGCCGCGCTCTGTTCATCCAGCTACAGATCCTGGTCCTCGCTTTGGGGATCATGGCCATAGGACTCTCGATTTTCCAGACATTTCTTCAGCTGCAGTACCCGGGGGAGACCGGCATTAACAAGACGGGCGCCCATAGTGCGCACTCGTCAATCATTGGCCAGATCTACACGTGGATAGGCCTCGTCGTCGTCATTCTGCCGGTTGGCCTCTCGCTTGTGGAAGCTATCGAAAATAAACTAAACGCAGGCGGCCGGTGGGTAGCCCTTCGTGCTGCGTCTGAGACACTGCTCCGTGAGATTTATCTTTACCGAACTCAAACGCTAGCTTATTCAAATGCGGCTGTGCGAGCGAGCCAGGAGAAGGCGATGCACAGTGCCATTGATCACTGCAGTGTACAGGACGAAGATGAGCAGGAAAGCTTGCCAGAGGATCATCCTGACGGCACCGTTGATCGCAAAATTGAGGAGAATCTAAGCAAAGCGGACTGCAAGCCGTTCAAGTCACGGCAGGAGCGCCTCGGACACTGGGTCGAGATTCTCATAGGTGACCTGCAAGACAGCGACTGCGGCAAAAACTCGTTGCAAGACTACGCAGGCCCGCTCCCGCCCCATCACATCTTGCTGAACAACGACAACGGTTGGGCAGACCTGACTCCCGAGGAATACGTGGCATACCGCCTGCAACCTCTAATTGCTCGGTACGAGCGGGCCGCAAAGCACTACGAAACGTACGTGGAGACGTTCACTATCTTCAACTACCTTCTCGGTGCTTTGGGTACCCTTTTGGCTGCGCTGTCGTCGATGCCCCCAGTCGAGGAGTACAACCTGCAGGCTTGGGTCGCCCTGACCACTGGCGTTAGCAATGCATTAACGCGGTACATGGACTACGCACGGATGGACTTCTTGCAGAAGAAATCGAACAAGATGCGAATGGAACTCCAAGATGTGCAGTCGTGGTGGGACAGCCGGAAGGGAAGCGAAGCAGGAACGCAGCACGTGAGGAACGGCCTCGTGACACAGGTGGAGTCTTTAGTGACGGGCGAGTTGATCGAGTGGTCAGGGCAGATGAAAAAGGCGATGGACAAATCGAAAAAGGATCGTACCCCGAACGAAGACACGGCGGACGGCTCGAAGCAAGACGCAAAGACTGAGGAACAAGATCAAATCAATCAACTGAAGGAGCTTGGCCTTGCTGACATCAACGCCGACGGTCTGAAGATAGCTTTGGAAAACCCAAACGGTGCAGAAGCCGCCCGCATATTCGACTCGATGACCCGCCTTGCAAGCCACATTGAGAAGAATACGGGACTCGAAGCCGACCTGGTGCTGGAGCACGACCTCATAAAGGAGCAAAAAATGAAGCTGGACGCGTTGAAACACGTCGTAGAACAGTACCTCGACGACGCTGGGAACCTGCTGGACGTTAACCTTGGCGGCATTGTCATGACAGACTTCGTCCCTGCTGACCTGGCGGCGCGCCTGAAGGTCGCTAAAGACCGGCGAAAGATGTTTCGCGACATCGACAACTACAACCCGAGCCTTCTTTCCCGCGCCGACTGTGTTAATATCCTGGCTGCCGGGGGCCACGGCATGTTGCAAACCGTGCAAGCCCTGCCGCAAAGGCAGATGCTCGAAACGCTGAAGGCAGCGTTCGTTGATCAGCTGCACGAAGAGTTGATCGCCGGGTTAAAAAACTTCAAAATCTGCATCTACGATCTCATTCCGCGCGATGAGATGTTGATTGAGTTGCTCTTCGAGCTCAGAGACATTGGCCACGTGGAGTGGAGGGAGATGCTGAGCTCAGACATATTGAGTCTGATCAAAAACGAAGAAATCCACGGACGGATGCAAGAGCTGAACGAGGTTGCTCTGCGTGGGCTGCTGAAGCGAGCGGACAAGTTGTTCAAGAGCAAGACTGCGCAGATGTTTCAAGCTGTCATCGAAAAAATTGGCCGCCTCGACGCGGAGGAGCTGTTCTCCAATCAAGCGTCCAAAGCGGAAGTCTTTGATGCGCTTGACAGCTTGCAGAACCTCCACTTGGCCTTCATGAAGAAGGACCAGCTCCTCGCGGCACTGCCCGCTTCTGTCCGTTCTCTTCCCCACCTGCGAAACAAGCCGCAGGCTCAGATTGTGGAGTACATTACTACGATTCGAAACGGGTTCAGCGCGTCGCGTATTTTCAACGCGTTCAAAGTCGACTTCGAGCGGTCCCTAACCCAGAATAACACCGGGAAGAGCGTCCTCACCACAGTCCTGAGAAACAAGCGGCTATGCGACAGGTTCGTTTTTGCGGTGAAGTCGGTTTCGCAGGTGGAAATCAATCGCTGCGACAAGAAGATGCTGCTCCGGAAGCTGGCAATGAACCCTGCGTTCTCTCAAGACATGATAGACGAAATCAAGTACCTCGACGAGACATACCTAACCAAGCTGATGTCCGGCCTCAAGTCATTCATCACGAACAGCTATCAAGGAAGAGTGTTCGACATCCTATGCGACGATGTCACCACCTTCGATTTGAGAAATTTGCTACCAGACGCGGAGGATCGGGAGAAGTTCGTGAATCAGGTTCGCGAGTTCAAGGGCGTGACCATTCGCAATGCAACGAAGCAAGAGCTGATCACTACACTCGCCTATCCGTCGTTAGTGGTCAAGTTCCTGCGGCTGTCTATTGATCAAATACGCGAGCTCGTCGAGCGCGCTTTGATATTGATGGGCAATGCGTTTCACAACGGTGTCTTCACGCAGGCGCTGGCTGATGTCTTTGCTGATCATGGGGAGTCTTTAAACGAAGAACTCGAGCGGTGGGACGAGGAAACCACAGATAGGCTTTGCATGTCCCTCTTGCGACACAGCTTAAAGAACTTTGGCCAGCTGCCGAAAGAGGTGTCGATTGAGAGTGAAGCAGTGGTGAAGCAGCAGTTATTCCGCTTTTTACCGGATCACGCACTCCACGCCAAGTTCTGTTCGTGGGACACTCCGAAGCAGATTCAGGTGTTTGTGCACATGCGAGAGCTCCTCGACGAACGTGTGCTGGCCAGTGTCTTCGAAGCAGCCAGCCGTGAGCTGCATCAGGCAAAAGCCAGCAAGTTTCAACTCGTCTTCGTTGAGCCGAAGAACCGAGTGTTCATGCTGCAGTGCCTTGAGCCGCTGCTGCGGCACCCATTTTCGACCATTTCCGACATGGACCCGGCGGAACTCATCGAGTTGATGGCCGGCAACCGCGAAACCGAGTTTGCCGATCACGTATCCGAGAAGGAATTCTTCCTGCGGCGCCTCGGTGATATCTTTGCCGAGGAGTCCATCGGGAGTTCGCCGCGGAGCAAAGCAAGTCCTTCTGGTCACGAGTCTCGCGCGATAGTATTAAGTTTAACCGCAAACGGTGGTGCAGGAACCACGTGTAGATCTTCGGGCTCGTCTGAGAAGTTGAAAGATATTGTGCTGCACCTCCTCAACACGATCGTGATCACAACACCGTACCGGCTTTTCCTCAAGCTTTGCCTTCAAATCACATCATTCGACCTACGAGAGATTCTCGATGACCCGCAGACCAGACGCTTGGTCGCCGTCGTGTTGTTCAAAAGCCAAGGCGGAGATCCTCGCAACCTAACATCCACTACCCGCGGCCGAGAGATCCTCGACGCATGCGACGAGCTTTTGGAATACGAAATGGTCGTCAACGACCTCCGCATGCTGACGGACGAGCAGCTTCGTGAACTCACACACAACGTTCTTCACTTCTTCGCTGAGAGGCCGATTGGACAGTTTTTCGCCCAGTATATTCGCGAGAGCCAGAACACAAGAGATTACCAGAAAGTGGAATACGGCGTGCTGATCGAAGCCGTTCTGTCGATTAAGGGGGCGCTCATGATGAATCCGGTGGCGGTTCAATCTGATTTCCGGTACTTCGAGGCCGACCAGTTCTTCTCCGTCTTGACTGAGGACGACAAAATGCGGGTGCTGCAGCGGTACATCGCGGACGACTCTGCCGTACGCAAAATAGCGCGCTTCACGCAGCAACAGCTGCAGCAGGTCTTCGCCCATGTGCGGGCCTGCCCGTGCTCGAGGGCCGAGGAAGGAGAGAGCTACATGCATGTTCAGCCGATGGACATGCTCCAGCACCAAACCTTCGCGCGGACGCACCTGACGCAGAATGTTCTGGAGCTTAGGAAGTTAATGAGCAAAGTCTCAGGCTTCACTTGGTCCCGTCGCGATTTCGACACTACCAATCCTACAGACATCTTTTCGTAAGACCGCAAATTGTCACCTTCGTCACTTGGCAGTCGGCCATTGAACAGCGCCAAGTCTGCCACAACTCGATCCAGTTCAACTTCAAAGAAAACACACAGGATCCTGGGCTTAGATCAAAGCAACATGCATTCATGTCCCTCATTACGTACACTCCAAAGTCTCTTTGTTCTCTGTTTCGACGGAAGATCTTGTTCCGATCTGCATTGCGCAGGACGAAAAGGAGGTTCTACACGCTAGGCTTGTCTGCGCTTACTTTTTCTTTGCACAAAGCTGTCCAATATCTGCTTCATGTGGCGCCAGCGTGCATCGAGAAAGCCTAACCTCATTTTTGAAGCGGGCTGCTCTTGCCATTTTGCGCGCATCACGTTCTCGTTTGTAATTCTTGGCAGCACCTTCCTTTTCCCTTCGATTTAAAAGTCGGTCGTTGCTTGCAACCAACCTTACAGCCAATTCATCTGCACATTACGACAGTGGAATTGTCACCCGAGACAAAACGAGTATACTCGGCACGACCGCAAAGCGAGCATAAATGCGTGCCAGCCAGTATCCAATGAAGAACATCGAATATTGCTATGAACGGCAGGCTACCAGCTAGAAGTAGGCACGTATCAGCATGGCTTCCACCTCTCCCGAAGTGCAACTGCCCAGTGATTAAGAAAAGCTGTCCGCCACATTTCGAACAAGGTCAAAGAGCGCCTTTCATTGAACTTAGTCGTGGTAGCTGGAAGTTAGCCCAGGGGTGTCTTTTTCACGAACCTGTGATGCTACCAAAGCATTGGTGCGTTTAAAATACAAACGGGAGCATAGCGTCTCGCAGCACACGACGACTCGCCGGCAAAGGGAGTAGCACGTGGCAACAGGTCTCGAACACACAACTGACGCACATTTCAGGAAGAAAAAGGACGTACTACAGAGAAACGAAGGTGATGCGTTTTCGACAATGCGTCAACGCATCACTACCAGCGGCATCCTCGTCTCGGAGACGAGATTCGTTTATGTACTGGTCTCAGCGACCCTGCGAGGGGACGGCATGACAAGAGCCACTGCACGTGTTGACATTCCGCACACGTCACCGCCTACGGTGGAGTGCACCGGCCTGTTTTTAAAGGAGCTTCTGGCGCCTCACCTGGCTCAAGGTATTTCTGACTTAGCCGAAGACGTCCTCCTCTACAGCGGCTCGCGGCTCATTGACAATGAAGAAACTATATCGCTGGTTGGAACGGGTTCTACGTACTGCGTCGTCAGCCTCACGGATCGAGAGAATAAGTACGCGGAAACGCAAGGTGCCGACGCATATTCTGCTTCAGCGTCCATTCACCGGCCACAAGCTGGAGCTGGCAGTGGCCCCGACATGATTGACTATGAGAGCAAAGGTTCCTCCCCACGTAAACCGATTACCCCCGGCACGCCCTCGAATGCGCGATCGTTCAACAATGTCCCCAGCGGCAGCCCGAATGAGACCGTCAGCCCTCAAACTCGGCAAGCCAGCCCTCATTTCAACAACGCGCCGGCAAGCCCCAACTCGGCTAGTGGCAATGCCAGCCCTGGAGCCCGAGGAAACTCGCCTGCCAATAGCCCGCTCAAAAGCAGCTCGACTCAGCCGAAGCCTGACAACCCTGTAAGCACCGATTCAGCTAGGGCAAACCACGAGATTCTTAGTCCCATGAGCAACATGACAGCGAGCCCGCCGAAGGTCACCTTTGCGCTCAAAAAGCGGGCAGGCTTGCCCACGTGATTCCTGCACAGCTCTGTTTGTCTTTACCCGCGCGAAAGAGCAGCTAGCTTCTTCATCGCAGAAAGATTCGTATCGTGGTCTTCACCAAACTGCACGTGCATCGTGAGCATCGCTTTGAAGCCTTGCTCTTTCGACGGGCGTGCCCACGTGTTCGCAGAGCTCGTCGTCGTCGTGCTTGGTCAAAGCGAGTTGAAAATTATAGTTGCCTTCTTCGCGTCGTACGCCATTCTCTGCCGTGATGCCCTTGAGGCACCATCTTGTCTCCCTCTCTGTGTACTTCTTGGCAAAAAAACCCAACCCGAACTGTTTTCGTCAGCGTTTTCTCACTTACTTCGGAATACCAGCAGTGCAGTAAGCGCGAGTATTCGGGCCTATAATGCAGCTTGACGGCAAGCCATACAGCTTGACTGTACGAATTCAGTTACTTCCCGCATCAACTGCATGATTTCTCCGCCAGCGGAAGTAAAGCTCGTAACTACGTGCAGACGCACCTGTTTGTGCTCGATCAAATCATGTCCATACTGGACTATCCTTGCCTTTTAGCCGCAGGGATATTTTTGCTTTGTGTTTGAACTGAACGTTTTTCTGTCAACAGCCATTGGTTGGTGGTGGGGCGTGGGAACTAAAACGGAGGAGGTAATGGCCCCTGCATCAACGGTGAAGCTGTTGATTCACGTGAACCAACAGCAGCACCCCGTTACCGTAAAACTCGACGACACAGTCCTTCGGCTGAAGCACAACTGTCTAGGACTGCTGGGCAACGTGTACCACGCAGAGCAAACGATGCTGCTTCACAACTACTCGGAAGTGCCGAATGACGTCACCCTCCGCGAGCTGAGTCTCACCGACAACAATTCTCTCATATTTGCTCCTCGCCAGCAACCAAACGGCTACTACAACCAGCAGAACGATCGCTACTACAAACTGGAGAAGTCAGGCGAAGGCACCTTCGGCGTCGTGTACAAGGCAAGAGACACGCTCACTAATACAATCGTGGCGCTGAAGAAGATAAGAAGCGACCACGACGACGAAGGCATCCCGAGCAGCGCCGTGCGCGAAATCTCTGTTTTGCAAGAGCTGGACCACGCAAACCTGGTCAAACTGCTGGACGTGCACTCGCTACCCCCAAGGCTGTACCTCGTCTTTGAGTTTCTCGACTGCGACCTGAAGCAGTACCTGGACTCCCGCAACGCGCGCCAGCAGCTGCTGCTGCCGAGCACTGTCAACTCGTACCTGCATCAGCTTCTCTCCGGCATTGATTACTGCCATGCCAAGCGGATTGTCCACCGCGATCTGAAACCGCAGAACATCCTCGTGTCGTCAGACAGAAAGACGCTGAAAATAGCTGACTTTGGCCTTGCTCGCGACTTTCAGTACCCGTTACACACGTACACACGCGATGTCGTGACACTGTGGTACAGGGCTCCCGAGCTTCTTCTCGGTCAGAAGCGATACTCGCCGCAAGTTGACGTGTGGAGCACAGCCTGCGTGTTTGGCGAGATGTCAACAGGAGCGCCTCTGTTCCCGGGTGAGTGCGAGGTAGACTCGCTTTACAAAATCTTTCAAACGTTTGGAACGCCTAACCCGAGTATTTGGCAGGGTGTTTCAGACCTGCCACAGTTCAATCCTGTCTTCCCCAAGTGGCGTCCAAAAGACATCAGCTGCAAGGTCCCCGATCTGGAGCCGCTGGGTCTTGATCTCATCGCCAAGATGCTGGTTCTCGATCCGACGAAACGCTTGACGCCGTCTCAGGTTTTTGTTCATTCTTTTTTTACCAACCCACTTTACTTGACTTTAGCACTTTGTCTGACCGAGCAAAAAAGCCGGTTTCAGCCAAAACCCCGGTTTTGGGGCTGCGGTGCCTGTGGGTGTCTGAGTGCCTGGAACCGTCGCCTCGCGCACGCAAACAAGGGAACGAAGGGTGGTGATATAGACTTGTGTGCACGTCTAGCAAACTACGGAGATGGTGAGTGACAAGCTTCGAATAGCAGTGACACACCGTGACGCGCCACGTAACTGCAGTACTGTACAGTACAGGTACAGTACTGCAGGGGCCACTTGGAATCGAACTCTATAGTTTTTTTTATGAGGACTAACCGTACGGGACACACCTAAGTCGGGAAATTACTTATCGGAACGTTACCGATAAGTAATCTTTTGTTACCGATAAACAATTTTTGCTACCGATAAATAATTTTGTTGTTACCGATAAATAATTTCTCGTTTTACCGATAAATAATTTTCTGTTACCGATAAGTAATTTCTGTTACCGATAAGTAATTTTGGTGTTACCAGTGCAGTCACCGGCCGGTCGAATTGACAAAAAAAAAATTATTTCTCTCGGATTGACATTCGACCGGTCAAGGCGGTCGAATGTGGACACCGGTCGAATTCGACCGGCGCCCGTGTCAATTCGACCGGGCAAGTAAAAATTAGAAAAATCTGCCATGGGTAGTGCACACAGTAGTAGAAAATGGTGGGAAAACGGAAAGCTTTGACAAAAGCCAAGGTCACGGGGGCAAGGGCAAGCTTTGGATTCCCAACTCCACTCACCAACTCCTGGATTGCAGTATGTTCGGCTGCAGCCAGAATACAGAGACTACTGGGGTCTACCACAAGGTGGTGAAGCAGCATGATTCACAACCGAATCTACTGGAAAAGTCGTGTTACTAGCCGTCCTACTACTGAAGCACGACAGTGTACTAACTTTGTGAGACTGCCCGGTTCAGCTAAAACCCAGAGTTTCAAGCGAACTTTTACTCTAAACCACCACATGTTGTTTTCTCACGCGTAGCGTGAGAATTTTTTTCTGGCATAGGATGGATTTTGACCTGTATTCGCCAGTGCAAAAAAAAGTTGTGGCAAATTCCTGTCCAAAAAAAAAAAAGTTTTTTCTGGTGTGATCCAAACCCTGTCCACAAACCCGGTACAAACCCGGTACAAACCCGGCACAAACCCGGCACAAACCCGGCAATACTGGAAAGGGGGGTCGTTTTTTTTTTGGGTTTATTCCCTTATAGCCACCACGATTTTTTTTTATTCCCTTATAGCCACGAAAAAAGAATTTTATTCCCTTATAGCCACGTCAATTTTTTTTATTCCCTTACAGCCACCACATGTTTTTTAATTCCCTTATAGCCACGGAAAAAGAATTTTATTCCCTTATAGCCACGAAAAAAGAATTTTATTCCCTTATAGACACGAAAAAAGAATTTTATTCCCTTATAGCCACGGAAAAAGAATTTTATTCCCTTATAGCCACGAAAAAAGATTTTTATTCCCTTATAGCCACGAAAAAGAATTTTATTCCCTTATAGCCACGAAAACAGAATTGTATTCCCTGACCAGCCTGGACCACCGAACCAGACCAGTCAACCACGCGGTACTCCGCCACCCACCATTCAGCCATGATCTAGCAAGAGCAAAATTGCAAAGCCTACTACCGGATAGTGTTACGGAGGCGAACGAATCATGCGAGACATGCGAGAACCTGTGGGGGGGCCCCTCGACAGTTTTTATAACACGGCATAGTAGGTCAAGAACCGGATAAGTGTGTTCCTTCTATTTCAGTCTGATCTGTATTTTGCATCCCCTCCCTCTCCCTCCCTCCAGTCTGTATGTTGAAGTTGTAGCATAATCGGGCTGTTGAGAGATATCGCTCAGTCCACCTCATTGCGTGTTTGCCGTGTTTATTGGTTCGTAGAGTCGCGGCAAGCAGAACGAGTAGACGTCCAGTCTGCAAATTGAAGTCGTAGCTTGATCAGGTTGATGAGAGAACTCGCGGCCAGTTCACCTCATTGCGTGTTTGAAAACGTCCCATCGACCGCAATGATTGGCAAGGCAGCTGCCTGTGCGGCCCGGCATCCGCCAAGGACCATTGACGCGAACTTGAAGCGCTCGTGCCCTTGCACGACATGGCTCCTCACAACACAAACGCTTTGGGCATCGTGCTCGCGAAGAAAAGAAAAGTAGCCACGCAGCTTGGTGAAGCCTTCCCCTGCAAATGCCACTGTGTTCTGAAGTGCCCTCTCCTTCGCCTGCCACGCGACCTTGTACGAAACCTCCGCGCCTAGGTCTTTTTTGATGTGGGCTTGCAGCTGCTTCGGTGTTGTTTTGGGTTCCGCGCGAACAAGGTCTTCCACCTCACGAGCTATCCAAGAAGTTTTGAGCCTCCCAGTGGCAGCCTTTTGCAAGAGGTTGCACGTATGCGCAGTGCAGGAAGAGACTCGCACCTCTGCTCCCCGCACATGCGCGTTGCACGAAAACCCACATGCGCTCCCGTTATCGGCCTTTGCGGAGCACTTAAAAAGTGTCCTATGTGCGTCGCTGCGCTTTCGAACGCACGTCCGAGAAGCTGAAAACGTTGTTCTCAGCACTGCGTCGCAAAACGCCTCCATGTCTTCGAAGACAGCCCCAACTGACAGGAGTGCGTCATCATCACCGCTATCTGACGAAACTAGTGAGGCAGCGTCAACGCCACCGTCATCGACATCTGACGAAACTAGTGGAGCAGCTTCTGACTCGGAGGCTGGCATAGCGGGCGAGTCTGGTGGCGGTACTTCTTCCGAAGATTGCGCTGCACGTATAAGAGCGGACAAAAGTACGGCTGGTGAATCGGAAAGTGCCTCTACCGCTGAGTGGACGTCGCGGATCAGGGCAAATCCCAGGATCTTTGCCCTGATGTTGTCGGATTCAAAGGGTAAATCCTTTATGACTCGTAAGCAGTCTGCACATGACATTTTTACTATATTCTCACTTCTTGTCTAAACCTGGAGCTGGATTTTGTTACAAACACGGAAATTTGAGTCGCGAACTTGTTGTGCACCCATATGTATGAAAACCAACAGGAGAAGGTGGCTCCTCTCCGGGATCAAAATCTTTTTTCGTGGCTGTAAGGGAATAAAATTCTTTTTTCGTGGCTATAAGGGAATAAAATTCTTTTTTCGTGGCTATAAGGGAATAAAATTCTTTTTTCGTGGCTATAAGGGAATAAAATTCTTTTTTCGTGGCTATAAGGGAATAAAATTCTTTTTTCGTGGCTACAAGGGAATAAAAATCTTTTTTCGTGGCTATAAGGGAATAAAATTATTTCGTGGTGGCTATAAGGGAAAAAAAAAGCGGTTGTCGTCAGTTCGTGGCTATAAGGGAATAAAATTCTTTTTCCGTGGCTATAAGGGAATATTGAAAATACCGGGTGGCTATAAGATAATTTGCCCTTTTTTTTTCCGTTGGGGTTTTAGTTGCAGAGTCCCCTTCTGGGATGGGAGTCCCACCTCCACCCTCAAAACGGGGGGGGGTTCGCGTAAAAGGTTCTTTTTGAGGTCGGACCAGCGCGACCCCACTCCCGGGGGGTCGCAGTCCGGTCACAGTATGCTGCAGCCTGTCGGTCGCGCATCGCACACACAGGGTTCATGGGGTACGGGGCTGAAGATTGCTTACACAGTTGGACTTGGAGCAAACAGGTTGCCGCCATCATTGCAACCGCAGAAGGTCTCAGAATCTAAAGCGTTGACAAGCACAGCAAGCAAATTAGGGGTTGCGGTGTGTGTCTGTGGCAACTCACGTTCTTGCTTTCTTTCCTCACATTACCAACACCCCCTTTCCAGAATTCATTTTTTTCCCCAACGACAGCAAGCGTCAGACTAGCTCTCTATTTCTAAAAATCAAGTTTCATCACGCCCCCGTGGCGGGGTCCATGCCACTCTGTGCGGATTTCGACCGGTGTGACCTGCGAAGTCGGCTTTGGAGATAGAAGATGACTGCTCTTCCTGAGGTGCCGCAAGCATTAGTCGCAAGACAGGTTGATTCGCTCTGGCAACACAGTGGCCGGAGAACCAATCGCTTCTTCTCCAGGACCGCCTCGAACAGGAATAAGTGAACAAAAACATTCTTTCTTGCTCTATTAAAGTGGCCCGCCAGGGTAAAAATCCAGGCTCCCTAAGAGAACGCATTAAACAACGGTCACACGGAGACCCTAAAACCCCCAGACTTTCAAGCGAACTTTAACTCTAAAAACTAACAATGGCGCACCTGAGACCGCGATCGCAAAAGAACAACTGGCGACGATCTTGGCAAGCGTGGCCGCTTCAACACCTGCAGAAAACCCTGTACGGAGTGTCAGTCGAAGGATGCAACGTCATTTGTGTGTGCGGGTTCGTGATCACTCCCCATTCAGGGAAGATCACCCGTTCTCAGAATTTTCCACGCCACATGGTAAGGTGTCCCACTCTTCGGGGCAAGGTACCAACCGCACTCAAGACGAAATTTGATAGTGTGAGCTCCAGCCAAAAGACGGTCAACAAAGGAATGGTTGCAAAGCGCAAGGCCCCTCCGCAAGGTGTTCAGCAGCTTACCAACTTCCTCGAGGGGGCAGCTTTCAAGATCCCGCGAACAGAAGCTGCAGCACCGCCCGAGCCTGTGTCCGCACCACCAGAAGCCTGTTCGCAAGGGGGTACCTGCTGATGCAAACCTCGAACACCGCGAATAGTCACCTCTTTCTTTGACGCGTGAGCGACCCTTTCCAAAGCATGAGTCATTTTCCCCGCCGAAAGACGCAATTCAGCTGGCCAATGGACCCACTGGAGCACGTGTAGCAGCATCATTTGGAAACATTCTTCTTTTGTGTTGAAGATCAGCTGTCTTGCGTTTTTTCCATTTCGGATTTACCCACCAAACCTACTAAGTCCTGCCAAATCACGTGCCAGCGCCCCCGAAGCCGGCCCCCGCCAGGCCGAAGCTGACAACACCGTGTAAGAAGGGTCGACAGACGCCGACGACACCACCACGTATGAAGAGGGCGCGTCAAGCGTCCCCGAAGGCGACCAAGGATAGCGAAGAAGCTCGCTCCGACCGAGCCGACCCGAGCAACACCGCCAAGGACAGGGGCAGAAACCGAGCCGTAAAAAGTGCACCTGGTCGCAGGTTACCGAACCGTAAAAGTGCACCTGCTCAATTGTTTCCCCCCAACTGTAGGAACACGTGTTGGCAGGGAAATGGTCTTTTTGAACATGCGCTTTGTGATCCCCGATGGCAGTCGGACTGGCAACTACCAAGTGGAGTGTGCCTCCTTTGCAGATGTTCAGAGGAAAGCAGCGGCGATTGGGTTCGCAGTCTTGGGGGACTATGTTCGCGTGGCTCACGCTGATCCGGCTTCTGTGAGCATCTACCAATGCACGGTAGTAGTTGCTCAGGACTTTTCCTGCCTACGGGATTCGTATTGCGTTCTGGTCGATAGCATCCCGTACGAACGATCCGTGCTGAAGGATGCTGAAGACGTCGACTTGATGAAAACGGTCGACTACCTGATGTCGGAAAGGGTGAAGATCCGGCGTATTCCAAGAATGCTTCTCACATTGCGAAATGTAAAAGCGACGCGGCGGCAGGTTGAGCTGGCATGGCAACAAGTACTCGTCCGGAGGGACATCGAGTTTTTGAAGGCCATTGAAGAGCGACCTGTTGCTCTTCAATACGACACGGTTCCCCTTGATAAGGGTTCACAGTGGCACGGAGACCACTTCACTGCGACATGACGAGGTTCAGACGGAAAGATGCGCTGGCACCACGTGAAAGTCTACATCACGAACCAGCAAGACACGACGTCAGTCAACACCTGTATGGCAGACCTGTTCGAGTACTTCGAGTCGCTCACGGCGAAGCTTCGAGACATCGGTGTTCTCGGAGAATCTGCGAACTTCGAAAAGGACAGGTTCTGCATGATACACGTTGACCGTGCAGCGGCTGTGTCCGGAATAAGCGGCGTGAAAGTGTTCGAGTCGATGCACCGGATGCACAGACTATGCGTCGGCATCGCAAAGTCGCTGGCCTTTGATAAGCAGATGCCAGTCGTGTGTAGCGCCGCAAACTACGTGGCCTCATCAGCCGAATTCGAAGTTTGGCTGACCAATGAAAGTGTGGGAAAGATTGAATGCATCAGGTCTTTTCTGTGGCAGCGCGCAACTCCGGGCCGCTTCGGTTCTGCCGTGGCAGCTGCCTTCTGTCTGAGTGCCCCTGTCCATGAGCCTGGCATCACGGTCTTGTCCTTGCTGCTCCGAGCAGCACAGTGCCCATGCAGACGAGTCGAAGACGAAGACGCGCATACGGACAGAACTGGGCGGACGAAAAGCGCAAAACACTGTGCGGCTTCTGGGGCTTGCGTTCGCACACATCGTGTACCCCGCGCTGCGTGCTGTGTGGCAGTTCGCAAGCGGTGACCACCCCTGCGATACGTTCACTGCGGGCACTGGGAAGGACATATTTGCGACGATTGCTGTGGCAGCCCTAAAAGCAGATTGTTCTCGCCTGCAACAAAGGAACACCACCATTCTGCAGGCTCCAGTTGAATGCTCCGTATCTGTCAGCACGCTATCGTGGACGAGCAAGAAACCGCAGTTGTTCAAGCCAGACCCCCAAGCAGCCCAGTACCTTGACGATAACCGGCCCAAAGGAGCTGAAAAGGAGAATCTGTCGAAGTACTTCGGCAACAGGGGTGTCAAAGTAAAAACGATGACCCCGCTGTCACAGTTCGTCGAAGACGACACAGCGTTCCTGAATGCAGTGTGTCATTTCCTTGTGTGCGGGATTTTGTTTGAGTTTGACAACTACTGCACGGGAATCAGCCCTGATCTGTCTCGCCCCGTGACCCTCGGGCCAAGCCTCCTGGAAGGATCTTGCGGAAAGCTCAAGCGCGAGGTTGCTGAGCAAGGTTCCATCAAAGTGAGGGATGCTTGTCTGCGAGCAAAGCTCTGCGTGCACGAAACGCACCTGTCGTTCCTGGAAGAGAACTCGCTTGACATTACAAAGATTGTCAACGAGCATATTAGTCGGAGCATCGAGTGTTTAGCTGCCCGCAAGAAGAGACTTGGTGCGGAGAAACTCCTAGCACTTAGAAAGAAGCAAAAGACCGTTACGGAAGCGAATGAGCGGAGGGAGAAAAGAGCAGCCCTACTCGCTACTGTGCCAAGGAGATTCGACTGCGAAGTCAGTCTTTGGACGAAGCTGCTGCTGGTTGAACAGGCTCAAGCACGGGGCACAAAGTCGTGCCAATCTTGGACGAAGGCTAAGCTTGTCAAGCACATCAGAGAAGCCGATGAAAACTTGTCGGCTCGTGAGCTTGAGCAACAGGCGCTATCCCGAGGCCTAAAGGTGAAGAACCCGCGACATCTTCTAAAAAGGCTAATTTCTCATGAAGACCTTCCGGATGAGGTCTTGCGGTCTCGAAATGATGATGAATACGACGACTCTGACAGAGACTCAACTCTGGCATCCGAATCAGACTCAGGAGAAGAGCCGCCGCAAAAGCGCAGCAGAACGTGAGGCATGTCGCAAAATCACCCAATTGTCCAATGGTCCAATTGCACCCCGAAATGCCACCCAGAAACTTCAATTTGTTTCCCCTTCGTGAGCCACAGCTTCGGGTTCTCTTGTTCTCCCGCGGTTTCGGGTTCTCTTGTTCTCCGTAAGGCACATCTTTTACGTTAAACGTGGCAACACGAGCGTGCGTAGCAGGCGCAGAAACAGTGGGGTAGCTCCGATACTCGTGGCTCCGCCGCATAAGGGAGCTCCTGAGCACCAGGAGAGCTGGGGAGTTCACCAGGCAAAACAAAATAAAAAAGTGAGACCCCCCCCCCCGGCACAAACCCGGTACAAACCCGGTACAAACCCGGTACAAACCCGGCACAAACCCGGCACAAACCCGGCAATACTTGGATATGATCACACCATTTTCGGAGAGTGACTTGACCGGTCGAGCGGTCGAGCCTGACTGCACTGGGTGTTACCGATAAATAATTTCTGTTACCGATAAATAATTTTGGTGTTACCGATAAATAGTTTCTGTTATCGATAAATAATTTTCGATCCGAAACAACTTGGTACCCGTGAAGGCTAGGTAGAAGCCCTCTTCAGGCACATTTTGCGCCCGGATAGCCGAAACTGGGATATAGGGGACAAGATTTAGTTGCTGGAGAAGTGATTGCTCTGCCGCCCCCAAAGCCCAATCTGTTCAGCTGTGTTGATCACTTGGCTTTTCTGTGTCGAGAGAAGAGTTCGAGTAAGGTTTCGTATATCACGTTACTGCCATGACGGCACCATGGCACTACGATCGAACAGACAGTCAATCAGAGTTGTCTTGTCGGAACGGTTCATCGGAGTAAAGCATTTGGTAGAGGAGTCAAAACTCAACTTTATCATAAAGAATACATACACCAGCAGGTCAAAGAAAGGGGGGAAAGGTGGAAAATGCAGATCAAACGGGAGTAGAATGTGCGCACGCTTATCCGACTCTTGACTTACTATGCCGTGTTCTGAAAGCTGTCGAGGGGCCCCTCCATAGGTTCTCGCATGATTCGTTCGCCTTTGAAACACTATCCGTTTGTAGTAAGCTTCGCAATTGTGTTCTTGTAATATCTAACCGAATGGTGGGTGGCGGATTTCCGCGCTCGTGCGCAAGACACAATTATGCTGCTTTGCAGTGCAAGCCGAACCCGGTTCGCGACTTCGGTTGCGGTAAAGTGTTACAAAGTCTTCGGCTTTCAGATCCGGATACGCCTTATGCAACATGATAGTTAGAGGTCACTTGAAGGATACCCGTGTGCAGCGTTCGAAAGAGTTTGCGTATCTGGAGTCTTATTTTTTTGGGGGGAAGGCCCTTTTGACCCTGGATTTTTCGAGAAGATTTTTGAAACAGCCCAAAGATATTCGTCGTTTCCTGATATTCGTCCAGCGTAATTGTTGTCCAGATTACTGACCGTGAGAAAGGGCCCCAAGTACAAGCTGTCAATTCTGTCTGAGTGCGCGACACAGATTACCGATACCGCGTGCCTTCTGTGCCAGGGGTCGGATACGTTTACTTGCTGTCCGGTGCTAACGTTGTAGAAGGCCCACCTATCAGCCTGAGTTCAGCTCCACAAGGTTCGTTTCGTTAAGGCAACTCATGATCACTTCGGTGTGAGGGATTAGTGGCAGAAACGTTGACTTGGCCAAGAGTTGCCACAAGCCACCACAGCACAGAAGCGCAGCCGAGGGCATCCTGCAGGAGAAGTCATAGCTGAGAAACGCAAGCCTGCAGCTTGTGTTCTCGGATGAGTCAGGCGCGAGGCAAGCACCCACCAGCCTCAGAGTTGAGTCGGGAAGGATACATGTCGATAATCCTTGAGTGGGCATATGAAGCGCATGATTGCGGAAAAGGACAAGAAAAAGAGCATGTGACCACCATCTATTGTAGTCGCCGTGGCCCGTTGCATGGGCGTAGCATGAGCACCTGCGGTGGGTTGAAGGGGTGCAGGATCCAAGTTTTGGGTCCAAGTTTTTGGTCCAAGTTTTGGGTCCAAGTTTGGGTCCTAGTTCCAACTTGGTTCAACACTGGTTCCCTGCCACCAAAGGTTGTTGCCGCACAAGTGCTTTGTCGTTATCTAGTCTGCCCGAGCATAGTCCACCGATTAAAGCACATCTATGTCGTTATCTAGTCTGCCCGAGCATAGTCCACCGATTATAGATCATCACACGCAGGCCTCGAAGGTTTTGCTTCCTGCTGGTTCGTTTCCACTGCGGTTAGCCACATACGATGTCGTGAGCTAAACATCCTCAAGAACGGACAAAAACACTCACCCATTTTCCCATTCTTCAGTTGTCAAAAGAAACGATCATTTTCTTCTTCTCAAGTGTTGCGCTCCTCCAGAAGGCTGTTCGCAGGGATGTCCCGTGTTCAAGATGGATACCGTCAGAACTCAAATTTCTCATCCATCACAACAAGGAGGGGGTGGGTAACACGAAATTATTTATCGGTAACAAGAAATTATTTATCGGTAACAGAAATTGTTTATCGGTAACAGAAAATTATTTATCGGTAACACGAAATTATTTATCGGTAACAAGGAATTATTTATCGGTAACAAAATAATTACTTATCGGTAACAAAAAATTACTTTATCGGTAACAGTTTCCGATAAATAATTTCCCGATTTAAGTACGTCCGATATGGGGTTTTCCGTTTTTTTTTTATTTTTATGAAAAACCGAAACCGGAAAACCCCGGTTTCTGAAACCGGGAAACCGGGATTCGAAAGTCCCCTGCCACAGTGTTAGTGTCGCCTGCATCCATCCCATGTTAGTGTCGCCTTCATCCATCTCATGTTAGTGTCGCCTTTTCGCATGGAAAGCACTGACACGGGAATACGGCTTCAGTATGGGCTTCGTATTCATGAACAGGTCTCACCTTGAAGCAATGGAAGTCTTAAACAAATGACACCAAGCATCATCGTCTCTTTGCTCTGCACATGCTGCAGAGGAGACTGACGGTGGAAAGCAACGGTGGTAGCCAGTGGTATCAAATGTCACTGTAGTAGACAGCATGTCACGGGTAATTCCGAACGGGCTTCGTCACTGAAGGTGCAGACTTCCTCCGGATAGTGGAGCTCCTTGTAAGGGACGAAAGCGCGAAGTTGAAGAAGAGATGACGGTCAACAAAAACACAACGGTCGCCGACTACAGTGTCAACACCGCGGCTTTTATGGCAAAAAAGCGAAGAAGCCTTCCCAAAGCACCACTTCCGGGGTCTTTTTTTGTAGAGCCCCAACTTTTAGTTTCTGATGACGTTCTCCACGTGGACCCAATGTGCGATCCCCCACCGTGGATTTTGTGGAGTTCGCCCATTGTGCGAGACCCGCAATGGCGGGATCCACAATGCCCCCCAGGACAAGCAAACTAGAACTTCTCACCGAGCCTACTGTCTTGCACGCTTCTTTGCAGATTGATGTGCTGTTCGTCCAAAACAGAGCACTCTTTTGTTAGTCGTAATAGGTGAGATTATCCGTTCCTAAGTGTCAGGTGAGTGGCTCTCCACGAGGCAACCTCTCAACCGAAGACAAATCAACCAGTATTTTACACTACATCCGCAGGCTCTGCAGCACCCGTATTTCAACGTGAACCATGCCAAGGCACGCCAACTGCAGAAAGTGTCCGCTCAGAACCCACCAGCCGCTTTTGCGCTCGCACCGTGATTATCCATCATTGCCCCGTCTAGCTTTTTTAATTTTTAAAAGCAGCATTTTTTTGATTGATGCTACTTACAAGAGATGATAACGCAAACGACTTCGCGGTGTTGACCACGCACGCCTGGCTTTGTGACACCAGCAGCGGCCAGCTATGCTCGACGTATGCGTGTCTTTGTACTTTTTTTACGTTCGGGTTGTAGAGCACAGTGACACGGGGCCCGCTTTTTTCTCTCATGTGCCAAGCAAGTTTGTCACTGCTGTGCAGGTTAGTTGCCCACAATTTCCCGGGTTTGCTTGACTCTAAGGGGTTGCCTGTACGCTGAGCCTGCTGGTCGGGGTGCTCGAGCACTGGAGAACATAAGACAAAACAACGACGAGGACACGCCGAGACACGTTGGCGTATTGCGAACTGATCTGAGCGGCGCTGCGATGCATTCCGCAAAAGATGGCGGAACACTGCTACTGCTTGCCTGCCCTCGACGGCCCACGAACGACGCTCTGCTTTTTCAACGAAACCACGCATTTCTTCAACAACAAACCTACGCAATTCTCTTCCTGCGTTCGATTGTCTTCGACGTCTTTTGGATTTCTTTGGTCCCACTTACTCTTTCCATGCCAACCTTTGCTTCGGCTTTGTAATACCTCCACTACACTTTGTTCCGTCCCTCCCCTTTTCCATCGTGTTCTCGAACGATTTTCATGCCTCCATCCCCAGCCGATGCCGTCAAGGAACTGAGACAGTTGTCCTGCTCAGCCTCCAGAAAACGATGTTCGCTATCGCCACGATTTCTTTTTTGCTCATTCCTTTTTACTTCCACCGTTTAACCGTCATCACATTCCTACAAGTTTTCGCCGACATTTCACAATGAAGAGTTAAGTGTTGGTCGCTCCTTGGTAGTGGCCCCGGTCTTTGACACAGAGGCGCAACACCAAACGAGAAACAAACATGAAAATATACAAGTTCTGACAGTCTGGTCCCAGCGAGCACCTGGCTACATGACACATCGGCGATGATACTCTTCTCAACTCTTTTTGCCGATTTGCATCGTTGCATGCCCTCCACCACTCTCCCCAGCCAGCCTCTGGAATAGACAGTGAGAAAATGAATTCCATCGACAGCTCAAACTGTCGAGAAGACAACGGACAGGACAACTCGCCACACTTCAGTGTGTCGTTGGTAACGTGACAAACACCGTAAAAACGCGGGGTTTTGGCTCGTATCGCAAACGATGCACCCTCTTCGCTTCGGCATGTTCCGCCATCTTTTGCGGAATGCATCGCAGCGCCGCTCAGATCAGTTCGCAATACGCCAACGTGTCTCGGCGTGTCCTCGTCGTTGTTTTGTCTTATGTTCTCCAGTGCTCGAGCACCCCGACCAGCAGGCTCAGCGTACAGGCAACCCCTTAGAGTCAAGCTAACCCGGGAAATTGTGGGCAACTAACCTGCACAGCAGTGACAAACTTGCTTGGCACATGAGAGAAAAAAGCGGGCCCCGTGTCACTGTGCTCTACAACCCGAACGTAAAAAAAGTACAAAGACACCGATTGCACACGGCAACAATGCACGTGTACATGTTGTTTACGATGCACCAGACAACAACATTTACGTTTTGCTTTCCTAGACCGGTTCTTTTTTCCTCTCCCCCAGCTCTTTTCACAATCACCGACTTTTCCATTCGTGCCGTCTCTCCTCTTTCTTCTCGTTTCCCGCGCAGGTATCTTTTATTTTTTACTCCAAACCAAACACCAAAAAAATGCCGATGCTGGAGGAAACAGAGAGCTCGCCGCCGCCAACAGTGCTGAGTGTTCTGAAACGAAGCTGATGGGAGCAAATCGTATAGTTGCTCTCAGCCAAAAGGCCCGAGTAGTATGCCCGGAATAGCGGAGAAAGTGAGAATACGAACCAGCAGAACCAGCAGAACCTTTGTCGGCGAGTGGCGAACACTTGATTTTTGCAGGCCGTCTTTCTTTTGCCTTGTCTCTCTTCAGGAGCTGAGCAGCCAGATCAGCAAGGGATCCTCGACAATTAAGTCGCAAGCCCCCTTTCGTGTGCGCTGCATGGGCTACCAAAAGCTCGGCTTTTGCAGAACTGTCATTGACACACACACACAAATGGCGCGGCTGTTCTCTTCTATAAGTTGCACATTAGCTGGTGTGGTAAGAAGCGCTGCCCAAGTCGCCACCTATTGATGCTACCGAAGACTAGGTGTACCCAATATCTATGCTCTGATGCCGATAGGCTGCGGGGTTGTCTGACGTCATTACTCGCATCTGCATGGGGTACCGATGGCCTGCGGAACTCTGCTCTTTGGTTTCCCCAGCTTGCAAAACATGCGGAATGGTCACTGGCTCCAGACTCGTTCTCATTGTGTGGGTACTATCTTGAACGAAACATGTTGTTCCAAGCTCAACGGAAGACGAGGATCCACATTGGGCGGATTTCGTTCAAGAGAAGTACATTGACACAATTGGAAAGAAGAATACTTGAAAAAGGCTCTAAACAAGCTGGAGCAGGGTTGAGTACATCAACAGGTGAGTCCGAGCTTGCCGGTGGCCCAGAAGACGAGGGAACCAAACTGAAAAAATCGAAGAAGACGGCTGAAATACCATGGAGGGATCCGCGAAAAAAGACGAAGAAATAGAATAACTCTGGAGTACAACCAACCCTCATCAAAAACTCTCTCACCGATTGTACCATTTTTGACGCGTTTCGAGACAAGGTAGACAAGCAGAAGTTGGGCCACTGGTCAGTGCAGAGTCATCGCCTGCGGTTCTCTACTTGCTCAGTGAACCATGCGCACTTTAACCATTTTTGGAAGGCCTCCCGCAATCTTCATATCTTTGGCAATCTTTCACGCTCCGATGGAGAAGCAGGTACGCAAAAGAAGATGTTTCTTCCAGAGAGTTTCTGACGATTAAGAGTCACACTTTGTGTATCTCATTTATGCACAAAATGAAACTCAAGTGTTCAGGCAACAAATCAAAACTGTGTTTGCTATCCAGTCCTGGGGTGCTTCCGAGTAAATATGTTGACTGAATTGGCTTGAATGAACGTCACACAAACGAAGATTGACGGAAAGTAACATATTGACGAATTTTGAACAGAATTCTGAAAGCGGACCTTGTCAAAGAACACGAAGACGTTCCCCGCCTAGGCACTGTTTGAACATTTAGAGACCGAGAAAGGCGTTTCGCCCTTTGCGCAACCCCCCTTCTTCTTTTGCCGTAACAACCTGATTGAAGCACTCGTGTAATGTCGAAATGACCGTTTTTGGTAGCAACAAGGAACTGATCCTGGACACAAACAAACGAGTTACGGCAGGGAAGTCGTCACTGTTGCAGCCACACCAAGTCAAGGGAGTGCAGGAGGGGCCGCCCAGTGCTTATTTCGACAGAGGCTGGAGGGCAGAACCAATACAACTACAAATAGTTCTTTTTTATTGAACTTACATGCCACTAAACCCAGATTTACCTGCGTTTCGTGCAACACATTCTCCTTTGAACTTTTCAAGTGGCGGCCTTCTCGGGTATTCTCTACGAAGCAGTGCTAATCCAGAAAAGAAAGATTGAGCAATAGCTGGAAGTCCGCGCGTGTCTTGGTTATGTTGCAGAAGATTCTGATCAGAGCATTTCCACGGCGTGGCAGCACGGAGAGAGAGCGCACCAAAGAGCTGAATAAAGACCTGAACAACAATTCAGCGAAATAGTTCAGCGACCTTACTTCTTCAACCTCTGAGGAGCAAATGCAGCTAGGAAGCAGTTCCCCGACAATTGCTCAACTCGTGTGGCAATCTATCCGCTCAGCTCGGCACCGAAGGTGGGCTGACGGAAATCGCGTGGCACCCACTAGAGGGACAAAGGGATGATAGCGGGGGAAAAAAAAAACGATTTCGTTCAGCAGTGCAGCGGTTGCAGAAGTTTGTAGGCAACCGCTGCGGACTTTGCCAGGTATCTTGGTACCCGAGACTGCACCGGAAGAGACTCATGTATGACAACGACTGACCCAGATGGACACCGACATTGCAAACAAGTGGTCTGAAGTGAGGGGTGCGTCCGTTGCTTTTGCCTTGGCAAGAAAGACGGATACCAACTGAACGTCAAGAGAGTTTCGCAGCACTGCATATCAGAATACCCGAGAGTTGGATATCACCAGCTCAGAGATATCATTCTCTGTATTGGATGTTGTTGCTCAAGCTCGATCAATGAACTTCAAGTCTCGAAGACTGACTTGCAGACAAGAACCCCGAAAGAAAAATCTACTCTGACGCTGAGATTGAGCCTTGGTTGTACGTTCATGCAGCCCACCATTCATGTGTCGAAGGCTCAACGAAAGACGCTGAAAAGAAAAGAAAGAAAAGCATCCTAGAAAAAAGACAACTACTACTATCAAACTGGCACATGGCACATGCTGTCCTTGGGGAGGGGAGTAACCATGTCCCGAGCGGCTCAACATAAAGAAGTTCGCAGAACCTATACGAGCCGATGAATAAACGACAACATTCTTTTTCGAACGAAACCATTCTGACCTCCCACATCGCGAATACTTTTGTGTGTGCTTGCTTTCGGGGCAGCTTCGCGTGCATGTTCGTTGGGCGTTTCGCAGAGGGCACGATGCGTGGTGTGGCCATCAACACTTTTAGTCAAGGGCAACCGTTTCATGTCATGTGCAAAAAAAGATCCACACAAAACAACGTAAAGCCAGACTGTGGGTTGAGGTTCTGTTCGGAAAAACGCAGGCGTTGCTACATGTTTGGTCAAGTTGACGCCCACCCGCGATGTCATCACTATGCGACGATTGTTGGGGTGCAACAGAAGCTCCTCAAGACAATGCTTCCCACTCTCACACGCACACACACACACACACACACACACACACACACACACACACACACACACACACCCACACACACACACACACACACACACACGGCATCCGATGCTTTCCTGTGTGTTGACTGACTCTTGGTCACCACAGTTAGCAGCGATCAAAAGTAAACAACACGATGAAGCCTTTCTGAAACCCCCGCTCCTTTTTTCCTTTGCTTCCTGGGGGCTCTGCATGGTCTGAGAAAGGTCTGATGCAGCGTTTTGTCTTGGCCTGCCAAAGGCTCTCTCATAAGCCGTGATTATTCCGCTGATGAGGAAAGCGTATTTGAGCTCTTTCTCTGCTCGGTCCAAATAGCGTGGAGGGGATCTTCATCCATTGTTCTCGCAAAACCATGACAGTGACCCGTACGTAAGGAGATCCTGGATCAGGGTCTTCCAGTTGTAAACAGCTCTTTTCCAGGTCGAGTCGAATCTGTGAACGTGGCAAAGGACTGTGCGTCATCTGTATCACCTAGTACTGAGGTAGCCTGCAGACGAGTTTTTGCGAGGAGCTGGCAGTTCTCCGCCATGGGGCGCATGTTCTTCCCGGCAGCAGCACCCCCCACCTACCTCAGCAACCGATAGTAAATTGCTAGGTATCGTGCGAGCGGCACGAGAGCCTTCAATTCAACCTGGAACCCCCCATAAACGGCAAAAGTAAAAAGAGAAAAGTGACTCTGATCAAAACGTAAAAAATGTGCAAGATCCATGCACACCATGGTCCTTGAACTTGCAAAGCAACACGAAAGAATTGAAGACGAATACTCTAATATATTTTGGTCTGTTTGTGTCCTCCCCCACCTGCACCCCTCCCAGCCCCCTTTCCCGAAACTTCATTACCGACCCTCGGGCCTGAGCTCGAAAATGTACTTATAACCAGAAAGTACGAATAAATACACAAGGCAGTTGCAATTTTGATTGCAGACACCTGTATTGAGTTCAAGTGCCACGAACCGCACCAAATGCGAAAGTTCCAGCCATATGTGTTCATGTGGCTCCTCGCAACTTGCGGACTCCATCTTACTCGGGAAATCGTATCACTCGGTACTTTCCTCGGCCTACCGGCACCTTGTCTCGCTCTCGCTCGCGCGAGAATCCTCTGCCGCCTGGCTCAGACGCACTAGCACTGGGTTTGCTAACGGTACATCAAGTCCCAGCCGTTAATTTGCAGCACGAGCAAGGAGTCGAAGAGCGAAAGAGGTACAAGGTTCCTGATGAGAAAAGCAAACAGGTCGTTCCTGTTAAGAAAAGCGAGCAGTCGTCCGCACACTTTGTTGCTAGGCTTGTGTCGTAATTGAGAGTCTTCTTGTATTCTGGATCATACAGGAGTTGAATCTGGCCAGGCTGACAGGACTTTTGATCCGAGTCCAAGGGGAAGTGAAAAGCTACCAGGAACAATGCTGGTGCAATACGCCCTGCGAAGAAGGACGAGACACCGTTCGGAAGCTGCTAACGCTACGAGGAACAAGCCGACATCGCCACTTGTGTGTCATCGTTTCTTGCTCGGACATTCCAGCAACACCGGACCACTCCAAATACCTGCAATTCCAAAACCGTAAGGGCCAATTTCAGGTTTCGTGATTCAGCCACAGCCCGATGTCGAGAATCCGATTGTGTAATGTAAACGCGGTTTGTCCTCAATATCAAGATTGGGGCTTCCTTCCGGGTATTTGAAAGGATTAGTCCGCAACTTCCCCTTTCCCCAGAAGTTCCTCCTTCCATAGAATCTTTCAGCGCAGTTGCGTCATCATCTCCCCTACCTTCAATGCCCCTTCTAGCGACGGCTTCTGAGTAAAGGCACGCAACTCGACTCAGCTTTAGATGCACAATGTCAAAGGCTAAACCTAATCTAAGCATGCCGGGCATGACGAGATGTCACTCAACTCAAATGGACGTGCTGGTTAAGAAGCGTGCTTGTCAGTGCTCCCGCGAATTCCTTTCTCTTCTTTTTTTGAAAGACCCTTCACCCTCTCCATCCCCTTCTTACTTTCCTTCCTTTCTCCGCAAACCTGAGTTGAAAGCGCTCCGTGTTTTCAAAGTCCCCGGCTTGGTGTGAAGCTGCATGGTCAGTGGTCTGATTTGAGGCCCTCTCCAATGTATGCCTGTGTTTGCTGTTCGGCGCAGGACGCTCATTATCTAGTCAGCTTCATGCCAGGCTCCACGCAAATAGCGTCTTCCTGCTGTTTATCAGCACACTACTCCATGCTCATCCCACCCCGCGTCGAGTCGGCCATTTTATTTTGTCTCATCTGTTTTACCTTCACTTTTACGGCCACCATCCGCTTTCTGCTGTCCACTCTCTTTTAATTTGACTTGTTCTGAAGCAGAGTCTGACGAGGGTCCTACCCAAAGAATTCTCCGGTTTAGCCTAGTCGTCACCACCCGTTCGATTCCTGTCCGGGCACTCTTTCCGATTTGACAGTTTTCATGTTGTTCTGATTGTACCGACAGTATCTGCAGGAGCGCTCATTAACAAAACGAGGGAGTTCCTGTTTGTGTGTCACCTAGCACTGATTGCCTGCCCTGCGTCCGTGACACTGAATTGTAAGCCGTTTTGAACCGTTTTCTTCCACCTCTAAGGAAGAAGAGAAACATAGCTTTGGTGTTTTACGTTCCTTTCTTTCTTTTTTTTTTTAATTTGCGAGCATGTTGTATTAGAGTCGTTTTTCTTCCCTCTCAGCGAGCGACAGAAAAAATAATTCAAGCGTTCTCGTTTTCGTCTCCTCCTTCGATCGGAGCTCAGGCTTCAGCGGCTTTTGGCCAGTTTGGACTCGTGCACAGTTTTTTTGTCGTGCATTGTCGTAGGCGTGTACTGTTGCTGAGTGCATTGCCACATGCTAGAAACAGCAAACTCTGAACTTCGGGTTCGTACCGAAGGTTCCATCTTTACATGTACCAATGACTACCATGCTACAAGCAGTTCTTTGTACACGCGCTGTAATGCTTTCCATGGATCGTCCATTCGCCGGGTTAGGCCGTGCTGGTCCTGCTGACGACAACTGTCTCGTATGCCCGGGGGGGGGATTTCTGTTTAGATCGAAATCTTATTGATCATCACCATCTACTCTCTTGTTATTTTCCCGTCTGTGCCATGCATGCGAGAGTACCGTCAACCCGCCGGCGTTCTGTTCTCTCTCGCTCTCTCTCTCGGGAAAAAAAGTAAAATGTATTAACAGCTCTGCGGATTATCGGTTTCCAGGCGCTCTGTGCACGGGGCCCCTGTTGACAACGTGTGCTACCAGTGCGCGTCAAGCGAAGGGAAGACAAGCGACATTTGGAAGCTTTGCTATGTTCTGAAATCGTCGGGCTACGAACATATCGTACAAGAGGTTATCACTCGTGTCATCGCTGACACGAATAGTCGTTGGGAACAAGATTCGAGCTGTGTTACAGTGCCTGGAAGCAGCGGTGAGTTCCTGGAATTATCGCGAACTGTAAACTCATTGCGCGAAGCGAAGCTGAACACAAACATCAAGACCCTGTACTACGGGCAAAAGGGTGGGCACCTGCGAAAACTGGCTGTGACGAGGCGGCTCTTTAAGAATAATCCAGCAAAGAATGGCATTCCATTTCTTGAAGCACCAACGCCCGAATGTGACGTGCAGTGCCTCATTCGCTTGGGCAAAGTGAAGCAAGTTGATGCATGGCCCGCGTATGCAATCTTTTTTCATACCAGCCACAGCTGAAGTGTGAGTCAGAAGGCGCAATGAGCGGACCTTTGTTTGTGAAGCCACTAAAGTATGAAAGTCTGCAACCTTTTTCAAACTCGTTTTTTATCTCATCTTAAAACGCAGGCCGTCGCTCAAGCAACTACACTCGGAGGGGTTCCAATCAGCTGCATGCAACGGTGTCTACATAGTACCGGCCCGGGACCAAGTGCTGCATGTTCTCACACCGCCTCCACAGAGTATGAGAATCCAATGGCTAATTGTTGTTCTTCCGTTACTCATCTTCTTATCGTACTATCTTGCATTTGCGTAACCAATAATCTCATGCGCAGTTTCTGCCTGACGTTTTATTGGTATCCCACACTTGCAGCACGATGCGCACATCTTCTCTGCTCATACTGAGCCCACCGGGACTCTGTATTGTAGCTCATTACGTACATGATATTGCAACAGCTCGTTGCCTTCACCTGCTTGTCTGTTCGTGCACTGCTTTTTACCAAGATCTTTCAGCAAGTCTTCTGAATAGCGGGTATGCACTCTTCGTGCGCATGTAAAAGCAGATCAGAGAATCGGTTTCAACCAACATTCGCGGTACGAAAAGCACTTTGGTCTCTCTTTAACTATGCTTGGTACGCTTTCAAGATCCCAGTAGCATCGCAAACCTTTTCTTGTTTCGCGCTCTGCAAACCTTGTTGTCAAGCTGGTGGAGCGTTAGCTGTATTTGCTGTAAGAAAGGTCGGTCCGCTCTGTGCAGCTTTTCGAGACCGGCACGAACGCAATAGGGATAAACCGAATGCCTTGCGAGACTTTGAAAGACAAAGTCGCATCACCAGCGGTCGCTGCCCTCAACTTGAGCCGTCAAAAAAGGTGCAATTTGTGCCGGCAAAATTGATGCCGAAAACGCATGGTGCAGCAGATCTTCGGATTGCTTGTAATGAACACCGAATCAGCTTTCGTAGGTGGAAAAACAACTGGGGTCGACTTTGAAGGCAAAAGCCCAAATGTGATGCACCAACAAAAACAATGCGCACGTTTTCCACGATCCTGAACGAGAAGTGGCACTTCGAGTCAACACCGACCATCGACCGACTTCTTGATTGTTGTGCGAAGAACGCCGCTGATTCAGAACAAGCATTCGTTGGCCTGCAGAGAGATGGCAGGACGGCACTCGATTGCAATCAGAGTTGTCAGGAACTGACCCAAGACGATGAACTGCTTCTGGTTCGTTTGCTGGAAAGCAGGGCCTACCACGAAGAGCTTCCGGCGGTGCGATCTCAGCTCATGTGCTCAATGACACGACAGAGAAAAGTCAAAGGTGACAGGCAAGCGTTTTTTACTCGGGTGCTACTGTCTGGCCTTGCCGACAGCTGGTCCGCGACCAGAAAATCAACAGCATCGTGCATTGCCAACGTGCTCGAGCAGCCATTTGCAGAGTTGTTGACAGTCATCAAGAGCAGGCTTTCGGCCGACGACTGGCGATTGGTGGATGGTGCCATGCTTGCCTGTCTGAGTATTGCCCGTGCCACCAACTGCAGTTTGCCCCTGTCCATCGATGTGGCAACAGATGCTGTTGCCAGCCGCGAAGGCACCGCCGAAGAAACAAGAAACCAAACACAGTCGCCGAATCAAACGTCCGCCGTGTCACACCACTGTGACCCATATGCCCTCATAAAGGGTTCCAGCGAACACGCCGATAAAAATATTGAATCATCTGCTTGCTTCTTCGAGGCGCACATACTGTTACTGGCACTTCGTCACCTGGCTCATGATCAACTATCTATCAAGGAGACGTCTGCTCGCTTCCTAGTATCGCTCGTCGACGCAACGTGCAACCCCCTCTCTGTGACCCGTTTCTACCGACATCTTCATCGCGCTCTTCAAGACGGGGCCGAGGGGGCTCTCATGGTCTTCCAAGATATTCAGGCACGGCTGCCTCGAGATTGCGTGCGTGAAGGTTTTCGCAATGTCATGCAGCACCTGTCCAGCAAGTTCTCGGTCTCCAGACAACTGGCAGCATCATGTCTTGTAAGGTGCATGACTTCGAAAGACGTTGATGCCTGCCGCAGGAGAGAGTTGACGTCGTCCTTTTTGCAGCACGCATGTCAGGTTCTTGAAGCAGAGCATATTTGTCTGAGTGAGAAGAGGAAACCGGCAGCTGGGCAGGTGCGTGATGGTGCGATCTGGCAATCACAGGAAGGTGTCTTATTTGCAGTCGAAGAGTTGTTAATGAATGCAGATATTTCGTCGACGAAGCTGCTTCTCCTCGCTTCTCGCATCAGCGTCCTTTCCGACCGTTTTGAGCTCGTGCGCATGAAATCGCAAACGGTACCTCATCTTATGCGCCAGTGCGTAGCTCTTTACATTTGTCCTGCCAGCTCTGTCTTGAACAACTCAGAAATGCTCTTCTGGTACATCTGGTACTCGCATCAGCTAGGACGGGCCCAGCTGGAAAAAGCTGCACTCGACAGTTTGGGGCAGATCTTAAAGTCATTAAACAAGTGTGAAGTCCATCGGTGCGGAGATTGTTCTTACGACGTGTGGGGCATCGCCTCTATTCTTGCAGGCGTTGCCTATTTCGGGTTGGAGCCGAGCCTAGTGTTGATGACACTCATACAGAAGGTCAGCGAGACTCCGCGCCACCTTGAAACCTTTGGCAAATTACTCCCTGCTGCGGTGCCGCATTCCACGGCGTACTTGCCAGCTGTAATTGATATCTTAGCCCGGCTTCTCTCACGCCCAAGCACAGATGTTGCCAGTGCATGCAACTTCCTCGAAGCTTTACGACGATGCAGCGTTTTGGTTTCCGCTGCAGCGCGCAGGGCTGCAGGCAAAAGCAGCGGAGCGTCGGCGGTCGTCATCTTCGACGCGACACCCGTAGTAAATGGACGCTACTTGACTCACTCGTTGGAGGTGGTGTGGGGAAAGCCATCTCATCCTAGTGTTACAACAACGCTGTCGGCGGCCACAGCGCGCATGATTGCTGAAGACCGTAGCAAGCTAGAACAAACGATTGCCGAAACGTGCTGTGCTCTTCTTGCAAACTCAACAACCGAGCCATCGGTGTGTCGGTACGCGCTGAGAGTCCTTGCAGATGGCAAGTTAACGGAACATGGGACGCGTCTGTTGTCGAGTCTATCTGAGCGTATGGTCGCCGCAGGTTATATGTGTTCCAGTGGAAGTATCGTTCCTGTCAAACAAGAAGAGCACGCAGACTTGCATGATTGGGATCTTGATAGCGAAGAGGACGAATGTTCCAAGGCGCCCGATGGCTGTGACAGTGGATTTATCAGCAACTGGAAGGCTGATGTAGCTGCATGTCTGATCGAAATCCAGCCAACCCTTCCAAATGAACACACTGACTTGTACAGCTGGATTTCTCACTCACTCCAGGAAAACACTGACAGGCTCGTGCACACGTAAACCTTGAACACTTCCAAAGGGCGTTTGCCGAAGTCTCATGCGAGTGTCTGAGGCCTGTGGTGTAGAATATACGCTGCCTCACGTGTCATCGCATTTAGTTCTCTTCCGAAAAACTCCTTCGACTTTCGATCCTTCTCATTCTCTTGTCGAGGAATACTGACCTTGTTTTCCAACATCGCACACACCCTTCCTTTTAAAGAGCACAAGCTACCACATAATAATGCACCTTGGCGTCTTTCGTTTACGGGCCCCGCCGGCTGGCCGTTGCACATCACATTCCATTCATTCGAGCACTACGTCAAGCAGGCCTCCAGCCAGAAAAGAAAGAAAAACGAATATCGAATCGAAAAAAAAAAAAAAAAAAAAAAAAAAAATTATCGTCGAATTATACTCCGAAGCAGCGCCGGCGCACAACTGAAGTCGACCCTAAATGCAGAGATTCGGTCGATCCGAAAGAAATTGGACGCGGCCGGGCAACACCACAAGTCTCCAAACCTGTCATCACCTTATCAGCCACCGATGCTGGAGAATCCCGCCGTCTTTACGGCGTTCCTCCGGAACAAATACCAATCTGACGCCCTACACCCACCGATAATCCTGCCCCGCGACGCCGTACCGATTGCGTTGTCGGCCGAAGACGTCAGCGCGGCGATAGCTGTCATCCGGTCCACTGCTCGAACAGCTGACTTCTCACCGAAGTTTTTAAAAACAATGTCAGAGAGAACTCTTGAGTCAACGACAGCTGAGCTCAACAGATGGACTCGTGAGGGCGTACCGGCGCGACAGCGAGTGTCTTGGATTTTCTTATTCTGGAAGGGGAAGGCGATGCGAACGTCGGATCCGAGGGGGTACCGGCCAATTGCAATAATGCCTCTCTTTGCAAAACTGCAGCACTCGGCATTGTATCTGAAAATGAAACCGTTGGTACAGTCATTGGTCCAGATGCACGAGTTCCAGTTCGGATGCGGTAGGCAAAGCGGGGCGGCGCAGGTGGTCCTCCATGCACGGGAGTGGCTGGAATCAGAGATGGGTTCTGAGGAAGACGACGAGCGCTTGCTGCTCCTGGTAGACGTCCGGGCCGCCTTCGACTCGATTCCGCACGGAAGGCTGATACAGACAGTAGAGAGGCTGCTTGGCCCCGAATGGGCGAAGACAGTAGCAAGGGTAATCGAGGGCCAGGAGGTGACGATTGTTCACTACGACGGGTTTACCCCGCCGGTCGGCTTGGGGCGAGGCGTACTCCAAGGCTCACCCCTCAGCGTACTCCTCTTCGTACTGTACACCTGCGAGCCCCCCCCGAGGGAAGAGACCCGGGCGTACGTCGATGATCTGGTGGCCCGAACAACAAGGTCACGCCTCCCAGCTACTTTTGGGGCGCTCCAATCGTGGTCGGCGTCGAAAGGGTTGGAGCTGGCTGAAGACAAGATCCTTGTATTGGCGAAGACTCCCTTCGTGTGGAGCACTGAACCTCACCGCGAGACCGTGAACCGCGCAAAACTGCTGGGTGCCTGCCTGCACGCGGACAGACGAACGAGAGGGTGCGAGAATGACGCGAAGAACTTGGAAAGGCTGGCACGCCTGGTAGACTTCACCAACTCCCACGTCTACCGCTCGACAAGACGTAAGTGTGCCTTCTTCCGCAGCCACGTACTGCCCACCCTGTCCATGCACTGCCTATCCTCCTGCTTCGACCCAAGAGCACCCAAGCTGGTAGCTTCTCACGCAAGTCTCTTCCCGAAGCATCGCCACAGTAGAGGGATTAAGGAATTTGCATGGTGCAAGGACGGCTTCGCGTGCCCGAACGTGGAACATTACGCGGCACTTCAACGAACGCGGGCGTACCTGGCTCACCGACCCAACGAAGAAAGGGACGCCCTCCCTGTAGCAGGCTTCCGTCGAAGGCCCCCCCGACAAACAGCCGTGGGAGAGGACATACTCTCGCAGATCGACGTGATGCTGGGCCGGGAATTCTTGTTGACGCATGATGTTGTGGTGGCGAGCGATGGGGGTTTTCTCGAGGACGAATCGCGCGGGTCCGCCGGAGTCAATTTCGGAACGATGTCCTTCGGCTGCCTGCTAAGCGGAACCGTGACCTCGAGCACAGAGACCGAACTGGCGGCAATGATGCTGTTGGCAACCGTGCTGAGACGGTGGGATGTCGCCCCCGAGAGGGTTTCGTGGTACAGCGACAGCGAAGCGGCCATCCTGCGAATCCGCCGAAAGGAGCCCGGTGACCCCGTGGCAGGCGTGGTCGGCGAGTATGAGCAGTGCCTCCGATGGGGTAAGGGACACGCCGACAACACCGACATCAACGGCGCAGATGAGGCGGCGACGCGGGCCCTCCAGGAGAGACTTCCGGTTCTGGACGTTGAGCTCCTGTATCGGAAGAACGGGGTAAGAGCTGTTTGCTGTTACGCCGCAGAGGACTTCCCGCAGCTGGAGAGCCCCATTCGGTACGTGAAGCGCGTGTGGCAGTACAGCCGGACAAAGACGGCGACGAGGAGCATACGGGAACTTGCGTCGGCGGAGACAACGAAGGGGAGTACGCTCCGCTCCCTCGAAGCACTGCCCGGCGCCGTGGACCTCTTGCAAGCGATTATCCGGCGAGCGGTGATGCCGCGAGCCACCCGGATCGCCTGCAAGCGGTGCGCGGCGCTGGCCAACGCGCAACACGTCCTGCTCGCAGATGATGCGACGCACAACGAAGTGTCCGACATCCGTCACGCATACCCCACCGACCCGCCACAACTGAAGGGACTGCTCGCGGACTTTGCAAAGAAACGAAGAGACACGATCCGGCACGTGGCGAAACGCGTGAAGGTCCTGTGCGACGACCCGTTAGCGGCACGGTGGTCCTCGCTAGTTTTGAGATATCTCGAGTAAATCAGCACTGCGTCTTGTGTGGGGGGCAACGGAAGAGGAAGAAGTGGAAAGAGAAGGGATCGGAGCGGTAGGGAAAAGGGAGAGTGAATGACTAACGATATCAACGGAAGGAGAAAAAAAAAAAAAAAAAACGCTAACCCAAACAACTTCCGCCGGTAGAGAAACCTCGCCTAAAGAAATCAACTGCCTTCGGGTAGGCTAGTCTGACACTAGTTGTCGTCGGGAAAAAAAAAAAAAAAAAAAAAAAAAAGACGTTAACCCAAACAACTTCCGCCGGTAGAGAAATCTTGCCTAAAGGAATCAACTGCCTTCGGGTAGGCTAGTCTGACACTAGTTGTCGTCGGGAAAAAAAAAAAAAACGGGGATTGCCTGCACGCGGAAAAGTCAGTCACGGCATGTAAGCGAAATGATGGAAAGGTTGAACGATTCAGCCGCGCGTGTGCTTTAGTTCGGCAGTCCTACTTCCAGTCGACAAGAAGGAAGGCCGACCTTTTCCGGAGCCACGCCCTACCCTCCCTGTCAGCACACGTACTGTCACGATGTTTCCAACCCGACCATTGGAAGCTGAACGCGGCCTACAACTCCTTAGCACCGACGCACAGAAACAGCAAAGGCGTGCGAGACTACACGGCTAGTGGAATTGGCTTTCGCCTGACGCGGATATCGGACTACTGCGACGCGCAGAGGACACGGGCCCACATCGCAGCGAGGCCGCACACCCGAAGCCAGCAGCTTCCAGCGAGGGACTTCCAACTGCGACCCGTCCGGACAGGAGCCAAGCCGAAGATCCTCGCAGATCTGGAATGCGCGCTGCAGAGAGCAACGGGGCAGGTCGTCGAAATAGCGACAGACGGAAGCTTTCGAGAGGAAGCGCAGGTTGGTGCTGTGGGTGTCTACCTGAACGGCAAGGCCTACGGAGCCAAAATCGTCGGGAAGATATGGTACGATGCCAAAAGGGGGGGGGGGGGGTTTGGGCGGAAAAATCCCCGCATAGTTCACCAGGGTCTGACGGGTACTGAGGCCCCATACCCTTCCTAAAACATCATTCTGCGTTCAAATACGCCCTCAGAAGCCTCCGGAGAGCCTTCTATGATGTCCCAAATGCGATTTTGTGGGTTTTTAGGGGGTCCCCCCGTCTGCTGGCCGTAAACCGCCATAGTAGAAACATATGCAACCTGAAGCTGGGTCGCTTCTCTGTGCAAGATCCCAGCCCAAACACACGTTTTCGGCGTTCTCTAGCACTCTCCAGGCGCCTTCGACCCTCGGGCTTCGTGGTTTCTTTCACTCACAGGTGTTCCGGGACGTGCAAAGATAAGGAGAATGGCCCCCTGCATTGGGGACAGACCGAACTACGCCCTGCCTGTCTATACAGGCTTTGGGGTCAAATTGCACCGGCTTTGGCGCCACATCCACCGTTTCGGGCTTCGGTTGTGCTGCTTTGGGGTCCATTAAGAACTCTGGTCTGATTTGCGGGACGCTTTCCTCGGTTTTGGCGCCCACTTTCACTGTTCTAAGGCCTGTTCAGGCTTCTACCTGCATCATGTTATGCTATTCTGGTGATTCTGCAAGGCTTGGTGAACGAAGTAGGACAAGCGTTAAGTAACAGGCGATCATCAGCCGTTCTCAATCGTCGTCGAAGCGGTTGACTACGACGCGTTCACTTCATGATTTTGAAGCAGGCTTCACCGCTTTCAGGGCAGGCTTTCAGAGCTTTCCTGGCAATGTCTTCCCTTCTGGCACCTTTCTCACCCATGGCTGCAAAGTGCTTCTCGCTGGATGACTTTGCACAGGCGGCACATGACCCGAGGGATGTGTGGCAAGCTCCTGTGCAGTGAGCTTGGTCAGACAAACTGTGTGGCGCACACACCCGCCATGGTCGGCAGTATCACCTGGGCCAGTTTGAGTCCTGTTCCGAGACCCGCTCACGGTGAAGTGGCGCCTACTGGGTCGCTTCCTCTCCAGCTTCGGCGCAAAGTCTTCACCACTGGATGCACTTTGAACGGTGAAAGTGGGCACCAAAACCGAGCAAAGCGTCCCGCAAATCAGACCAGAGTTCTTAGTGGATCCCAAAGCAGCACAAACGAGACCAAAACGGTGCACATGGCGCCAAGGCGGCGCAATTCGACCCCAAAGCCTGTATAGACAGGCAGGGCGTGGTACGGTCTGTAGGGTCCATTCGCCTTGTTTTTGCACACCCCGGAACACCTGCAAGCGAGATAATTTATGAAGTCCGAGGGTCGAATGCACCTGGAGAATGATAGAGAACGCCGAAAACGTGTGTTTAGGCCGAGATTTTGCTCCGAGGAGCGACCCAGCATCAGGTTGCATATGTGTCTTCTATGGCGGTTTACGGCCAGCAGACGGGGGGACCCCCTAAAAACCCACAAAATCGCATTTGGGACATCATAGAAGGCTCTCCGGAGGCTTCTGAGGGCGTATTTGAACGCAGAATGATGTTTTAGGAAGGGTATGGGGCCTCAGTACCGGTCAGACCCTGGTGAACTATGCGGGGATTTTTCCGCCCAAACCCCCCCCCCCCCTTTTGGCATCGACTCATATGCTCTAGTACACAAGCGGAGCTTTGCGCGATTGCACTCGTAGCAACCGCGATCGCGAACACCTCGTCACCCCTACTCCACAAGTGGTGGTGCGACAGCAAGAGCGCGATCGCAAGGGCAGCGAGCGAGAGGAGAGGAGACCCGCTGGCAGCCGTTCTGAAAGACGCTCCGGAGATCACGTGGGCGAAGGGTCACGCGCAGAACATTGCCATCAACGCCGCCGATGCAGCCGCCACCGCCGCCTACAAGACACGCAGCCGGTATGACCTAGAGTGGAGCTACCACGCAGCCGGGATCACGCACGTGTGCGCGCACGAAGAAGAAGACTATGTGCAGATGGACGAACCGGGGCGTTTTGTAAGGAAGACGCGAGAACACATACGGGACACGGGCCTGCGACGGCGGCTACTGCAGGATGGAACCCCCGCCGCCCTGCTAAACCCGCGCATCCTTGCCGGTCTACGAAAATGTCACGGCGCCACTGACATACTGCAAGCCCTAGTGCGGCGGGCGATCATGCCACGACACACGAGGCGACAGTGCACGGTACCAGGATGTCAGCAGCCGGGAAACGCAGACCACGTCCTCACAGCCAACGACGCGGCTCACCTCCAGAGCTTTTCAGAACCCGCTGGGCTTGAATCCATCTACGGTAGAGAGCCGAAGCTAAATGATGTGCTGATCGAGTTCTCGCGGTGCAACAAAGCTGCAATGAAGAGCGTCTGCGAGCGGATACGAGTACAAGAGTCGGAAGACAAGGCCGCAGAGTGGGCAAACTGGCTGAGAAGCGAATTGAGCACCCGGTAAGAGGGCGAGCAAACTGATTTTGGCATCTTATTTCTTATTTTCTTTCTCTAACTAAAGCGCGTCACCAAAACTCCTTGCCAAACAAACAAAGGTCGCAAGACACCAAACTGATCGTCCTTCGGGATCGACGGTAACACAAAAAACACAAAACACAAAACGCAAGAAAATAGAATAAGAAAAACACCAGAAAGAGGGCCAACATGGCAAATTTGAGCAGCACGGGTAGAATTGTAATCCCCGAAGTGTTTCTGCAGGGTGGCGAATCTGGCTTCCGGCCGCGCCAGTCGTCGCGTTGTAGCAGCATAGAAGGCGCTGTTTTGCCGCTTGGGGTGCGTGTTGAGAAAGCGGCAGTGTTCCATACTGGAAGCAGCTGCACGTCAACTCCGCGGTTTGAAGGGGAAACCGATGCAGAAACACCGCCCCCACCTCCACCGCCGCCCGACGAAGAGCTGTCCGAAGGTGAATTTGACTGCGACATTGAAACTTTGCAGCGGCAGACAGAGTCGCCGCGGGTTTCTTTTGCATCCCAAGAAAAGCTTCCGGACGACCTCCATCCAGATATGCTGGGCAGCTTTAGCTTGCGATCGAATGACAAGCAAGAGCAGGTAAGCCAAGACAACGGGCAGACTGCACACTGCTGTCTCAAACGGGAAACACTTAGCGCCACAGAAGTTGCCAGTCAGTATGCTGGGAGTCATGACGGTATGAGCCAAGGTCTTGCTAGCCCGGGGGTGTTGAGCCCTGGCAGCCTATCGGATGCACTTCCTGCCGACGTGTTAAGTCAAGGTGGGCACAGCTCTGATGCTGGAATAAGAAACGCGTGGAGACGACATGAGTCTGTCACCGATGCAATGAGCCACGGAGGACAAACTTGTGATGGCATCATCAGGAATGTCAAGCGTACAGCATCCTTCTTCAACAAAGCTGCGAGTACCGAAGGAAACGGCTCACCTAGTTTTACAGGAAGGCGGCAAGGTTCTGTGATAAGCAATGATGGAACGAAGTCCATATTACGAAAAGAATCGTTCACGCACGACACCGAGGCCGCTGGTGGGCTAAGTACGACGAATCCTTCTGCAGCGGCTGATGGGAATGCTGCCTTTAAACAAGCAAAACGGAACAGTTCTCTCATAAGCAATGATGGAAAGGGAGCAAAGCGCTTGGCATCAGTAACGATTAATGCAACCGACACAGTGAGGTTGCCAAAGAGAAGTGCTTCGATGATACAAGATTCCAGTCAAGGAAGGCTTCACCATGATGGTGATTGGCGAACTACCCAGACGCCGGGTATGAGAAGAAATGGCTCGATGTTCACGACGACAGGAAACTATGTCAAGCAAACCATTGAGAAGTTCGAAAGCACCACCGGGACCAGCCAGATGAGCGTCTGCGCCACGATTGACGAGTTTAGTCGCGGATGTCGCACACATTGCGACGAAGACAATGAGGACGTTTGTAACCACACAGCGTCTGAGACAGGCAGCATACCGCCTGCTCGACGTGAACCGGAACATTCTGAGGAAGAAACAACACCTCCACTACCTCCGTCCCCACCAGCTCTTCTCCGCGGCGGTCGCGCTGAGTCCGTCCTGCATTTATCAAGTGTTGATGCCAACGAAAGCGATGATGAATGTGACGAGGCCACCACCGACGATGAACTCAAATATGGTAGATTGCAAAAACATCCCAGCACAATAGTCATTAGCTGTCATGGGACCCACACAGACATCTGGCAGTATGACATTGACAACGACAACCATCTGTCTCGCCAACCACTGCACAAGCTTCCGTCTGTTCCAAATGCCCTGCAGCGTGAAACAGAGGAAGAAGAGCTTTTGCATCCTATCGGCTTGGCTCTCAAGACGATGCCAGGCCAGCAAATCTTTGTGACCGCCTCTTCAAGCATCAAGTCGCAGATGCTTGATGGCACTTGCGACAGAATGCGTCTGGCGCGCTTCCGAAAGCTGTTGTCTCGTATCTGCCATGACGCGGACTTCGTCATGATGACACCACAAAGCGAGCTTGATGCTGTCTGGTCGGCTGTGGCACATTGTATGCCTCCTTACATCCCATTCTTATGTCTTTTCCGCTAAGCAGCTAATCTCTTCAGACTCTAACCCTGAGAGGTTACCAACCATGAGTGTCTGGCCTGTGTCTACGGGCCAGATATGCGAGCTCTCTTCTTTTCGGCAACTGCAACCCAACGATCTTGAGGCCAAAGTTTTGTATTTGCACGAAGAAACCAAGCCTTGCAACACATCAAAATGCTTCGGATCAACACAACCCCTAATTTGCGTGGTTCTTCGTTTCTCAAAACGCACAAGATAGAATTCAGGGTTTCAAAGCAATTCTGCCTCCCTGACGACCTCTTCACGTTCACGTGGGAGATAGGGATTGCCCGTCCACTTCATTTTGTGGCCAACGCCATCCTGAGAAGTGAGTCATGTAGATCTGTCGCGGCCTTCCAAATATCGAACCCATGACAGATGTTCCCAAAGCTGACGCTGCGTTATACCTCGGCGAAAACATGTTCGGGTTTGCCACGTACAGCTTGACCGCATTCAAGGAGTATTCAGGTGCTGACAGCTTGTTGTATCACGTCGAAAATGTGCCATGGAAAGAGGAAGAGGGGCTTGTGGTACTGGTGGAAGAGCTGGCAGAAACACTACATCAGGTTGCTCAATTGGAGTGGAAAACTGAGTATGCTCGCGATGATGCTGTGGACGCTCTAGGTCAAGTGACCGATGACGTACCGTGCACACAGCGCACAGTGCTATTGTTCTTAGACGTCGCATTGAAGCGGTTTCTAGCACCAACGAGCCGGCTCTACCTTGATCCCGATGCAAATTGGACAGCAGCGGCTGCAGTGTCCAGCTTTCATGATGAAGAAGTCCCGCCGCCCCCGCCGCCGCCCATCGCATAAGGGAACTCTACCGGCTGCCGACAATTGTCTTTTCAGAGGCCAGTGGGTTTACCGAAGATTGTACTCTGCAACAGCACTGCTAACAAAGCAGACCCCTCCATCCCCCCCAGCTTCTTAACCATGTCCGCTGTGCTTTGCAAAGTTTACTTCGCAGATTACACCGCCAAAAGAAGCGAGACGGGTTTACCGGCTGCCTCAGTTTCGCTCGGATCGACCAGGATAGGAACGAAGGAGGTGACCGCGGAATCATCAGTGAAGAGTAAGTGTCGGCGTCTTTGGAAAACGTCCTTGCTCCCGTTGGCCTGACGTGAACCACAACCCAGATAGGAAATGGTGTCCCGAAGACCTTCCCGCACTCCCCACTTCTCTCTTCTCTTCTGCATAAACACCTGACGAGATGCTCTCGAACGTTGCAGGGCAACGAATGTCCGGCTTGGAGTCCAACAGCTGTACTACTCCCTCAGGATGATGTTTAGATAGGTTGAGAGAGCCAAGCAAGTCAATATAACCCCTGACCGGCTAGTTTGTTTTCTCATCCGGATTCCAGAGAAAGTGAAGCAAGCAACTAACGTTCTTGTTGCTGGTCATCGATTCGATGTTTCCGCAGTAATGCAGATAGATTATGAAATACACTGGACAAGCTGCGGCAGACATGAATCGGACACTATCTTCTAAAAAAGTCGTTCTAACAGAACGATTGGAAAAGACTGGTCCATGCATGCCAGTCTATTGACAGTTTCTCGCGGACCACACCCGAACAAAACTACGAATTTTGCCCTGGAGAAAAGGGCAAGGAAGATGGGATTGCGAAGTCTGATCAGGATCATTGACACTGGCTGGGTTTCGTCGAACTGGTCCCAAGCTTTCTTGCTCATTTTCAGAAGCTTTTGCACACCGCAGATGCAAACGGCCAGCTCTTCTATTGTCAATCTCAGACAGAAAGCTCCAGAGATCTTTACGATGCTAGCCCTTTAACCTTTTCGTAGTTCAGCCACTTTATTGTTGCTGGCTTTTTTTGGTTAGTTTCGATCGGCTTAGCTTCCAAGCAGACTTCAAACTAGCACCTCCCGCAAGCAATTGTTGTCTCCTGTTTCCCACCCCACACGTTCCACAGCATACGCAGCGTGAAACAGATCGTTGGGTGCGATTCCTATGCCTAGCATGCGGTAATGAAACCCCTGATATCGGCAAGAACCTTGTTCTTAAGTCGTCGCAAATATGTATACACGCTTGTGCTCTGTACGCGAACGAACAAAGTTGTGTTCAACGAAGTGCACAACATTGATCTCGTCCCACTTGTTCAGTGGCACCATTCAACCACAGGGTATCCTATTCTTCTTCGTGAAGAAATTCATAACTCTGTCCATGTGTTTTTGTTGATATGTCATCCTCATCTCTAGCTTCTTGTGTACGTCTCCTCTCAGTTCATATGTATGTTATCCGTTCTTCAGTTCCCAAATATGAGGCAATGCTCAGATACCGAGGCACACTACCCAACGAGCGGATTTTACTGGTGGACCCCGGAGTTAAGCTGTGCGGTCAAAGTGCCGGGTATGGATACTCCCGCAAATCCAGTGTGCTTCACCCGCAAATCCAGTGGACACCTGCAAAAACAGGTGATCACACTGGATTCACACTGGATTCACACTGGATTCACACTGGATTTGCGGGTGTGCCACACCCGCAAAGTGGACCGCACAGTTTAACTCCCACCCGGTGCTGAAGCACACCGTAAGCCCTCCACAAAGAGGGCAGCAATCAATTCGATAACCCCCGACCAGCGACGTATGCGCGTCTCAGTACATGACCGCCCCGACCGCAACGGCGGTCCCGTTTGCCCTCGTGCCGCCTCGGAAAACGCGGGTGAGCTGCTTCCACTCACTTCCTCTTCCGGAAGCGTAGCAAATTGTGGCGGTCGTTGTTTTCGGATCAGAAATAGCTATTTATAATGGGTCATTATTCCACATTCGTTTTTCGATTTTGGCACTCGTGCCCCAGCAGTGCATTTTATCCCATGAGAACCTCATTGGAGCCACTCACGAAGGCCTCATTATCCTACGAGTGGCGAGAAACCCGATGACAGTGTGTTTATCGAGGGGGAAATGGGTTTCTCAACTTGCTTGTTGCGGAAAACACCATGTCTTGACTCGACTGGGCACGCAACTGGGTACAATAACAGCCGAGTGGGGGAAAGCATCAACAAACTCGCTATCGATGCTGCTTCGCTGCTCAACAAGTACAATAAGGAGATATACACTGGGCACTCACTTCGTCGTTCCAGTGCAACAATGACAGTGACGGAGGTGCAACACTACTCACGATTGCTCAGCAGTCTTAGCAAAAGTCTGCTCTCAAGAATGATACCACAACTTCCTCAAATGCCCGGCCACGTAGTTCACGGGGCCGGTCAAGCCCCATGGGCCAACCCCGTGAACTACATTTGCAACATTGCAGAGAATGCAACGGTCTCTGTTGGGCGACATCATGGCGTTTTAACCCATTTTGTACCACATTCTCCCCACCTGCTCGCATTTTGGACTGCAAATTCTGGCATAGTGAGCCTCTCAATGCCTTAATGAGGCTCTGAGTGGGATAATAAGGCCTGGAGTGAGTGGCGAAAATGAGGTCCCCGTGGGATAATATCTATTTATTACTGGAATTAAAAAGCTATTTCCTGCGAAATCAATTTTTTCTCGAGACTCGCCCGAGGGCGTCAGCCCTCGGGCGAGTCTCGAGAAAAATTGATTTTAAGGGAACGAATGGCTTTTAATTATGGTAATACCGTACGAAGGTTTAAATATGAAGGTTTATTCCCGGATGCGGGTTTGCGATTCTTTACTTCCCGGCTGCCACAGCAAATCCACACTGAGCCACAGGAACTCGTGTCGCTCCTGGGCACTCCTGTGTATTCTGGGTTTGTGTGTTCGTCCACCACCGTCTCGACAGGCTGCTTCATGTACTCGCCAACTTGCTCAGCAGTGAACGGCGTGGCCTTCTTCGAAACGTGATCCTCGCTGTACGTCTTGAGCCTCTGAGCGAGTCTTGGGTGCTGCTTCGCCGGGTTCTCTCCATGGAGTAGCGTGTGCTGCGTGCGCAGCATGCTGAAGTATGGCCAGATGGTGATGGGCGCAAGGCCTCTCTCTTTCAGCTCCTTGATGTACGACGTGTATTGAGCTTCGGAAGGCTTCCTCGTCGTTGTCTCCGACTTCGGATACGAGCATGCTTGCGGATGTACGCCAAGAAGTCATCCCAGGTCTTGTACTTCTTCCTGGACCTCTTCGGGAGCAGCGAACCGCTACTAGCTGTGCTCTCGTCGCTGCTAGTGTTCTCTGAGCTCTTCTCTGAGGGGTCGCGCTTTCTCTTGGGCATTTTTTGCGTGGCTTTGTCAGTAGGAACCTGGAATGAGTGACTTAGTGCGAGCGGGATTTTGCGGAGAAAGAAGAGAGAAGAAAAAGACTGGCGCGTTTGAACCCCTGTTTTTGACAGTAACTGCCATGTATTTGACAGTAACTGGTATGTAACCTTTGGGGAGGCAGGATATTTTAGCCCTTTTGTACTTAGCGAATTTTCACGTCCTGGGGTTGCCAAAAAAATTGCACCCATTTGTCGCCGAATACGCCCTCGCGGTACCTGGATACCCAATTTTGGGCTGCACTAGCTGTCAGGTCTGCGGGATATGGGAGCATGAATGCAAGGAGCGTGAGTAGGGATCAACCCAGATGGTAACACGAATAGACGGATGGTTGCAGTGGGCGCATAACATGCACGTGACATGGAAACATGGTGCAGAATTCGTGTATTCCTACATCTATGAAAGCTACACCCTCCGTTGTCTTCGCTGCTTGGGCTTCTACCTTCGCCCACCTTCTTTGTTTCTGGGGAGCCTCAACGAAAGATCTTCCCCTACGGCTGCAATGCCAGCCTTGGACGACGCCAAAGTTGTGACTCTGGCGACGGGCTCACTGAAGGCGAGGGCGGTGTTGTTGTCTGCGGCCATCGCCTTGAACTTGCAGCACACGAATTCCATTTTTAATTTATGATCCTCGTTCACTTGATGGTATTGGGCGACACCGGAAAAAGGTCACGCTTCATGTGTCGACGGTGAAACCCGCTAGGCATAGGTGGCAGGCGAGTCGCGACCTGCCCCAGACTCGCCCTAAAGGCCCTCGAGCCCCCTTAAGACGCCCAGACTCGTCCAACTCACCCTTCGACTCGCCTCACTCGCCCCAGACTCGCCCTAAGGTGGCACACGTCGAAAGAGCACACTCCGCCTCGATTCCGACGTGTTTGCCGCTGCCACGGTGCTCAAGAAGCCCGAGGGGCTGCCAATCTTGTTACGGCGCATGAACACAAATGGTGTCCATACATGTAACCCCCGACGGGGGATCGCAGAAATGACGGGGAATTCCGGGCTCAGCCCGACGGGGGAAAACGGGGGGTCACGAGGGATTTCCACCACAAATCCTGTTGTAAAATCCCCCGATGGGGGTGCAACGGGGGGCGCGACGGCGGGAAAACGGGGGTTCGTCGTGATGCCTGATGTGTTCATTTTTGCGCGGCAACGTTGTCAGACGGCTGTAGAAGAGAGCTGTGCAAGCATGTGCGTATGCATAGGCAAAATAATTGCGTGTCCACAGTGTTGTTGTGTTGTTGGCCCGTTCTACGGTACTCGGCTGTTCCCTGATGGCCGAAGGTGCGCCTCCCATCTCGGTATCGTCGACAAAGTCCTCGTGCCCCAAGCCCCAAGTTCGGTTCAAGTGAGGGCCGTCACATGCGAAGAGGCAACCGCGAACCGGCGATGCAGATGCCACAGATTCTTTGCATTCTAACTCAAACAATAGCTGTCGAAAACAGTCGTAGATTGCATCGTGTGGGTGGACCGGTTTCCGACTTCTGTGCCTGTCTGTCCTTCGGAATCTGATGCCACCTCCCGTCTAATTTGCACGTTTCTGTTCTCTCCGCCCAGGCTCGTTTGCTGAGTTGAGGGTACCACTTTGTTTGGAGAGTTGGGGGTTCCACTTCGTCCGCTGAGTTGGGCGGTGCACATAGACTCAGCAGAAGGATGATTTCCAGCGTCGACGCGCCAACAGCGCTACAGGTCTCAGAGGAGGAGCTTGCCAAGACCCTCGCGCTGGTTCTGACTATCTTCCACCCAAAGGGTACCCAGAAAACACCCGACGGGGGTGTCACGGGGGAGTGATCATCCCCCGTTTTCCCCCCCGTGAACCCCCCGTCCGGAAACGGTTCCCCGGTGAAGGTCTGCCCTCGCGCAATGCACGTGTGGGGAGCTTCCAGGTAGTCATCGTCGGCGTCGTTGTCGTCGTCGGCGGCAAAAGTGTCACCACTACGCATCCGCAGAAACAGTCGGCTGCCAATGTCTGCGGATTGACCCGTTGGCCCGTGGCTCTGCAGTACCGCCGAACACGTGAAGCTTGGCTCCCGTGTAGCAGGCTTTCCCTTGTACCAAGTCAATTCGGGATTTTGCGGAAGTAAAGAAATTTTGCGGGAAGTAAATGCTTTTTTACTTCCCGCAAAATGTGGACTTTACTGTGGCAGCCGGGAAGTAAATAATCGCATCCAGGAATAAAAAAGTACTACGCAGTTTTGCCTGGATTCATCGCATCTGCCAAGGAAAGTAACTCGCACCTGGCCATGACTGGTAAGTGTAACCTTTCTTCGTAACTTCTGAGTGTGGTATCTCAACATTCTTCTCGCAAACATCTTGAAACGGCTGCTCAGCGCATTATATTGCATCTTTAATTGGTCAAGACCGACCAAAAAATGAACTCTACACATGTCATGGGACAAAGTGCCGTTGCTGGAGAATACATTTTCATTGTGGCCACTAGCAACATAAATGAACAGAGTGTTTCCTCCCAGGCTAACAGGTGGGCAAAGGTTAGCCAGCAATCCAAGACAGCCAAACACGAAACTGAAAACTTCCCCACTTGAGTGTACAGCGGTGGATCGTATTCACTTCACCGCCAGTCGACCGAAAACTTAATACGATGTTGTTCTCATGTCTGACATCTTTGTCTTTGATTGAAGTAGGGTGATCGCACAAGTGCTTGCTGCAGCCATTTTCCGAAACGCGGGTTTTGGGGTTTGTGATGAGATGGACCGAGGTACCCTCGAAAACGTGATGACATATCTCTCAGAGTTTTCAGGCTTTGTGAAATGGCTGCTTCAACAACTCATGTAGTCCCTTTGTTAGTTGTTGGTAGTAAAAGCGATAGCGTGTGCAAGCCATGCACTACAAAGAGGAACTTGTTAGGGCAAGCCAAGCGGAGGTACCTGCAACCAACCTTTCTTGCTTTCTATACTCACTGAACACCAGATGCTGTTTCTGGTAAGGAACTGTCGTCAGGCAACGTTGCAACACTAACTCTAGGGACAGTTTCCACCATTTCGATGACCCGTGTCCCCTGTTAAGGGGGAGGGGCGAATAATTGTACCTGACATATATAACCCCGGCATGGCGGGGGTGCCGTCTTGACAGCCAAGAGATGGCACTGGACGAAGTCCTCTATCGCACGTTCGACGGAGTGTATGGGATGGCGGGTGAATGACCGACGCGAATAGCCACGATCTGAAAACATAAAACGTGAACTTACACTCTGAAAACACAGCACGGACCGCACCCGGCCATAGAGAAACATCAAACGATCCTGATGGTTCTTTGTCCTCAAACATCAATACGATTTACAATCTGCACAGTACCTCTTGGGTCCGAAGTTTCCGCGTGAAAGATATCGTGAAGGATATCACGATGGCTAGCTACGAGAAGAACTAGCGGCGGCCAGCTTCCGCCGTCTTGCCCGTGTGTCCAGGTCAGTGATGTCGCCCCGCGCCCTTTCTAATTACCCTAAACAGAAATACATTCTGGACTGCTGTAAGTCCGGGCCGGAAATATTGTAAACCTGAATAAATATGGAACGCTCCAGCTTTTCAGACTTTTTCTGGTCCGGGTTATTTCCGGTCCGGACTGTCACTCAGCAACATGGCATCTGCAGTCCAGGTGAAACGGAACGTAGTAGCAGCAGTACCAGTAGCAGCAGTAGTTTGAACTTGATATGCAACAATCTGTGACTGCACAAGCTGCTACCTCTTTGCGCGTTGTGCCATGCTTCGGTCGCTTCTTACCCACGTACTGTTTGTCTCCGGTGCGCGCTTCACGTCCGCAGTGGTCAATTCACTATGTACCTACCAGGAGGGATACACAACTACGAAGGTATCAGCCTCCTCTGTCCCCAGACACACGAACCAGACAAGGGCATGTGGAACTTAGCCACAGGCTACCTCTAAGTTACGCTGACAACCACGACTTTTCTGTTTCAGCTTAACTTAGAGGTCCAGACCTCTATGTTACTCTGTGCTGCTTGCGTCGGTCCAACGTACTCCGAGGTAGTCTACGGCTACATTCCAAACCCTGGACGATGACGACTTCCAGGATGCAGCAGGATGCACTTTCCCTTGAAATCATGCTGTTGGGGCCTTGCGCTTGCAGAAGAGATAGAAGTTGCCAAAAAGCCATTCCGGAGACTTACAGACCCCAAATGGGTGGCAACCAGGCCTCTTGTCACAGTTTTTGCCCTGTACGAAAGTTAGAATACACCCCTGGGCATACAGGTGGCGGTGTCAAGCATCACCCCACCGAGTTCTTCGGGCGTTGGGGGGGTGTACTCATCGTGTGCTGATAGCCCGCACAGGACAGAAACCATGGTCAGGAACGATCGACCAGTAGTCTTGCTAAACCTGATGGCTTCATCATAGAAGAAGTACCTGATGGCTTCGTGGGCGTCCACTGCAGTGGTCACTCTAGTGAATGGCACCATATTCCGCTGCTTCGTCTTGGCTTTCTCGTTTTTCTTCTGCCTTCAGCTTGACGACGAAGGCGGGTGTGTGCTACCACCTTGGGATCTTTTGGGGCGCAGCCGCGAGCAGGTGCTCAGCAGAGGTGCCTTCTCGCAGAACTTGGAGGTTACCTTGCGCATCTTCGATCCGGGTACTTCCGTGAATGTCATCCCCTCCCAGGCGTCTCCTTTGCGCTTGTTCGCAATTTGTGACGAGAGGTCCGTCTGGAATATACTTAGTTGCCCCTCTTCCTTGATAGATTGCGTTTCCAGTGGATGCCGCCCTTGTTACAGTACACAACGTTTACTCAACGTTTACTCAACGTTTACTCCAAAATGAGTAACGTAAACGTTTATAAACGGTAAACGTTTACCGTTTACCTGGAACACTGCCCGTAGGGGGGGTCAATCTAAGGCAAAAAAGCGTCACAAAGAGTCATTTTTTCCCTTAGAGGATTAGGGAGTCCCCATGGAACCATGGCAGTAGGAATGAAGCTGAACCATGAAAAAAACAGAAACTGAGTGGATATCTGAGTAGCACGAGACACAGAAGCACACTAAATGCCATGATTTCAAAAACTGTCCCAAAGCCTGCCACCGTGTTGCAACGCACCTAAAGCGCTGAGAGCTGTTACAATAGTCGAAACTGCTGTCGAAATGCCGAGAGAAGGGAAGCCCAGCTCTTTCTTGTACGCCGGAGAGGGTCTTGTTCCGGGTGCGACGCTTCTTTGACGCTGGTATTTCGTGACGAGGGGTGGGGCCCTTCTTATAAGGTAGCCCAACAAGAGCGTCTCGAAGTGCATCCACACGAACATTCTCACGTACCATAGACAGTTCTGATGCGATGACGACGAGTACGAGTGCCAGGAGTTTGTCCTCTTTTGATGGAATTGCGAGAATGGTGGCTCGCACGGGTCACTCTCATTCTCACACTCGTCGTCACTTTCGCTCTCATTCGCAAGAGCTCGAGCCCGCACTCGGCCACACTTGAGGCGAGGCGTACACTCGTTATCCAGTCGCGTCTTGTTTTCTCTCTTTTGGAGGTTAACAAGCAAAGACTCAAACACGTGCCTCCTTCATGATACCATTCGGTTATTTGCCTCTGTACAACATTTGGTAGGATTTTACGTGGGGCTCAGAGCTCAAGCTACTTCCCTGCATGCAAGCCGTCAAAAAAATAAAAAAATGGACACCCCCCCCCCCTCCCCGGTAAGAACCCGGCAGGAACCCGGCAAGAACCCGGCACAAACCCGGCAGGAACCCGGCAGAACTGGTTTGGATCACACCATTTGTCCTGTAGTTTTTCCATTAGTCCCAAAATTCTGTTGCAATCAAAACGTTTTCAGCAAACCATGCTTGTTTCGAGTTACTAGTAGAATTACTTCTTCCGGCGAGTTAACGTTTGGTAAGAGTTTATACAGCTACAGCAATTCGACTTGAGGCTCGTCACCAGAGTTTCAACTCAGTAGTGACGACAGTAGTACCTACAGCTTATCATAGTTAGAGCTCTTACTGCTCGGTGGAGAACTCGCCCAGGACTCTGAGGAAACTGCGAAAAGAAATTTTGACTGGTGTGGCCCCACCTTGGAGTTTTTCCGGCTTTGTGCCGAGGTCCGGATGTTTTGTTGTTGTCTCCCCTGCACAAGGTGGCAGTCTTACCCTCGCCTAAAAAGGTACTGTTATGTCGTGAATGCGTAAGGTCATGTGTCGCTACAATGCTGCTACTGGCTTTGCCTTGGGACGAGCACGAGCGAGAAACGGAGCTCGTGGCAGACCCGGTTGTTGGGGCTACACCAGCTCGAAGAAGTCTGAAGACGAAGAAACGCCGACTCGGACATACCAGCCGGGAACAGGCAACCCCCAGGGCAGAGAGGACCACATATTGCACCATGCCAGGCTCAAGTGTCCGGCCGTATCTGAAAGGTGAGACAGGAGGCATCGGTTACTTTGTCAGAGGACAAGACCACGAAAAAGTGAAGAACGAACTTTGGAAATGCTGTTTCATTCGGAAAGATGCGACAATGAAGGAAAGATTCTGCTTTTTCTCGGCACCTCGGTCCAGAAGTATCTGAAGAGATTGCGCCGCGTTGTTGCCCGCATATTACTGCAGTTGCGCCAAGTACCAATGGGGCCATGTCAGTGTTTTGACGCCGACACAGCACTCAAGGAGGCTTAAACAGTAGGAGTTCAGAGGTGTGCGGGGTCTGGTTTCAACGCCAGCAAGAAGCGTTCGGACTGCCAATGCTACCACTGGCATCTATTGCCGACTGCACGTACTGATGCGTCGGTTCAGCTTCAATACAGCGGTCAATTGCCTTGACAGCCTGAAGAGGTGGAGCCAAAAAAAAAAAAAGTCGACCCCTCTCGGTTTGCACCGACCATGTATATGGGCCACACCATGTAAGCAACCATTTCTTAGCTCTCAAGCGCAACGAATTTTTAATCAGTAGTTCGTGGCCAGACCCCCTCGATGACATGCAAGACCCATCAGTGAATATAGTATGGGTGAGCTATTGTCTGTCAGGGTTGCCTGCGAATTCACTCTTGCACCCCGGCCCGAAGTTCGAAAGCTGAAACAAGGCATGATTATTTAGCAGATTGGCAGGCCAGCGTTCCACGTAAACAGACTGTCACGAGCTGGGCTACTCCCTTATGCCACATATGAGGGGGTGGTAGCAGGCTACGAATTTTACTGATGGAGTTTCGCTCGAAGTGCCCGTGTGGCAAATACGAATAGGGTCACAGCATATTCTGCTTCAGTCATTCGACTTTGCAGAGATGACACTAATCGATTGAGTAATAATACCCCACTCCCATCCTTCGTTCTCGTAAAGTCAGTTGTTACTTCTAACCTTTTCAGTTCTTTTTAAAGCTTTGGTTGACTTCTAGTGTCAAACGGCTGTCAGAAAGCAGCAGTAGCAAAAGCAATGTCTCGATCCTTTGCGAACATACAGAAGAGCCAGCTGCAAGGGCGCGCAATCGATGGCGATTGCAACGACGAAAGTGCGTTTTCACAAATGAAGACGTGCACCAGCACAGCAACAAACATGCGTGTGTCACCTGTCCTAGATCCATCACAATAGGAGGAAAGGAATAACATGTCGGGCAAGAGCGAGTATGACCGCGGTGTGAACACCTTCAGTCCTGCAGGCCGTATCTTCCAGGTGTGATCTAATTCCTACGTGGGGCGGGACGGTATTCTTTGACCTTTGTCCAGCATTTGCCAGTTGGTGAGTTTTGCGAGAAACCAACACTTGGCAGTCCTGGCAGATGACAACCCCGACCTGCCGCTTCACTATTTGCAGCACATGTTGAGAAGGATCTCCGAGATCGAAAAGTGTGTTGCAGTCATTATGCATGTTCGCTTGTCATTCTCTGGTTTCCGCTTGCTCATTCCACCCAATTTATCCTGTCAGGAAACTATGGTCCGATTGGGGTGTAACAAACCGGTCCCAATGGGTACAAGATGTTCGCCGCGGCTGCTTTGGACAAGGCAGAATTCAGGCCTGAAACATGGAATTTCTGGGACATTTCCATTGCCGCTAGAGTCATCACTTGCCAAAAAGGCCACACATGACACGGTGCCCCTTTACTTGCACGGCAACGCAATGCACCGCCGCTCAGACCAGCACAACAACGCCAGCCGCACACAATTCGTTCGACTTACTATTTTAGGTGGCCCTGGCCAGTGCACTGGCCATATCACCCCGAAGTCACAGCCAAAGTTTCCCCTTTTTTGGGGTTTAACAGCTTCGTGGCGGCGGTTTTCTGCCTGTCTTTCTCCGCCGCCTTTTCCTGGGCCCAACTGCCACTCGAACGCGACACATGAAAACAAAGATCGCAAGCCAACAGACTGTACATCGTCGCAAGCACAAAAAAAACAGATCGAATATGCACTGGCAGCAACGAACTTGGGCTCGACGTCCGTTGGAATTCAAACAGCAGAGGGCGTTCTGATTGCAGCTGAAAAGAAGGTGCCGTCAACTCTAGTTGATGTATGTTTACAATGTTTACATTCCAGCACCAACCACTTCTTTTGCACACGTATGGATTACTCGGGCAAGTGTCTCCTTTCAAACAACCTTCTTGAACCATGTTTCACACAACGCAATACAGGCTAGCAGCTTGAACAAAATCTCGGAAATCGACTCACACATCGGTTGTGTGATGAGCGGCTTGGTAACAGATGCTAGAATTCTGATTGAGACGGCACGCGTTGAAGCTTCGGTATGCTGTTTTGTTTCGTACTTCGAACTTGACAACTATGTAGCTCACAAGACAGTGCACTATCGGTTGTCCAGCGCATGTGCATTTTCCTTGGTGTTGTGCTCCAGACAGACTAAGTACAGCTCGACTAACTTCCTATCTGAACTATTCGTCACAGAACCACCAATTTACATACGGCGAGCCGATGCGGGTTGAGGCTTGCACTCTTGCAGTTGCTGACAGCTGCCTGAGATTTGGTGAGCGGAAGGGGGCCTCAATTTCGCGACCGTTCGGGGTTGCACTCCTGATTGCTGGAGTCGATGATCAGGGTCCCTCTCTGTGGCTTACTGATCCCTCCGGCTCCTACGTTCGGTACGAGGCAAAGGCAATCGGAGACGGCATGGAGGCACAAGCAACTCTGCAAGAGAAGTATCACAAATCGATGTCGCTCGATGAAGCCGAAATCTTGGCGGTATCAATTCTCAAGCAAGTGATGGAAGAGAAAATCAAGAGCGACAATGTTGAGGTTGCCTCCGTGAGAACAGACACGAGAAAGCTCGAAGTGTACACAGCTGACAAGGTCAACAAGATCATCGAGTCTCTCCCAGCGTGAAGAAAGAAGAAAGGTTGCTTGTCAACGTTTTTTTAGAGATCCAAGTAACATGAAGTGAGGGGTGTTTTTGCGTGCCAAGGCTGTCTTGTAGGCACACAGAAACAGTGACCGGACTTCTGAGCTCGCATGCTCTGCTTCAGCAGGAAGGCCGCTGCTTCGAGTTCTTAGTAGTTCTCGAAGTGTGAATTTTGTTCTGCTGCTGTGAAGTTGGTGTGTGGGGCGCACATAGTGACCGTCCAAGGGTCTCACCATTGGCAGTTCGTTGGGGAGGCCTAAATTGTGCCCGAACCGGGTGCCTCTTTTTGTTTTTTTAACCTTCTCCAGACTTTTTCTATACCTTTCGCTCCCTTTTCCTAACATTTTTCTCGATACATTTCTTTTGCTATGGGATCCCTGAACCGGCTTTCATTATTTCTCCTTTTGCTAGGGAGGATAGACAGATGATCCAGCTTCTGCAGTGCCTGCAGCGTTTGTTCGGTGTCGCATGAACGCTATAAAGCTGATAACTGACTCAAGTGGTCCACGGGATGCAGGGCAGATTTCAGCCGGAGCGAGTCTGCGGGACACCAGCTAGCCCACTGTCAGGGGGTGTACATTTGTTGCATTCGTGTGTGGGCCTTTGCAGCGTGGATGATGCCTCTCGCGCTGCTCCCCTTGAGGTTCCTGGCTCATGCCAAAGCGCCGCCGCCCGGGTTAAGGGGTTGCAGCATCAGGCGTGGGCCAAGGCCAGGGAAGCTGTTCGGAGGGGTCACCTACCGTTCACGGGCTTCGTTACTTCACTGCCCCCGGCTCTCCCCGGCCTTCGTCATCCCGGGGGAGGGTTCCACGGCCATCCCCCCCCGCGTGGGGAATGGACTGGTGCTGTGCCGCGGGTTCTTCCGTGCGTTCTCGCGACGTCGCTGCTGTCGATGTCGCAGCCGTTGTTGCTGCCGCTGCAGCCGCTGTCGGGCGGTTGGTTGACGATCCCGGTCTGCACCCCGCCGGTTGCGCGTCGGCTTTCTTCTTCTCGGCGTTCGCCAGGACGTCCCAAAGGTGGCGGCTGCCGCCGCCGCGTGCGCGGCGGTGCGTCGCCCAGTCGTGTCTTGCCACTTCTCGCCGCTGTGTTGCCACCCCCGTGGGTAGGTGGGTCTGGGGTCGGAAGCTGCCGGTCAGGACACCCGCCTTCTCCCAGTGGCCGCTCTGGTCGCCCCGTCCTTTGTTCGCCATCTTTTTGGGCACGTGCCGTACGGCGGCGACTTCGAACGCCCGCATCACCGCTTCGAAGGCCTCCCGGTTGTTGATCTGCGGCCGTTTGTTGAGGCCCTGGAGGATGGGTTCCCCGAGGCTGGTGAGGTGGTTGACGCGCATCTCGAGGGCCGGGTGGACGGCTTTCACGCGCGCAATCTTGCCCAACCTGCTCAGCGCGGTCCTCATCGCCCACCCTTTCGCGGTCGCCGAGTCGCTGTAGGCCTGTGCCGCCTGTCGCTGTGCGGTGTCCATGGCGCAGTTGGACAGTTCGTCCGCATCCTTGTTGAGCTCGAGGAATGTGCACCGGCTCGATCGTCGTCCGTCGGTCGTGCAGCTTCGCCAACAGGTTCTGCGCCTGGTCGTAGTATCGCCGGAGTGTTTCGTTGCACCTCTTCGTGCCCTTTATCTGCCCAATGACCAGTTCGCTGTCGCCCTTGACGATGATGGTGCGGGGTGTCGGCAGCACGGGGTCCCGCATCAATCTCGCCAACACGCTGACGAACCCGACGCATTCCGCCACGTTGTTCGTCGCTCTCTCGGCGATGGGCTCCTCAACTTCCCACTGCTTGACGCTCCCGCGACCACGCCATTGGTCTTCCTTTGACTGCCGCCGTCTCCTCTCCCGGCAGCGTGTCCACCGCTCCTTCGGCTGCCGCTGTGCGATGTTCTCCTGCCTCCGCTGTGTGCCGGCCGGCGTGAGCGCTGTGCAGCTTAAAATCGACGGCGAGCTCGAAATACGAGATGGAGGCCTCCTTGCCAGTTTCGGACCATGTCGAGCACCATTCTGCCAGCGCCAGGAGCATCTCGTGGGTCCTTCCATGCGTTGCGGTCCGGCCGCGCACCGTCGATGTTGATTGTCTGGCTGGCCGTCGGCCGTTACGGCTCCCACCCCCGGATATGTCGACACCTTGAGCTCCTTGCGCCGGCAGTCCTGCTCGAGGATCCTGTCGGCCCGCTGCCTCCCGAGCAGGATCTCGACGCACATCAGCTGCATCCCGGCCGCCAGCTCCCTGCATTCGTCGAAGTCGAGACCCATCGCGTCCTTGGGCATGACGCCGCATAGAGCCATGCACGGCTTCATCTCGGGCCGCCGAGCGAGCACATTCGGATACGCGCCGCGCACGTCTCTCCACTTGACGCAGTCTCAACACATCGCGGTCCACATCCCCGCCAGGGTCGCAACTCGCAGGCCTTCCATGTACGTCCCCGCCGGTTGCCACACCGAGATGCCGTACAACGCCTTCGCTGTGGCCGACACAGCTACGAACCCTTCCTTCTGTTAAATTTGTTACATTAGTGTGTGGGCCTTTGCAGCGTGGATGACGCCTCTCGCGCTGCTCCCCTTGAGGTTCCTGGCTCATGCCAAAGCGCCGCCGCACGGGTTAAGGGGTTGCAGCATCAGGCGTGGGCCAGGGCCAGGGAGGCTGTTCGGAGGGGTCACCACCCACCGTTCACGGGCTTCGTTACTTCACTGCCCCCGGCTCTCCCCGGCCTTCGTCATCCCGGGGGAGGGTTCCACGGCCATCCCCCCCGCGTGGGGAATGGACTGATGCTGTGCCGCGAGTTCTTCCGTGCGTTCTCGCGACGTCGCCGCTGTCGATGTCGCTGCCGTTGTTGCTGCCGCTGCAGCCGCTGTCGGGCGGTTGGTTGACGATCCCGGTCTGCACCCCGCCGGTTGCGCGTCGGCTTTCTTCTTCTCGGCGTTCGCTAGGACGTCCCAAAGGTGGCGGCTGCCGCCGCCGCGTGCGTGGCGGTGCGTCGCCCGGTCGTGTCTTGCCCGTGCCTCTCACTTCTCGCCGCTGTGTTGCCACCCCCGTGGGTAGTGGGTCTGGGGTCGGAAGCTGCCGGTCAGGACGCCCGCCTTCTCCCAGTGGCCGCTCTGGTAGCCCCGTCCTTTGTTCGCCATCTTTTTGGGCACGTGCCGTACGGCGGCGACTTCGAACGCCGCATCACCGCTTCGAAGGCCTTCCGGTTGTTGATCTGCGGCCGTTTGTTGAGGCCCTGGAGGATGGGTCCCCCGAGGCTGGTGATGTGGTTGACGCGCATCTCGAGGGCCGGGTGGACGGCTTTCACGCGCGCAATCTTGCCCAACCTGCTCAGCGCGGCCCTCATCGCCCACCCTTTCGCGTCGCCGAGTCGCTGTAGGCCTGTGCCGCCTGTCGCTGTGCGGTGTCCATGGCGCGGTTGGACAGCTCGTCCGCATCCTTGTTGCGCTCGCGAGGAATGTGCACCGGCGTCCGTCGGTCGTGCAGCTTAGCCAACGGGTTCTGCGCCTGGTCGTAGTATCGCAATAGTGTTTCGTTGCACCTCTTCGTGCCCTTTATCTGCCCAATGACCAGTTCGCTGTCACCCTTGACGACGATGGTGTGGGGTGTCGGCGACACGGGGTCCCGCATCAATCTCGCCAACACGCTGACGAACCCGACGCATTCCGCCACGTTGTTCGTCGCTCTCCCGGCGGTCGGCTTCTCAACTTCCCACTGCTTAACGCCTTTGTCGTAGAAGACCGCCCCGGCTCCCGCGACCGCGCCGTTGGTCCCGTTCCCCCGACTACCGCCGTCGAAAAACGCCGCCCTCTCCCGGCAGCGTGTCCGCCACGGTCCACCACTCCTTCGGCTGCCGCTGCGCGATGTTCTCCTGCCTCCGCTGTGTGCCGGGCCGGCCGGCGTGAGGGTCAGGCCGCTGTGCAGCTCATAATCGACAGCGAGCTCGAGCCGCCAGCTCCCTGCATTCGTCGAAGTCGAGACCCATAGCGTCCTTGGGCCATGACGCCACATGGAGCCATGCACGGCTTCATCTCGGCGAGCACATTCGGATACGCGCCGCGCATGTCGCTCCACTTGACGCAGTCCCACCACATGTGTTGTTCTTCCTCCGGGACACCCCTGCAGGCTTGCTCCCATCGCTTGCCGGTGTGTACCGCGTTGGCAATGACAGCTCTGACCAGGCCCTGCTGGTAGCCGGTGATGGCGCCCTTCTCCAGCAGGTCTCGCGTGGCGCCCCGTCGACGCCGTCCTCGATGCCGAGAAGGGATGCCCTCGTCTTGACCACCTCCTTGTAGCGCATCGTCTGCCCGGCCTCCCGCAGCTCGTGCTGGAAGTTGTGCCGAGCGGTCTGCGCCCGCTGCCTCCCCTCTTTCGTCAGCGGCTCCAAGTTCTGCATCACCGTCCATTCGCGCCGCCGGCCCGTTCCTTCCTGCAGGGTGTCGAATCTGGGCCACATCCGATGTCCGTGATCGTTTGCTCGAGCAGGAACACTGGCCCCTCCTTGTTTGCCGTGCTGACTGTCACTGTCAGGGGTTGTTACCAAGACTTTGAGGGCACTCCACCGGGACAGACCCCTGTGCTCAGGGCTGTCGGCACACCCGGCCATCCGCATGATCGTTCAACACGTCAGCGACAAGCAACCAACACAGCATCATCAACATGTCATCAGTTTCTTACGTCAAAAGACCGTTAGGCTCTTTTTTGAACTCGACATTGACTCTGACTCATGGGCCCAACGATGTCAGAACAGCATCCACGACCACAGACTGGATGTTGTAACAAACAAACTTTCGGGTGCCCTGCAATGGTCTACTTCTCAGTTAAGTGTGGCCCGCGTAGATCATGCAGCTCTACCACTTCAAATGAATTTGTCAGGTCCAGGGAGGAACAATGAAAATGGCTAGCAAAGAAAGCAGAAGGGCGTCCGCCGAACAAGGCGGGGCTGAGAAAGCCGCAGTTCGGGTTATGGCAAGGGTGCGTCCGTTCAACAGCAGGGAACTCGGAGAAAACCCAGCTAAGTACCCAAATTCCATCATCATGATGTCGGGCAACACGATGCATGTCCTAAATGAACAGGGAAACATGAAGGATGCATTCGAGTTCCACGAATGTTTCTGGTCCATTCCGCCGAGCCAGAACCAATTCAGCAGCAACCCCTTCGCGGATCAGATTGATGTCTTTAACAGCACCGGTACAGTTGCGGTCGAAGCTGCTTTGAAGGGCTACCATTGTTGTATTTTTGCGTATGGACAAACAGGCTCAGGAAAGACCTACACGATGCTTGGGAGTGAGGCCAACCCAGGTATTGCTCCGCGTCTTGTTGACCATCTGTTCCAAGAAATGGCCAATGCTCAAGGCGCAGGCGGATATCAGTACCAAGTCTCTATCTCTTTCATGGAGATATACAACGAAAAGGTCAAAGACCTCTTGGAAGAATCAAGGCGTGGAGACAAGAACCGCCCACGCAAAGAATCGTTTGTGTCAAAGAGAGGGTCAGTTCCTCGCAAAGGCTCGGACCACTCGACCTCACACACATCGCCGAAGGGAAAGAAGCGCAGCAATACACTCACAAAGTTTGATGCAGGAGACGATGACTACCAAGAACTGCGCGTCCGCCACTCACCAGCAAAAGGTGTTTTTGTTGAAGGCCTCACCTGTCTCGATAAGTCTCACGGAGTGTCAACCGCAGAAGACATTAAGCGGGCCATAAAGACAGGCATGGAATATCGTGCTACAGCAGAAACAAAGATGAACTCCACCAGTAGTCGCAGTCATGCTATCTTTCAGATTCATGTGGTTGCAAAGAATGCCTCCAAAGGATCCCGTCGATATGCACACATCAACCTTGTCGACTTGGCCGGGTCTGAAAGGCTCAAGATGTCTGGCGCCGAGGGCGATAGAAAGATTGAGGCAACGAAGATCAATGTCTCACTTTCAACTTTGCGTCGGGTCATCGACATTCTCATCGAGAATTCGCAGAAGAAGAAAAAGGAACAGAAACTTGTCCCACCTTACAGAGACTCCATGCTGACATGGGTACTCTCCGAATCTCTGGGTGGCAACTCGAAGACGATGATGCTTGCCACTGTGTCACCTTATATCGGCAACATAGAAGACACCGTCAATACTCTCAGGTTTGTATCTGTTTTTGTATTGACAAAAGTGCACAGAAGTTGAAGAGAGAAAGTATTCAACCAAACACCGGCAGAGCGACAATCACCGGAAACACGAAAAAATCATTAGACTTAACCAGAAGGGAAGCACTTAGGTCGGGAAAATATATAACGGAAGCTGCTTCCGTTATATATTTTCCCCAGCTTCCGTTATATATTTCTGGCAGATTTCTTCTTTAGCCCTAAGGTATTTTCGACTTTCTCTTATATCCCTAGCTATTTTCCCCTTTATCCCTAGCTTTGGGATACAAGAGAAAACAACTAGGGATGTAAGAGAACCTATTAGGGATATATGAGAATGTTTTGTCTCACTGTTCTGCCCACGTGTCCTTCGTGTTTTTTTTTTGCCCATCTTTTGAAACTGCAGGAAGGCGGCTGCGAATGGGAAGAGCCATACCGCACCCCTGGCATCGTCAAGTAGCCGGCGTTTCAGCTATGAAGGAATCGCATGGCGGCAATGGGTTTCAAGGAGGATCATACCTACCCACGGAACCACGCATATGCACATTATAGGAATAATACAAACGTCTGCACTGGTCAGCCACCTGATGCCCTAGTTGATTCTGACAATGCCCTGCGAGCCTTGTTGGCATATGCGGCTGACAGATGTGTCCAGCGTCGTTTCTGCACTAAAGGAAGTACCAGGAGCGCTACTGGCGACACTGCGCAACATATTTGCTTCCACTGCCTGCCAAAAGAAGCAAGTCCGCCGAATTCGTTTGGGTTAGAATGCAAAGAATCTGCATCGCCGACGGCGCGGTTATCTCTTCGCACGTCTCTCCGCCGAATTCGCCCTGTTACCACCGCAGGCAAATGCTCCAGCCCCTGCCCCAAAGCCTGTTCCAGGCACGACACCCACGCTTTTGACATGGCGGATGACACACCAGATGCGTGTTCCTGAAGACACGCGTGACGGAGTGCGGCAGGATGCAAACTGAGGTTGTGTCTCGCCAGATTCGATCCCATGTGGCGGCAAACCCACAGGCCACAACGAAGGCTCTGGTCTCCCTTCTTCGCACCCAGTGCAATGAGAGTCACAGAGAAGATTGCTCGGCAGGGTCTTCGACGAGTTAGGTCCTGACGCAGGAACGGCTCTCTCAAAGCTCCGCTCATACACAGCCCATGTGCTAGAGCATGACGAAGGCAGTGTTGTTGTTGTGAAGGAAACTGATGGCATATTCGAGCTTGTGTCATTCGCAGCTCTGGTGCATGCTGCAAAAAAGTCCCTCTCGTGTCTGTTGATGGAGCACACCTACCACATGGGGCATCTTGTTCACCGCAATGACAGTGGACGCAGAACAGAAGAGTATCCCTGTGGCGTAGCTTTTGACCCAAATTTCCACCCAAATTCCAGCCCAATTGTACTCAATTTTACTCAGGACTTCTTTTCTCTTATATCCCTAAAGAGTTTCTCTTATATCCCTAATGCCATCCCCTTATATCCCTAATTAGGGATATAAGGGAAAACTTTTTTAACCCTAGGGATATAAGGTAGTTACACCTATAATTATACTTAGATCATCTGCACACCCCCCCCAGAAGTCTCTGCACGTGTCTTTCAGCAGAGCAGAGCCCCATCTGCCCCTCGATACCCTCTGGAAGGCATATTCGGGCAAAGTGTCGACTGACCACGACAATTTCACACACATTCTTCAACGAGGTCGCCCGACAATGCCAGCTGTTTTTCTCTGCATGGTTTGCAAGCTCGTGACATGTGACAAATGAGCAGAAAATCAATGCAGCGATTCAAGAATCCGGATGCAGTTGCAGAGAATTCTTCAGGTGGCTTCTGACAGCCATCAAAACTCGGCCGTACGAGGAATACAGCATCTTCGTCCAAGGCCAGCATCAGAAATAGCCGGCGCAGATAGTGCGATCGGAGATGGAGCAACTCCCGTCTTGCTTCTCTGGGCCCTCCAGGCTACTTACTACGACACGCAGAATCTCGTCTTCCTGAGCAATAGGTGCCCTGGATAAAGAGCCCAAGCCCACAGGGACTAGGCCCTCGTGGTGCCCCAACTACTAGTGGTATAGTACAGTGGCACAGGGGAAAGCTGTTGCAGCCCATACACCCACCATCCCCGCCTCTAATTTGGCCAATCAAAGATGATTTTAATCCGGAGCATGCCTGAAAACTCTGTTCCCGGGGTGCTACCAAAAAACTGGCCACCCCCTCGATGGCAAAATATAAAAAATGCGTTTTCGCAAAACCTAATTTTGGGATCTAGCCCACCAGATATCGAGCTTGGGAGCCCACGGAGGATCGGAATGAAAAGATCGGATTCAAAACAGCTCAAAAACGCCCCCGGACCAAAGAAAATGACGAGGGGTTGACCTTCAGATGGTTTCTCCCATATATTTGAACGGTCACCAGGAGAATGATATATTTTCCAGCTTCCGTTGTATAGTTTCCAGCTTCTGTTATATATTTTCTGTATAAGCACCTGCTTTGTAGGAAATGCTTAAGGAGACTGCCAGTTGCGATAGAATCAAAGGAGGTAAATGTGCTGTAGCCCACACGAAACACAGGTAAATCTGGGTTTAGTGGCGGGCGTAAGCGTTCAACACGATTAGAGATTGGAGTGTTTCCATAAGTCACCACCCAGAAATGCAAACCCGGGTTCTGATATATATTTTCCCGACTAAAGTGCTTCCGATAAGCTTAATCCTCAAAAACCTTTCTTGCTCTAAGAGAACCAGACCCTAAAACCCCGGAAATTCAAGCGAACTTTAACTTTAAAAAATCATCCTACAGATACGCACTGAAAGCGAAAGCGATTGTCAATACAGTGAAGGTTAATGAAGAGAAAGCATCCGTTCTGGTCAGTGCCATGCAAGCTGAAATTGAAGCTTTGAGACAGAAGATTGTAGTTGGGGACATGGACGCGAATTCTTGCAACTTCATGAAAACTGAGTTGAAAGACAGGGAAGTCGAGATGCATGACATCGCCCAAGATACAGTGGAGATGGCAAAAATGGTTGAGCAGCACCAAACTGAAATTGCAACGAAGAAGCGGGAAGTGGAACAGTTGCGGCGAGAGGAAGCGAAGCTGAAGACAGAGCGCATCGAAGAAAAGCACGAGGTCGCGAAAGATCGTTACAAACGAATGGAAAGTGAAGCTCGTGAAGCAGCGCGCAAAGCAGATGAGATGAGGCAGCAGAAGCTCGAAGCTGAACGTCGCCACAAACGCGAGCAAGCAGAGAAGGAAAAATTGGCGGAAGAGAAGGAGGCTGTTGATCAGCGGAACAGGTTGTTCCGTGGTGAGATTGCGCACGGGCGTAGGAAGCAGTTTTCTCGGGCGTTCCAACTTGCTTTCACATCAGAGCGGAAGTCAGAGAGACTGGCAAAGCTGCAGAGCGATGTGCAGAGGCTTCATGCTCGTTCGAGCAACATCTACCAAGATATCCAACGCATCACCCAAGACCGGCGTCTGTTACTGAGTGCGAATGAGGTAGTCATTGAGAAGATCGAGAGTGTGAACCGCCTCCACCAAACGAGTACTGTGCGCAAGGAAAAGGATCAAACAATGATGGAGGAACGGCTGCGCGAGACACAACATGCAAAGAAGTTCGCAGAAGAAGACAACATGCAGCTAATTCGTTCACTTGACAGGACGTTAACCGAACTCACTTCTCTGAAAGACGAGTTGCAACGGGAGCGTAAACTTGCTGTCAGTGGTGAAAAGGCCCTGCGTGGAAAGATTGAGACAGCGAAGCGAGAGAAAGCTGTAAAGGCCGAGCTTCTTGAGGAACTCAAGCGACAGTCTATACTCATCGCAAACGAGGGTGCCTCTTTGCAATCAGAAACACTGCATATGAAAGCTGCCAGTGACCACATGCGAAACACTATAACCCAGAGGAAGAGCGAAGTTCAAGAACTGACCAACAGCAACAACAAGCATCACTTTGAGTTATCGGAGCTCACGCAAACACTGACAACAGAACGCGAAGCACTGTCTTCTCTTCGAAATGAATGTCTTATTCGCACTACAACAGCCCGAGGTCTGCAGGACAAGCATAATGACCTAAAAGAGATAGTCTCACAACGTTTCTTCCCAGCATCCTCAGTTGGACCAGGCAGCAGTCAAGCACCAGCAAGTGCCAGTACGAATCCGGTGATCACACAACAGCGCTCAACCTCTCCAGGCCAAGTAAGAACCAACTCACCAGCTCGCGAAAGAGAATGGGTAGGCGACACACTTCATTATACCTCACGTACTCTTTCTCCGCCCAGCAAGAGAGTGCCTGGCCGCTCACCATCTCCTGGTGCTGTTACCAGGAACGTGCCCAAACGTAGCACTTCTCCAACCATTGTGGATGGGGCGGGGGCATTGAGTGGACCGATGGTTCCACCACGCTACTCAGGAAAGATCCGCTAGTGATACAACCCTCTCTCACCTATTTGTTTCCAACTCTCTGCAGCTGTCTGTATGCATACAAAGAAAACGAACCCCAACTGCTATTACATCTTTACTGATGGTTAACCCAATTGCTACAAACAGCATGGGGCAGATTGAGCGAAAGCCGCATCTTTGTTATTGGGCGACAACAATTTCCTTGAGAAATGGTCCCTGCACTCTTACTGCCCCCTCCGCTGTTTTTTTTTGTCTTTCACCTCCTTATTCTACGTTTTAGCGAATGCTTTGTTCTCTTCTCTTTTTACAGTCTCACAGCTGCCTTGGAGTCTGTCTGTATTTGTCTTGCATCCTATACATCTCTTCGGCCACTTGTTTTACAGAAACAACGTGAAATGTCCTGTGAAGAATTGTGTGTCTTCTTGAATGGGACATGTTCATTTTGTGGATGCACAGATTTACTTGAGCAGAGTTTTGCCATTCAGGCAACAGTATCTATACGAATTTTCTCCGCAGCTAGTGATAATGCAATGTGACTCAGCCCCTGCAGCAAGCCTGTTCCGCCAGGAGTTGCTCTTGTACGAATTGAAGTAGCTTCTTCATTTCTCACATTGAATATTCAACTCGAATATGTATTCTTTTGGAAGGCTCCGAGTGAGTTATTCCCAGTTCGCTGCCAGAGGGTTGTTTTTCCCATGCATTTTCCTTTGATCCTGCAAGTTTCAGCTGTCATCTAAACTGTTCGAACTTGTACTGACCCAGTGCACGCACACACACACACACACGCGCACACACACACACACACACACACACACACACACACACACACACACACACACACACACACACACACACACACACACACACACACACACACACACACACACACACACACACACACACACACACACACACACACACACACACACACACACACACACACACACACACACACACACACACACACACACACACACACACACACACACACACACACACACACACACACACACACACACACACACACACACACACACACACACACACACAACGAATTATCTTCGCGATTCACGGGACAGTTTTTTGCTCTAGAACGAGAAAAGAAGACTGCAAAATGAGATACACAACATCAGATTGCCCAGAGGACCGCGTTGCATGATACTGTGTCCATGGTTCGAATTTCACGATTCTCACACCTTGCAATTACTTTCTTCATTCTGTACTCTCGGTGACATGTTCTTTTACCATTTTATCTGGCTATTCCTGCAGGACCTGCTGTCAACATGTTTCCAGGTGGAACATGATCCGAGTCATGTAGGTACAAACACACACAGCGGTAGCAAAAACAAACAAACAAACCCAGGAGCAGGAGCGGAGCAGGGAGAGATGGTTGACCTCACTCTCCCTGATGCTGTCGTGACTCGGCCTGACAAGCCCCCCTCCGGGGGAGTCACGGGGGATGGCCTCCTCAGCAGCAGTCTCTAAGGGCCCCCGGTTGTTTTAGTGGGTAGCGTTCGGCCACCATAGCTCCACGAACGTAGTCCCACACTCTCCGCTTAGTCCACGGGGGTCGGGCCCACAACAACTAATTCAACATGGCATTCAGCTTTGCTTGAGCCAATTCACCTAAGAGCGGCCCGAGATAGCACGGCGATCACACTCAGTTACGCTCGATTTTTGCTCGATTACGTGCCCATTTAGCCCACTTTGAATTCGTTTTGATGTCGAGCCGAGCAGCGTGTGAACATTGTGTGTGAGTTGAGCACTGTACACGCGTTGGGAAATGGGCGCCAGCTGTCAGGCCGAATTCAGAAACGCAGAGAAGGGGCCATTGTGAATTTACAGCGGGTGCAGATAAATTTCAGTGCCAGCAATGGCACGGGAAACGCTGCATCATTGAGCCTGCGCCAAGGTGTATTATGGAATATCGGTCATGCCGATAAGTAACAATGAAAGCAACACCATGCGTCAGGCCATAATGACAGCCCTGTGGACCGGCCCCAGTCGACGAGCAGTGGAAGTAGTCATGCAGGTACTTCACCACGGGCACCGGTTGGTTGGACCCCTTCACTGCCCCGGCCTACTTGCGAATCAAGGCATGGGTAAGACAAGTCCAGAAGTGGCGGTCCATACGGACACTGGCAGAAGTGGCTTGGACGCGAAGGGAGGATTTGCCATGCAGGCGAGATGGACGTGGGCCAATCCTCTGGCCGTTGAGTATACGAACGAGATCGGCCAGCTCGTCGTGTTCCAAGTAAGGGACGCGACAGAGAAGCAGGTAGCGATAATGCTGCACGACTTGCGCCAGGCCCTGCGACGCCAACAAATGGAAAATATGTCCCACAGGAGGGAAGACCTGAGAGGATGTGCACACGGAGTGGATGGGAGTGTGACCCGACATCTCCTAGAAACGCCGGACAACTGGATACCAACAGGGGATGTTGCGGTCCATCATAGCTGGAGCCGTGGCAACAACGGGCAGGACGGGGCAGAATGGAACTTGCCCGTATTGCAGCACAGACGAGAGGGAGACCGTGGCGCACTTGTGGTGGGAGTGTGAGGCTTGGAAGGACGTACGGGAGGAGCACGGCATGGACTCCGTGGACAGGACAGCGTGGCCAAATTGCCTGAGTATATGTGGCGTCGCACCACTACACAAACATGGCGTGGATCCCGCCCAACAGCCATTACCACTAGACCACAGCCAGGCTTGCCAATACGTGAGCAGGCTGCAGCGATTCTACCTGGCCGTGCTATGCGCAAGGCAAATCCGGGATGAGAGGGAGCAGGAGACATCTCGCCACCATCGGCTAACTCGATACCCATGGGGGTGGAGAACGTCGAGTCCGAGGAGGGTCCGCATTCCAAAACTCGAAGCCGAAACGATCACACAGCAGTGGAAGCACATGGAACGCCATGCATTGGTGGCTGAGCAGACTTCGATGGGCGCACGTCGGCTCGGAGCACGCGGTGACTTTCATGGAGCTCGCCATTGACTTCGAGATCACGACGGGTATGCGACTGCCGGAAGTGGTGAACCGACGTATCCAGTCGGCAGCTTCAGCAGTTAAGCCGACAACAGCCCGAGAGGTACAAACCGAAGCAGTGTTGCTGGCAATGAGCCAACGGAACCCGACCGCAGACGCGATGGCACAGTCGAACCCGTTTGTCAAGGCGCACGAGACATGGGCGGCGAACGTACACCCGGAGCAGTTCTACAAGGCGACGTGGGAGAAGGCAGCAGAGTGGAAGGGAAGGCAGCAGGAGAAGGGCACAAGCAGTCAGCGATCCCGACCAGCGGCGAGGCGAGCCGTGAATGCGACAGCGAGATGCGCGAGGCATGACGCGCCTCGGCGCAGCGCATGCAAAAGGCGACGGCCACCCCCGGCAACATGCTGCGCCATGCAGCACATGGGCCACGAAGCAGGAAGCCTAGATCAAACAAGCCTGCAGTTCCGAACACCGCGCGGATACCGCGAGCAGTCGGCAGGAGCATCAGCTGTGACGTGAGAAAGCTAAAAGCCTATATTCCGCAACAGGGGTTACCCATAACATAATTCCACACACAAGCGCACGTGCTGCCTCTAACGCAGCACACTAATAGTTCAACAATATCTGAAAGGACCGGAACCTTTTCGACAATGGCCACCCGGAGACTATAAACTCCCGGATCTCTAAATGAACTTGCACTCTAGAAGGTACTGGAAATGTTGAGTTGGCAAGGTCGGCGTCTTTACCACGCCTGAATCCGGACCGCGGGGCCCGAACCACAACCGCAGTTGGGGTTTGCGTGCAAAGAACGGGAGTTCGGCTCAAGAAAGCTTCAGGTGTCGCGCACCTTCATAAGATTGGAAATCCCCTGCACCCTTTGGCCTGATTTTTGGGCTTGTTCAGGGGGTTTCCGGTCCGGGATTATTTTACATAAGCGCCAGCTTGGAAGGAAATGCGACAATACCTGCCAGACAAGTACCGAAGGGATACCAAGTGCTGTAACTACCGAACCACGTGTTGAACGGACGTGAGGTCATGCGGGTCTACCCCAACATGACAAAGCACACAAACACAACAAGTCGGCACAGATTGGACCCGCGTGTCGCATCGGCGGGTGAACACGTTTTCGCAGCAGATGGTGAAGCAGTCGCACTTGGCACCGCTGGTTGTTGCCATCCGAGCAGCGCGGCAAGCAAGGCGGGACCGCGCCGGGGGGCTCCAGAGGCACCGGGGCAAAGCAAGGAGGGGCCAGTGTTCCTGCTCGAGCAAGCGATCACGGACATCGGATGGACGTGGCCCAGATTCGACACCCTGCAGGAAGGAACGGGCCGGCGGCGCGAATGGACGGTGGTGCAGAACGTCGAGCCGCTGACGAAAGAGGAGAGGCAGCGGGCGCAGACCGCTCGGCACAACTTCCAGCACGAGCTACGGGAGGCCGGGCGGACGATGCGCTACAAGGAGGTGGTCAAGACGAGGGCATCCCTCCTCGGCATCGAGGACGGCATCGACGGGGGCGCCACGAGACCTGCTGGAGAAGGGCGCCATCACCGGCTACCAGCAGGGCCTGGTCAGAGCTGTCATTGCCAACGCGGTACACACCGGCAAGCGATGGGAGCAAGCAACCTGCAGATTCTGCGACGCGGGTGTCCCGGAGGACGAACAACACATGTGGTGGGACTGCGTCAAGTGGAGCGACGTGCGCGGCGCGTATCCGAATGTGCTCGCTCGGCGGCCCGAGATGAAGCCGTGCATGGCTCTATGCGGCGTCATGCCCAAGGACGCGATGGGACTCGACTTCGACGAATGCAGGGAGCTGGCGGCCGGGATGCAGCTGATGTGCGTCGAGATCCTGCTCGGGAGGCAGCGGGCCGACGGGATCCTCGAGCAGGACTGCCGGCGCAAGGAGCTCAAGGTGTCGACATATCCGTGGGGGTGGGAGCCGCAACGGCCGACGGCCAGCCAGACCATCAACGTCGACGGTGCGCGGCCGGACCGCAACGCATGGAAGGACACCCACGAGATGCTCCTGGCGCTGGCAGAATGGTGCTCGACGAAGCGGTGGTCCGAAACCGGCAAGGAGGCCTCCATCTCGTATTTCGAGCTCGCTGTCGATTTTGAGCTGCACAGCGGCCTGACCCTCACGCCGGCCGGCACACAGCGGAGGCAGGAGAACATCGCGCAGCGGCAGCCGAAGGAGCGCTGGACCGTGGCGGACACGCTGCCGGGAGAGGAGACGGCGGCGTTCTTCGACGGCGGCAGTCGGGGGAACGGGACCAACGGCGCGGTCGCGGGAGCCGGGGCGGTCTTCTACGACAAAGGCGTCAAGCAGTGGGAAGTTGAGAAGCCCATCGCCGGGAGAGCGACGAACAACGTGGCGGAATACGTCGGGTTCGTCAGCGTGTTGGCGAGGTTGCTGCGGGACCCCGTGCCGCCGACACCCCGCACCATCGTCGTCAAGGGCGACAGCGAACTGGTCATTGGTCAGATAAAGGGCACGAAGAGGTGCAACGAAACACTCCGGCGATACTACGACCAGGCGCAGAACCTGTTGGCGAAGCTGCACGACCGACGGACGACGATCGAGCCGGTGCACATTCCTCGCGAGCTCAACAAGGATGCGGACGAACTGTCGAACCGCGCCATGGACACCGCACAGCGACAGGCGGCACAGGCCTACAGCGACTCGGCGACCGCGAAAGGGTGGGCGATGAGGACCGCGCTGAGCAGGTTGGGCAAGATTGCGCGCGTGAAAGCCGTCCACCCGGCCCTCGAGATGCGCGTCAACCACCTCACCAGCCTCGGGGGACCCATCCTCCATGGCCTCAACAAACGGCCGCAGATCAACAACCGGGAGGCCTTCGAAGCGGTGATGCGGGCGTTCGAAGTCGCCGCCGTACGGCACGTGCCCAAAAAGATGGCGAACAAAGGACGGGGCGACCAGGGCGGCCACTGGGAGAAGGCGGGTGTCCTGACCGGCAGCTTCCGACCCCAGGCCCATTACCCACGGGGGTGGCAACACAGCGGCGAGAAGTGGAAGGCACGGGCAAGACACGACCGGGCGACGCACCGCCGCGCACGCGGCGGCGGCAGCCGCCACCTTTGGGACGTCCTAGCGAACGCCGAGAAGAAGAAAGCCGACGCGCAACGGGCGGGGTGCAGACCGGGATCGTCAACCAACCGCCCGACAGCGGCTGCAGCGGCAGCAACAGCGGCAGTGACATCGACAGCGGCGACGTCGCGAGGACGCACGGAAGGACCCGCGGCACAGCACCAGTCCATTCCCCACGCGGGGGGGGATGGCCGTGGAACCCTCCCCCGGGATGACGAAGGCCGGGGAGAGCCGGGGGCAGTGAAGTAACGAAGCCCGCGAACGGTGGGTGGTGACCTCCCTGGCCCTGGCCCACGCCTGATGCCGCAACCCCTCAACCCGGGCGGCGGCGCTTTGGCATGAGCCAGGAACCTCAAGGGGAGCAGCGCGAGAGGCATCATCCACGCTTCAAAGGCCCACACACAAACACAACAAGTCAAAAATCCTGAGTGAGAAAGCAACACACGGTGGTGTAGGCGAAGAACAAATCAGATTGTGCTTGTATTGTATTTGCCCCTCTACCTCAATATTTCCCCCCTTCCATTCGGAGTCAAAGCAGCTACGTCGAGTATTTCCGAATATAATTCACCCTCAGGCCTCAAAGGGTTAAGAATGGCAAATATGTCGGCTGCACAGTGCTCGCACGGGTTGGTCTTGTTGCTGGTCGGGATGCAGCTTGCGTCGGCGGCGTTTGTGCCGGGAGCTGAGGTGTCGGTGCTCTACGCGACCGATGCCCCCTGCACGGAATACGATTTCACAACATTCCCGGACGGCACGTACGCCGTGCGCTTCGTCCTTGAGGACGGCTATTACTATCATACCATGCAGGGCTACGAGAAGAACGGCACATTATCCTGGGAGACACCATTTGTGCGCTACGGAGGGTATGACAGAAGGGTGGTGTTGCACTCGGTACACTACACCCCGCTCGAATCCCCGTGTCCTTCGGCCGTCCTTGGCGCCCGTCACATAGGTGTGTATGACGTGGAATCCACGGGAGGTTGGTCCCTGACTTACCATCTTTCTACTTGGCCAGTCACGACTCGCCAACAATGGGGGGTCAGTGGGTGGGATGCCACCCACTATAGCAGGGGTTCTGTAAGCTCCACGACGACGGAGCTTTACGCGTCTGTTTCGGTGTGCTTGTTTCGTTCCCTCCCCCATAACGCAACCACGCAATCATATGTTTTAAATTTGTTGCATTAGTGTGTGGGCCTTTGAAGCGTGGATGATGCCTCTCGCGCTGCTCCCCTTGAGGTTCCTGGCTCATGCCAAAGCGCCGCCGCCCGGGTTAAGGGGTTGCGGCATCAGGCGTGGGCCAGGGCCAGGGAGACTGTTCGGAGGGGTCACCACCCACCGTTCGCGGGCTTCGTTACTTCACTGCCCCCGGCTCTCCCCGGCCTTCGTCATCCCGGGGGAGGGTTCCACGGCCATCTCCCCCCGCGTGGGGAATGGACTGGTGCTGTGCCGCGGGTCCTTCCGTGCGTCCTCGCGACGTCGCCGCTGTCGATGTCACTGCCGCTGTTGCTGCCGCTGCAGCCGCTGTCGGGCGGTTGGTTGACGATCCCGGTCTGCACCCCGCCCGTTGCGCGTCGGCTTTCTTCTTCTCGGCGTTCGCTAGGACGTCCCAAAGGTGGCGGCTGCCGCCGCCGCGTGCGCGACGGTGCGTCGCCCGGTCGTGTCTTGCCCGTGCCTTCCACTTCTCGCCGCTGTGTTGCCACCCCCGTGGGTAATGGGCCTGGGGTCGGAAGCTGCCGGTCAGGACACCCGCCTTCTCCCAGTGGCCGCCCTGGTCGCCCCGTCCTTTGTTCGCCATCTTTTTGGGCACGTGCCGTACGGCGGCGACTTCGAACGCCCGCATCACCGCTTCGAAGGCCTCCCGGTTGTTGATCTGCGGCCGTTTGTTGAGGCCCTGGAGGATGGGTCCCCCGAGGCTGGTGAGGTGGTTGACGCGCATCTCGAGGGCCGGGTGGACGGCTTTCACGCGCGCAATCTTGCCCAACCTGCTCAGCGCGGTCCTCATCGCCCACCCTTTCGCGGTCGCCGAGTCGCTGTAGGCCTGTGCCGCCTGTCGCTGTGCGGTGTCCATGGCGCGGTTGGACAGTTCGTCCGCATCCTTGTTGAGCTCGCGAGGAATGTGCACCGGCTCGATCGTCGTCCGTCGGTCGTGCAGCTTCGCCAACAGGTTCTGCGCCTGGTCGTAGTATCGCCGGAGTGTTTCGTTGCACCTCTTCGTGCCCTTTATCTGACCAATGACCAGTTCGCTGTCGCCCTTGACGACGATGGTGCGGGGTGTCGGCGGCACGGGGTCCCGCAGCAACCTCGCCAACACGCTGACGAACCCGACGTATTCCGCCACGTTGTTCGTCGCTCTCCCGGCGATGGGCTTCTCAACTTCCCACTGCTTGACGCCTTTGTCGTAGAAGACCGCCCCGGCTCCCGCGACCGCGCCGTTGGTCCCGTTCCCCCGACTGCCGCCGTCGAAGAACGCCGCCGTCTCCTCTCCCGGCAGCGTGTCCGCCACGGTCCACCGCTCCTTCGGCTGCCGCTGCGCGATGTTCTCCTGCCTCCGCTGTGTGCCGGCCGGCGTGAGGGTCAGGCCGCTGTGCAGCTCAAAATCGACAGCGAGCTCGAAATACGAGATGGAGGCCTCCTTGCCGGTTTCGGACCACCGCTTCGTCGAGCACCATTCTGCCAGCGCCAGGAGCATCTCGTGGGTGTCCTTCCATGCGTTGCGGTCCGGCCGCGCACCGTCGACGTTGATGGTCTGGCTGGCCGTCGGCCGTTGCGGCTCCCACCCCCACGGATATGTCGACACCTTGAGCTCCTTGCGCCGGCAGTCCTGCTCGAGGATGCCGTCGGCCCGCTGCCTCCCGAGCAGGATCTCGACGCACATCAGCTGCATCCCGGCCGCCAGCTCCCTGCATTCGTCGAAGTCGAGTCCCATCGCGTCCTTGGGCATGACGCCGCATAGAGCCATGCACGGCTTCATCTCGGGCCGCCGAGCGAGCACATTCGGATACGCGCCGCGCACGTCGCTCCACTTGACGCAGTCCCACCACATGTGTTGTTCGTCCTCCGGGACACCCGCGTCGCAGAATCTGCAGGTTGCTTGCTCCCATCGCTTGCCGGTGTGTACCGCGTTGGCAATGACAGCTCTGACCAGGCCCTGCTGGTAGCCGGTGATGGCGCCCTTCTCCAGCAGGTCTCGCGTGGCACCCCCGTCGATGCCGTCCTCGATGCCGAGGAGGGATGCCCTCGTCTTGACCACGTCCTTGTAGCGCATCGTCCGCCCGGCCTCCCGCAGCTCGTGCTGGAAGTTGTGCCGAGCGGTCTGCGCCCGCTGCCTCTCCTCTTTCGTCAGCGGCTCGACGTTCTGCACCACCGTCCATTCGCGCCGCCGGCCCGTTCCTTCCTGCAGGGTGTCGAACCTGGGCCACGTCCATCCGATGTCTGCGATCGCTCGCTCGAGCAGGAACACTGGCCCCTCCTTGCTTCGCCCCGGTGCCTCTGGAGCGCCGGGGGGGCGGTCCCGCCTTGCTTGTCGAGCTGCTCGGATGGCAACAACCAGCGGCGCCAAGTGCGACTGCTTCACCATCTGCTGTGAAAACGTGTTTACCCGCCGATGAATCGCGGCGACACGCGGGTCCAATCTGTGCCCCCGACACAGCGTGTTCAGCACGACGGCATCGCACCTCCTGTTGCCGCCGGTCCACAGCCCCGCCAGGGTAGCAACTCGCAGGCCTTCCATGTACGTCCCCGCCGGTTGCCACACCGAGACGCCGTACAACGCCTTCGCTGTGGCCGACGCAGCCACGTAACCTTCCTTCTGGTCCATCGGGATCGGCAGGCTTCTCGCCCTTCTCGCGATGTTCTTCGCGGCCTCGAACCGGGTTTGAATCCGCCTGCTGGGGGGCGGCGCACCCTTCCCGACCGTAAACATCGCCCCCAGAACGTCGAAGCTTGTCTTCCGCAGTACCTTGTTGCCCTGTACTGTGAGCGTTCCCGGAGCGTCCGCGTTCGTGGCGTAAAAGAACGACTTCCCAGAATTTGTTGCATTAGTGTGTGTGGGTCTTTGAAGCGTGGATGATGCCTCTCGCGCTGCTCCCCTTGAGGTTCCTGGCTCATGCCAAAGCGCCGCCGCCCGGGTTAAGGTGTTGCCACCCCCGTGGGGGGGTAATGGGCCTGGGGTCGGAAGCTGCCGGTCAGGACACCCGCCTTCTCCCAGTGGCCGCCCTGGTCGCCCCGTCCTTTGTTCGCCATCTTTTTGGGCACGTGCCGTACGGCGGCGACTTCGAACGCCCGCATCACCGCTTCGAAGTTTGTTGATCTGCGGCCGTTTGTTGAGGCCCTGGAGGATGGTTCCCCCGAGGCTGGTGAGGTGGTTGACGCGCATCTCGAGGGCCGGGTGGACGGCTTTCACGCGCGCAATCTTGCCCAACCTGCTCAGCGCGGTCCTCATCGCCCACCCTTTCGCGGTCGCCGAGTCGCTGTAGGCCTGTGCCGCCTGTCGCTGTGCGGTGTCCATGGCGCGGTTCGACAGTTCGTCCGCATCCTTGTTGAGCTCGCGAGGAATGTGCACCGGCTCGATCGTCGTCCGTCGGTCGTGCAGCTTCGCCAACAGGTTCTGCGCCTGGTCGTAGTATCGCCGGAGTGTTTCGTTGCACCTCTTCGTGCCCTTTATCTGACCAATGACCAGTTCGCTGTCGCCCTTGACGACGATGGTGCGGGGTGTCGGCGGCACGGGGTCCCGCAGCAACCTCGCCAACACGCTGACGAACCCGACGTATTCCGCCACGTTGTTCGTCGCTCTCCCGGCGATGGGCTTCTCAACTTCCCACTGCTTGACGCCTTTGTCGTAGAAGACCGCCCCGGCTCCCGCGACCGCGCCGTTGGTCCCGTTCCCCCGACTGCCGCCGTCGAAGAACGCCGCCGTCTCCTCTCCCGGCAGCGTGTCCGCCACGGTCCAGCGCTCCTTCGGCTGCCGCTGCGCGATGTTCTCCTGCCTCCGCTGTGTGCCGGCCGGCGTGAGGGTCAGGCCGCTGTGCAGCTCAAAATCGACAGCGAGCTCGAAATACGAGATGGAGGCCTCCTTGCCGGTTTCGGACCACCGCTTCGTCGAGCACCATTCTGCCAGCGCCAGGAGCATCTCGTGGGTGTCCTTCCATGCGTTGCGGTCCGGCCGCGCACCGTCGACGTTGATGGTCTGGGCGTTGCGACATCTGGGTGCTGAACGCGACGAGTCGGGAGACCCTGCGCGGATGCAGGCAACCGGCGCCGACCGCGACCATCATCTTGACATACCGGCCAGAGCATTACGACGCCATGCTCTTGCCGCTGCCGAGCCAGCGCTTGCTGGAAGCGACGACAGGAGACTCGGTACCCTTGGCGCAGCTCGCTTCCGCAGCGTCAACTCGTCGCCGTACGTCGCATTTCGTCGCATGGCCTCCAGGTACGCCTGCCACCTGGCCAACTCTTCCGCCACCGTGAGCTCTCGGTCGTTCGGCCCCGGCTCTACCACCATGTACGGACGGTAGTCAGCCGGGCGCGCCTCCATCTCGTCAACCACCATCCGTCGAAGTCGCACGGCATCCACTGTCCCGTGCCGCTGTGCGATGGCCGAGAACTGGCAGTTCCCGTCTCCCGGCACCGGACATGCGCGGCCAAGCATCTTGCGCGTCGCAGCTTGAACCCACCGCTCGTTGGCGAGGATGGTCACCGGTCCCCCCCCAACGAGCTTCCTTCCCGTCGTGTCGTAGCCGGCATGTCCCCCGCCGCCGGCGGAGCGCCTTCCCGACCCGCAGCAGCCGTGTTCCTGCTCCGCCCCGCCAGGGGGGCTCCGCCTTCACTTCCGCGCCGGCGCCGTGCTCCCGAAGCCCATCTGCTTCAGGGTCCTCGTCGTCTTCGACGGTGGCTGCTTCGGGGGCTCCGGCGACCGCGACTTCGACTTGGTCTGCGACCTCGGCCGCTTCTTGACCTTGTCCGGCTCCTCCGGCGCCTGCCGCTTCGGCGACGGTGACGTCGTCTTCTGGGGGGCGCCTGCCTGTGCCTGGAGCTGCGCACGCAAGGCTTCCACCAGCGTCCCCAGCTCCTCCATCCTCCGACACATGCCGGCGTTCTGAGCGCGCAGCTCGAGCACCTCCTTCTCGAGCTTCGCCCTCGCCTCGTCGGGTCGCTGCACGTCTGCTCGACTGGCTGCGGCTTCCCCGCTTTCCCGCCCTTCTTTCCTTTCTTCCCCCCCTTTCCGGCGTTCGGCGGTGGTGCGTGCGAGGCTTGCGGGATGCTGGCGCCGGAGGCAGCTGCCACCGCCTCAGCGCCTGGCACGGGAGGGCCGCTCTGTCGTCCTGCTTCGAGTGGCGCGGGCTGCTGGTGCGTCGCCGCTGCGCCTGTCGTCCGCGGTCTGCCGTCACTCCAGGCCTTCGAGCCCTGCTTCCTTCCGTACAGGCCGATGAAAGCAGCCTTGGCATATGTCATGCCCTGGCGCTCTGTTCCATCTTCGGCCGGGTCCGTCCGCTCTTCCGTCGCCTTGGCCTGTACCCACTTCGGCTGCGTCTCGTCCTTCTCCCTGGCAGTCGATACGGTGACCAGGTCACCCGTCGCCTCGACCTGGAAAATCCAGGCCGGTGGTTCAGGGCCGCGGACGACCGCGAGGCGCTTGCCGCGCTTCGGGATCACGCGGACCACCTCGACGTCCGTCCATCCGGTCGCGTGCAAGAAAGCCGCCACCTGCACTGGCGAGATCGTTCGCGGAAAACCGTCGACGTCCCAGACCAGGCCCGGCTGTCCCGGCTGCTCCTCCTGCGCGGCTGCTGTCCCCAGCAGCGCTCTCATCGCCGCTTCGGCCTGCTCACCCTCCCCTTTCAGGACGCCCATGCCGCGCACACTGACGATGAGGCTCGTCTTCGCGCGCGCGGCGGCTTCCCTTGCCTCGTCCAGGGCAAGGTCGTCCCTCAGCCAGAGAGTGCCTCTCCCGTCTCCTTTCAGCGTCGTGAAGACGCCTCGCTTCCCGGAAGCCGCCAAGGCGCCCTCCTTGCTGCGTCCCGCGACTCGCAGTAGAGCGCGGATCTGGGCCGTGGGGCCGGGGGTGCCGCGCGTCTCGATCCCCGTCAGCGACACGATGTCCTCTCGGGGCACGCCTTCTCCCACGAAGTGGCCCGTCAGCCAGGCCCTGGCGTCCGCCCCGCAGCCCGTCCACGCCTCCGCCGTCGTGTACCGGCGTGCGACCACCACGGACACCCTGTGATGGTCCGCAGGCGGCAGAGGTGCGCTTGGCTTCCGGAGCAGCGTCACTACCAGCTCGTCGCCAAGCTGCAGCAGGACGGCGGGGCGGACTTCGGTCCGCAGCCCTCTGCGTGTCGCCACCGCCGTCTCCACCCCCCCGCCTTCGCGCCTCTTGGCCCCGAGGACGACCACAGCCAGTCGTCCCTTCCGGGTGCCCTTCTTCGCCAACTCAATGGCGTCCGCCCATGTCACCAGGGCCACGCCCTGCGTCGTCTCCGGCTTCCTCACGTCGTCGGCCGTCACGACCGGAACGGGCCAGTCCTCCGGCCTGAGCTGCGGCAGCGGGCCTCGCCGCTTCTCCACCAGCAACCCAGCCAGAGCCAGGTGCCTTCGTGTTGTTGCCAAAGTCGGCCGCGGCGGCTCAGCAGAGTCGCCGCCCGGGGCCACCGCGTGGAGGTGCAGGCATGATGTTTTGTGTATTTCTTTATTTGATATTTCGTCCAGCCCCAATTTGTTGCATTAGTGTGATTGTCAGGCCTTCGACTACCCTGAGCAACGCACTATGCACACTCCGTGTCTACGTCACAGCAGGTGGAACGCGTCTGTTGCGCCGCCGCGGAGGCGGCCCACGAGTGGGTGTCATTGCGGCCTCCCGGCCGGAGCCATCGTTGGATGACCCTTCGCTCGTTTCCTCGGATGGACGCAGCCGGGGGCTGCGCATTGGGCGGCGTTCGTCGGGCGGGGGAGTCGGCCCGGAGTTGCGGCGTTGGCAGTTGAGAGCGTCGGCGCCGCCGTGCTGGGGGGGTGCGTGGGACGGAAGGGTCCTCCGCAGCACGCCGCCGCAGCGGCGCCAGGAGCTGCGGACTCTGCTAAGGAAGAAGCCGAAGAGAAGCGCGTCAGGCGTGGATGGCTGGCGCATGGCTGAACTGCGGGAGTTGCCGCTTCCCCTGCTGAATGCGCTAGCGGATGTCATGAACCTGGTCGAAGTGACTGGGGTTTGGCCGGCGAGCATGACAACTGCCCTGGTGTCGATGGTGCCGAAGGATGAGAGCCAAAACCCGCTGCACACGAGGCCAATAACCGTCACGTCCGCTGTGTACCGCCTATGGGCGTGCCGCAGGCTTGCGGACATAGTCCTGTGGCAGGAGAAGTGGATCGAAGAAGGACAGAAGGGCTTTCGACCGGGTCACCGTATCGAGGACGTCCTGATGGAGATAGGGCTCGAGATGGAGGACGCCTTGCTAGATGGAGAGCCGCTCTACGGGGTGGCGCTGGACTTCCGGAAATGTTTCGACATGGTCCCGCGAGAGATAGTGCTGCGCCTGGCCGGTGACTTAGGGTTGCACAATCGGGTTCTCAAGCCGCTGAGGGCGATCTACAGACTGCTCGCGAGACGCTTCAAGCTGCCTCTAGGGGTGGGCAGGGAGTTTAGTGTGACCAATGGTATCCTTCAAGGGTGCCCTGTGTCCGTCATCCTCATCAATGCCCTGCTGTCGGTAGTGATGAAGGCGGTCAAGAAAGAAGCGGAGGGGGTGAGCCCAAAGTCGTACGCAGACGATGCCACGCTGCTATCCAGGCTGTCGGAGGCCGCCCTGCAAAAGGGGGTGGACGTAGTAGACGAGTTCTGCACGCTCACCGGAATGGAGCTAAACCTCCAGAAAACGGTCGCCTTCTCGACGAGACGTAGGCATCAGTCGACGCTCAGACTCCGCAGCGTGGATGCGCTGCTGCGGTTTGGCAAATCTGTCACGTGCCTGGGGGTCCTAGTCTCGACGGCGAAGAATAGGACAGAAAGGTCCGACTCGGAGAGGGTGGAGAAGGCGGCTGCCCTGGCGGAAGGCCTCCGCCATGCGCCGTTCCGGTACGAGAAGCGGGTCCGAATTGTACAGTCGAATGTGCTACCGGCGGCGCTGTCAGGCTGCTCTTTCGCGCCGGTGTCGAAGGTGGCAATGAAACGGCTGACGACGTCGGTGATGGGACTGATCTGGGGTGGGTCCAACCCAAAGCGCGCGAGGGAGATGGTCCTAAATTTTCAGGAGAAGGGCCACCTGACGGACCCCAGTACATGCCTAGCATATAGGGTGACGACGGCGTTCTACGCGGCGTGCGAGAGGTTGCCACGACTTCTGCCTCTGATGGAGAGCATCCGGGGAAGGTACGCCGAGGGGGACCTACCCCTGGGGCCAGTTGGGCTGGCGATGAGGAGCATGGAGGAGTGTGGACACGTATGGGGACCAGGGCCCCTGTCTCGCACGCTGAGGAATGGTACAATGTTTGACCCGATAGCCTCGACACCCTCGAAGAGGGGGCATGAGGTGAGGGCGGATTTGAGGGCGAAGACGTGGTCCCGTCTAGTAGCGAGGCGGCCGGGATTCGAGGGTGTGCAGAGGGCTGACCTGGAGCGGACGAACTCCTTCTGGAAGATGCGTGAATGTCCCGCGCACACCGCGAGGCTTATACGTGTAGCGTTGGCGGGAGGAGTGAACACGGCTGAGTTCACGTCGCGGATGAGGATTCTCGGGTACTACCACTCCGTGTTCCAGCGTGCATCTGGGCCAGTCGGCGCGGTTGGCCGCCATCAGCCCGACATGTGCCTCTCGTCGCCGTATGTGCGAGTACGCTCCGCAGTCCCAAAATACGTGTTTCTCGTCCTCGGTATCGCCGCTTCCACAGTGCTTGCAGCTGGGCGCCTGCGGCTCAGCTCCGGCCTGGCCCACTTCTCGAGGCGGCTCCAGGAGATGATGGCTGAAATCCTTGCGGAACGGGCAGGGCTCGAAGCACGAGGCTGGGTAGCCAGGAACCCCACGACCCCCTGGTCGAGAGCGGATGCGATGCCTGCCGAGAAGCTCGACCACCCCTTTGCGCGGATTGCCCCGGCATGGGCGTGGGAGCGGAACAAGGCCTGGGGACTACCGACGTTTTATGCGTTGGTAGCGTGGCTGTCAGACATGGAGTGGACCGAGAACGGGCAGGCGTCAATGCTAGAGCTTGCCATCGACTTTGAACTCTTTTCAGGCCTCAGCATACCGCTGCACGAGAATGCACCGAAGGGGGTGAGGGAGCGAGGAAACGTCCTGCGCTGCATGATCAGCGCGTTGGACAAGCTGGCGACACAGCAAGGGCTGGGGAGTTGCGAGAGAGGCGAGAGAGTATGCCCGACGACGTCGCTGTCGTTCATGGGCATCTCGGGGATATCGGGGGTGCGGCCCAGGCCCCGCTTTCGCGAGGCACACACGGGGACGATCCTCGAAGAGCAGGTGAAGGGAAGCGATGTAGGGACGCAGTGCCCGACGTACCCGGACTGGACGGCCGAGAGAGCGGCGAGGTGGGCCCTGCCTGTCCCACCACAGCTGCACCCCGACCCCGTGCATATGCCGGGTGTCGGAGTAGAGAAAGCACTCGTCACCTGCGCGACCCACCACAAGGGGAAGTGTGAGGCGTGCCGAGCACTCGTCCGAAGGGACGTACCCACGGTAGAGATGTGCTGTCGGCACCATCACCACGCTGACGATGGGCAGCCGATCGCGGTGTGCGTGGAGCACAGCACGACGAAGTGCGGCGAGTGCAAGACGGCGGCGGCGTGCTGCCGCCGCGGCCACCACCAACCCAACGAACCGAACGCCCCGGCAACCCCCGGACACAGCAAAAAGAAGAAGAGACCCCTCTCACCCACCCAGGTGGGCGTACAACGAGAAACGCCGGCGGGAAAGCGCGCGGCGCAGGCGCCGCCCGCCGTAGCGAAGCAGAAGACGGCGACGCAGCCAAGAGGCCGCCACCAACGCCAGGGACCGGCGAACGACCAGCGTTGAAAAAGAGGGTGCTCGGCACCCCGAAGGAGAGCCCGATCGCCGGCCGCAAGCGGAAGAAGGCGAAGGCGACCACACCCGAGTCAGGGGTGCAACGAAGAAAGAGGAAGGCCCTTAAAGCAAACAGCTACCAGAAACGTTCGACGTCCCCAAGCACTCCAGTGCCCTCGAGAGTGAAAAACGTGCAAGCCTGTCCGCACCTGTGCCCCCTCCACGCAATCTCCAGAACCGCAAGAAAGCCCAGCGCCCCTGGCGCCACAAGTACTCGACCTTGACGACGCAATGACAGGTGACGACGTCATAAAGTAACCTTAAGCGGCGACACAGTGCATGCTAATCCATGTGGTTCATGTACTTAAAAGAACTCAATGCTTGACGGCTGAGTACACGGCTGAGTACACGTCGTGGATGAGGCAGGCCGGAGCTGAGCCGCAGGCGCCCAGCTGCAGCGGCGACACCGAGGACGAGAAACACGTATTCTGGGACTGCGGAGCGTACTCGCACATACGGCGACGAGAGGCACATGCCGAGCTGATGGCAGCCAACCGGGCCGACTGGCCCAGATGCACGCTGGAACACGGTGTGGTAGTACCCGAGAATGCCCAATTCTCGAGGCGGCTCCAGGAGATGATGGCTGAAATCCTTGCGGAACGGGCTGGGCTCGAAGCACGTGGCTGGGTGGCCAGGAACCCCACGACCCCCTGGTCGAGAGCGAATGCGATGCCTGCCGAGAAATTTGACCACCCCTTCGCGCGGATTGCCCCGGCATGGACGTGGGAGCGGAACAAGACCTGGGGACTACCGACGTTTTATGCGTTGGTAGCGTGGCTGTCGGACATGCAATGGACCGAGAACGGGCAGGCGTCAATGCTGGAGCTTGCGATCGACTTTGAACTCTTCTCGGGCCTCAGCATGCCGCTGCACGGGAATGCGCCGAAGGGGGTGAGAGAACGGGGAAACGTCCTGCGCTGCATGATGAGCGCGTTGGACAAGCTGGCGGCACAGCAAGGGCTGGGAAGCTGCATGAGAGGGGAGAGGGTGTGCCCGACGACGTCGCTGTCGTTCATGGGCATCTCGGGGATATCGGGTGCGGCCCAGGCCACGCTTTCGCGAGGCACACACGGGGACGATACTTGAGGAACAAGTGAAAGGAAGCGATGTAGGGACGCAGTGCCCGACGTACCCTGACTGGACGATCGGGAGAGCGGCGAGGTGGGCCCTGCCTGCCCCACCACAACTGCACCCAGACCCCGAGCATATGCCGGGTGTCGGAGTAGAGAAGGCACTCGTCACCAACACAAAGGGAAGTGTGAGGCGTGCAGAACACTCGTCCGAAGGGACGCTCCCACGGTAGAGATGTGCTGCCGGCACCATCACCACGCGGACGATGGGCAGCCGATCGCGGTGTGCACAGAGCACAGCACGACGAAGTGCGGCGAGTGCAAGACGGCGGCGGCGTGTTGCCGCAGCGGGCATCATGCCTGCCGCACGCATGGCAGAGGAACCTGCCAAGAGTGCAAAAGGCTCCCTACGCTGACGCAGAGGCGACCGGCGGCATGTTGCAGCCGCGGCCACCACCAGTCCAACAAGCCGAACGTCCAGTCAACCCCCGGACGCAACAAGAAGAAGAGGCCCTCCTCACCCACCCAGGTGGGCGTACAACGGGAAACGCCAGTAGGAAAGCGAGCGGCGCGAGCGCCGCTCGCGGCAACGAAAAAGGAGACGGCGACGACCGGACGGGCGACCAAGAGGCCGCCACCAACGCCAGGAACCAGCGAACGACCAGCGCTGAAGAAGAGGGTGCTCGGCACCCCGAAGGAAGGCCCGATCGCCGGCCGCAAGCGGAAGAAGACGAAGGCGACCACACCCGACTCAGGGGTGCATCGAAGGAAGAAGAAGGTACCGAGGGCAAGCAGCTCTCAGAAACGACCGGGGACCACGGGCACACCAATGCCCTCGAAAGTGAAAAACGGGCACACGTGCCCGCCCTCGTACTCGCCGACTCAGTCTCTGGAATCGCAAGAAAGCCAAATCCCGCTAGCTCCACAAATGCTCGACCTTGACGACGCAATGGCAGGTGACGACGTCATCCGATAACCTGACTTTCAAGGCAGTGCATGCTAATCCATGTGGTTCATGTACTTAAAAGAACTCAATGCTCAGCGGCAAGCCGGCGCAGCAACCACCAAGGCAGCAGCAACAGCAACAGCAGCAGCAGCAACCGAAGCAGCAGCAGCAGCAGCAGCCGAGACAGCAACAGCAGCAGCAGCAACTGAAGCAGCAACAGCAGCGACCGCAGCAGCAGCAGCCGAAACAGCAACAGCAGCAGCAGCAACCGAAGCAGCAACAGCAGCGACCGCAGCAGCAGCAGCAGCAGCAGCAGCAGCAGCAGCAGCAGCAGCAGCAGCAGCAGCAGCAGCAGCAGCAGCAGCAGCAGCAGCAGCAGCAACGGCAACCGCAACAGCAACAGCAACACCAACAGCAACAGCAGCAACACCAACAGCAGCCGCAGCAGCAGCAACCACAACGCCCCCGGCAAGGGAACGCGCCCACCTGGGCGGACGTGACCAGGCGGCCCCCGCCGCCCTGCGAGATCGACGCCGCCGACTGGGACGCGCCGGTCCTCCCAGAACCCAACTTCGAGGCGGTCGGGGCTGGGCTCTGGGTCGCCCCCAGCGCCGCCGCAGCAGAGGAAGCGAAGGGACCCGCTGCGGATGCGGTGGACGTCGCGGAGCGCGACGGGAAGCGGGTGCGCCTTGGCGTGCTGTGCCGTGAGACCTTCAGCGACGCGCGACGGGGCCCCGTGCTGATGGTGGGCGGAAGGGTACAAGAGATGTACCTGTGGACGGGCGGAGAACCGGTGCGCCAGCGGGGGCAGGTGACAGTGCAGAGAGTGCCCGTCGGCGCGGTGAAGCCGACCGCTGCCACGACGGTGCTGGCCTTCGTCGTGGCCCGCAAACACGCGTCGGAGGAGACGTGGTCTTGCGTGGAGAAGGACCCCCGCACGGCGCTGACACGCCTATGCCGAAGGGCCGTCAGGGCGGCCCTAAAGATGGACATACGTGTCCGCGACGACACCATGTGGGGCGTGTCGTCGCAGCAGGGGCGGCGCGAGCTGGTCGTGCGGGTGCCCCGCGCCCATGCCGACGAGATCCTGGCCAGCTCCGGTCGGGATGGCTGCTTCTGGCGGTCGACGGAGAAGGCGTGCCGGGACAGCATGCCGGTGGTCGCCCTGCAGAAGGGGGCCACGAGGGCGGTCGCCCTGGAAGTGGCGAAGCGGGCAGGCGGGGCGGCCGCCGGTCTCGTGCTCGCCGGCAAACGCCTCCTCGTACGCGCACGCAGCGACGCCGCGCTGGAAGAGGTGCGTGCGGCGGCCGGCGAACACGCCGCTGCCCCCCTCGAATCGAAGCCGCGTTTCCTGCTCATGGGCGCGGCGCCACGCGAGCACGAGGCGGACGTGGAGCACGTCCTGCGGCAGGCCGGCTGGCAGGCAGACGTCGTCACGTCGTTCCTGCGAGGTGGGGTGCGGGTCTGCGTCGTGACGTCGGCCACCGACCCCCCGTTCCGCGTGCTGCAGCGGGATGAGGCACCCGACCTCCGGGTGAATCCCTTCGACGGAGGGGAGATGCCGAGGGAGCGGCGCAGGCGGCTCGCTGCCAGCCCCAGCGGGAAGCGGCGGATGCGGCTGCCGGCGCCGGAGGAAGACGAGCCGCAGCCAGCAGCCCCGCCGGCGGCCCCGCCAGCAGCGCCAGCAGCCCCGCCAGCAGCCCCGCCAGCAGCCCCACCAGCGGCCCCACCAGCGGCCCCGCCAGCGGCCCCACCAGCGGCCCCGCCAGCGGCCCCGCCAGCGGCCCCGCCAGCGGCCCCGCCAGCGGCCCCGCCAGCGGCCCCGCCGGCGGCCCCGCCAGCGGACGCGGCAGCGCAGAAGAAGAGGAAGACGCCGGAGCCGGCAGGGGACGGGCCGGCTCCCGCGGGAAGCGACGCCCGGATGGACGGTGCAGAGCACGTCCACGCCTTCGGGACCCCCACGAAGGCCGCAGCTGGCTACACCTGCGGCGTGTGTAGGAAGAAGAAGGCGAAGGGTCAGCTTCGCTTGGAATGCGAGGGCTGCGACGTCAGCGCGTGCAAGACTTGCACGAGCTGACTACCTCCACAGCCCGCACCCGGCGCCAGTGGCCCCGCCAGCCCATTACGGGTTGCCCTGCGCGCGAGGCCCTCGTTCGGGCTGCCGAGTCCTAGCACCCCTGCTAGGCAGTTCGATCACGCAGAGACGGAAAAAGAGAATTCCTGCTCCTCCTCTTTTCCCCTCCCTCTCTCTCACGGCGCGCCTGGCCTCAATCGCCCGGGAGTGATACCCCGAGGGCCCGGTTTTGCGCACAAACAATCCCCCTACAATAGCCAGTGTGCCCGGCCAACTTGCAACGAGGGCCCCCCCGCCAGGGTGGAGGGACCCATCCCGGGGCTAAGTTTCCAGGCGATCCCTCGGGATCTTCTGGATAGACTGAGCCGAGCACCCGAGCTCAACCCGGAAGCCCCATGGGGAAGGCTGGGGGGTGGACACAGCAGGGAAACCCAGCAGTGGGGGCACGCCTATCGACTAGGTGAACCCCCGATCAGACTGGAACGGGGTATCCCCGAGGGGCCCCTGAAAGAAGCGGCGGATCTCATACGTGACCGCCTTGGGTGGGAACCGGACCAGTTGCTGGCCAACTGGTACCGGAGGGGAGTGGGGATCAACCCCCACAGAGACCAGAGAGAACTGGGTCCGAGGGTAGCGACCATATCGCTCTTGAGCGACACGGTCATGGAATGGGAGAGGGGGAGCCGGAGACTGAGAACCCCTCTGCCGGTCGGCACACTGTGCCACATGGAAGGCGAGGCCAGGAACCTGTGGACGCACGGGATTCGTCCCGATGATGTCGCACGCGACCGGGTCTCGCTGACCTACAGGGCCGTGCGCGAGGCCGCCTCCCAAAGTTTGCAAGGCCGGGACACCCCGCAAGAAGCTCCCATACCCCCCCCGCCCAGCCCTCAGGCATCCACTGCACCCCCCCAACATCAGTCCAGCCCCGCGCCACGGACACTTTTGCTTCATCACCAAAGAACTCTACAATCAATCAAAGAATCAGCAAGACAGCGGCTGATAACCGCGGGGGACGTCGAACAAAACCCTGGTCCCGGCCGCGCGGAGATGAGGTTCGCGACGTTAAACGTAACCAACCTACTACAGTATCTCCCAGCGGCCGACGCGGTGGAAGCGGATCTTCTCTGCTGCCAGGAGGTGACACTCCTTCCGTGCAAACGGGTGCAGGCAGAGGAATACCTGCGGAAATGGTGCTGCCACTGGGGTCTGCCACCACCCGGAAGACTCTGTAGGAACTCCGGTAGTCGCTCGACGATGAACGCCGCGAACGGAGGGCTCTCCACTCTAGTACTGAGACCGATACCGGCGTACGATACGATGACGGCGCTCGCGCACGCAGCAATACGGTCCCCGGACCGAGTGAGCCATACGGTAGTAGCAACAGGGGCCGGCAACACGTTCGTGCACGTGTTCAATGTCTACTGCCCTTCCGGAAACGGGAGGGCGGAGAGCGAGGAGCGTGAGGACATGCTGGAGAAGATCCTCTTCGCAGCGGCGGATAGCCTCGGTGACGTCCCCATAATGGTGATGGGTGACCTGAACACGGAAGAAGACCGGTCCCCTGTACTGCGGAAGGCACTAAGGAATGGATGGTCCGACGCAGCGGAACTGCACCATGCGCGTACCGGTGACACACCACCACCACCGACCTTTACCAACGCCCGGACATCGGGCACGAGGATCGACCGCATACTCCTCAACCGAATAACGACGGGAGCTTTCCGCCAATGCGTCACCACCGCGGTGAACGTGCCGGGACACCGGCTCGTGACAATGACCCTGGACATTGCGGCGCTGCGCCAAATCGTGTGGCGATTTAAAGTACCGCGGGAAATCTCTACGGAGGGGGGACCCAAGTGGGGCCTCTCGGACACAGAAGCTTACAGGGAAGCCGTACAGAGACTGGCCAACTCCGATTTCGCAGAACGGCTGGCAGCACAGCGAGTGGAAGAGGCCTGGCTCGAGTGGTCACGAGTCAGTGAGCAGTACTTGCAGGATGCCTTCGGAATCCCTGCGGAAGAAAGGGGAAGAAGTACAGGACGGGGGATAAAGACGTCACCTAAAAGAGTCTGCATCACGGCAAGCACTGCGAGCGACGGGTCGGGGGCGGCGAACAGCAGACAGCTACGGCTCCGGAAGGCCATCCACAGGATGGAACGCATCTGCAGCTACCTTGCGCAACGGCGCGGGCCGGAGGCAGTTCCGCATGAGGTATCCCGTTGCTGGCAGAACAGCAGGCGGCTGGCACAGGCGTGCATGAAAGATGGCCAAGGGACAGAAGGATTCCCGGATCATGAGGAGGCGAAGCAGCTTCTCACGGCATTGCGGGAAGAGACGAGCAGGCTCGGAAAGGAAGGATCGGCGGCCAGGTTTACGAAATACCGAGACAAGCTGAACGAGAGGGCCGATGCGAGCAGACGATGTCTGACAACCATCTGCGCCGGACGCGCTGAGCCGTCGGGGGTGTTGCGAAAGGGGGCGGGAGTGACTGCAAATGTTGACGAGATGGACGAGGTGCTGAACACTGCGTGGGACCCTATCCTGCGTAAGTACAAGGACGGGCCAGAGCCGGAGTACGAGCCGTTTCGGGATCGGTTCCGGGATCACATCGGCCCACATATGATGGAAGCCGGAACAATCACGGGGGAGGAGCTGCGAATTCTGCTGAGGAAGAAGCCGAAGAAAAGCGCGTCAGGGGTGGATGGCTGGCGTATGGCTGAACTGCGGGAGTTGCCGCTCCCCCTGCTGAATGCACTTGCAGACGTCATGAACCTGGTCGAAGCAACTGGAGACTGGCCGGCAAGCATGACAACTGCGCTGGTGTCGATGGTGCCGAAGGATGAGAGTCAAGACCCGCTGCACACAAGACCGATAACCGTCACATCCGCCGTGTACCGCTTATGGGCCTGCCGCAGGCTGGCGGACATAGTTCTGTGGCAAGAGGAATGGATCGAAGAAGGACAGAAAGGCTTTCGACCGGGTCACCGGATCGAGGACGTCTTGATGGAAATTGGGCTCGAGATGGAGGACGCCTTGTTGGACGGGGAGCCGCTCTACGGTGTGGCGCTGGACTTCCGGAAATGCTTCGACATGGTCCCGCGAGAGATAGTACTGCGCTTAGCCGAGGACTTAGGATTGCACAATCGGGTTCTCAAGCCGCTGAGGGCTATCTACAGACTGCTCGCGAGACGCTTCAAGCTACCATTAGGGGTGGGCAGGGAGTTCAGTGTGACCAACGGTATCCTTCAAGGGTGCCCTGTATCCGTCATACTCATCAATGCCCTGCTGTCGGTAGTGATGAAAGCGGTCAAGAAAGAAGCGGAGGGTGTGAGTCCAAAGTCATACGCGGACGACGCCACACTGCTGTCCAGGCTGTCGGAGGCCGCCCTGCAAAAGGGAGTGGACGTAGTAGACGAGTTCTGCACACTCACCGGGATGGAGCTAAACCTCCAGAAGACGGTCGCGTTCTCGACGAGACGTAGGCATCAGTCGACTCTCAAACTCCGCAGCGTGGATGCGCTGCTGCGGTTTAGCAAATCCGTCAAGTGCCTCGGGGTCCTAGTCTCGACGGCGAAGAATAGGACGGAAAGGTCCGACTCGGAGAGGGTGGAGAAGGCGGCTGCCCTGGCGGAAGGCCTCCGCCATGCGCCGTTCCGGTACGAAAAGCGGGTCCGGATTGTGCAGTCGAATGTGCTACCGGCGGCGCTGTCAGGCTGCTCTTTCGCGCCGGTATCGAAGGTGGCGATGAAACGGCTGACGACGTCGGTGATGGGACTGATCTGGGGTGGATCCAACCCGAAGCGCGCGAGGGAGATGGTCCTAAACTTTCAGGAGAAGGGCCACCTGACGGATCCCGGTACATGCCTAGCATATAGGGTGACGACAGCGTTTTACGCGGCGTGCGAGAGGTTGCCACGACTGCTGCCTCTGATGGAGAGCATCCGGGGAAGATACGCCGAGGGGGACCTACCCCTGGGGCCAGTTGGACTGGCGATGAGGAGCATGGAGGAGTGTGGACACGTATGGGGACCCGGGCCCCTGTCTCGCACGCTGAGGAATGGTGCAACATATGACCCGTTAGCCTCGGCACCTTCGAAGAGGGGACATGAAGTTAGGGCGGACTTGAGGGCGAAGACGTGGTCCCGACTGGTGGCGAGGCGGCCGGGATTTGAGGGCATACAGAGAGCCGACCTGGAGCGGACGAACTCCTTCTGGAGGATGCGTGAATGTCCCGCGCACACCGCGAGGCTTATACGTGTAGCGTTGGCGGGGTGAACACGGCTGAGTACACGTCGCGGATGAGGCAGGCCGGAGCTGAGCCGCAGGCGCCCAGCTGCAAGCACTGTGGAAGCGGCGACACCGAGGACGAGAAACACGTATTCT